>CM059019.1:31681558-32089058 GCA_030272315.1 Paspalum vaginatum | reverse complement strand
ACTCCATGCTCGATCTGCTCGAGTGCCTATGCCTGGGTCCGCTCATGAGGTTGCTGATTTGTGATTTCAATGCTCGCATCCCACCCATCCACTGTCCAGTACACGGCATCCCCAAATGCTGTATCCTTCCGATACTGACGGATACCTGTATCCATATTCGTGCTGCATAGGTAGTCTGACAGCGCTGTCCGGGCAGGCTGGCAACGATTCCACGCTGTATTGGCAATTTCAACCAGTCATGGATCATTATCATAACCATACTGTCTTCCCGTATCAGCCACTGTGACAAGCTTCTGTTTTGGTGTGAGGAATGTTTTCCAATTGGTTCAGAGTCTGAACTTAGAACTGCCACAGAGCTAATATCCTGTTACTAGAACGTCACTTGGCTCGCTAACTTTGAGAATTCACTGCTATTTTACTCCTATTTTTCATGATCACAACTTCTGATGTATAATTCTCTTCGTTTTGTGCCTTGGATTATTGGATGACCGTTCTGTGGGGTTTCACAGTTTATGAGTCATCAGTCATCACACTCTCTTGCCTTGTTGGAGCCTTAAGAGTTCTGAACTCTTTACCCTTTGACTTAACAGCTATGGATGTTGCACTATTGACTTACTAAGTATTAAACACAGTGGGATAAATGCTATGTGATGGCCTAGCTTATTTGATACCCATTTTGTTTCATTGTTCTGTAAATAATCTGGTGAAACACTGCACTCTTACTTGCGCTCGAATTCCACTGTTTTGATGAGAAACTTATGCTCTTCTTTCTGTTTCTGCCATAGGTAACTCAGCACCAAAAGTCTTACTGTTGGAGAACCAACCTCTCATCCATTTGCCATGGAAGCCAAGTTTTTCCGGTTCCTGAAGCTTGTTGGGGTTGGCTTCAAAGCGAGGTCAGAGAGCCAAGGGCGTGAGCTGTTCCTCAAACTGGGCTACAGCCATGAGGTACAGTTCACTGCCCCTCCTGCCGTCCGCGTCTTCTGCTTCAAGCCCAACATCATCTGCTGCACTGGCATCGACAAGGGCAGGGTGCACCAGTTCGCTGGAGCTGTCCGGAGCTGCAAACCTCCAGAGGTGTACAAGGGGAAGGGCATTCTGTACATCGATGAGGTTGTCAAGCTGAAGCCCGGGAAGAAGCTAAAGAAGTGACGACACCAAGGAGTTACAGCTCTGTCTTTGGTTTTTAACCTCTTGAGATCGGTCCTGCTGCCCGTTTGTGGTGATGCAGATTCCGTGTAATTTTTCTTGAGCTAGGCTGATTGCCATTGTCCCAAACCATAGTGGCAGGCAATGCAATGTATGTGAGGCGTGTAATGGAGTTGTATGACCATTAAAGGAATAAGTTGACAGTTCAAATATTGTTTACATCAGTTGGAACCTTTGCAGATTGGATTTGATTTCTGAGTGGAATCTTTCCTTTCACATATCGGTCTTTGGATATATAGTTGCAAATTCAGTGCGAAAGCGACCTAGAAACTGAAGCCAGCCCTGAAATGGATTCATGTTGTGGATGGTTAGTACTGGCACTCAGTTTGTGGATTTGATGTGAATTCCCTTGTTAGGAAGATCGCCAACAGCCACGGTGGTGGGCACCATAATGTATGTGAGAAATGTAGTGGAGTTGTATGATCATGAATAGGAATAAGTTACTAGTTTAAATTTTGTTGCAGTCAGCTGGAACCTTACTCTGTAGATTGGTTTTCATTTCTGAGTGGAATCTTCCGTTTGAAATTTTGATCTTTCGAAAGGTTCCTGCAAGTTTGGGGGTGAAAATGACTGATGAACCGGAGCTGGGGCCCCGAAATAGATGCATGTTGTTTATGCCGGCACTCGTTTTGTAACATCACTAAAAGGTTATGCTGTACCATAAGATTATCCATTTGTATAATGATGACTATGATAATATACTATAAAAATAAACTGATATTACTAGTATATAGAGCATTTGCCTATTCTGCCATACAGGCATACAGAACTACAGAAAGCTAATAAGCTTTTGTGCGGCTGGGGTGCGTTATCAATGAAGATGGCTAGAGTAATCTGTAGGTGTTCAGAACTCCAGACTGAACACCTATTTCTTAGATGACACCAGACTGAAGACCGGCCCCAATGATCTAGCCGACGCACTTGCATGAGGAAAGCCGGAGAGCGAAGACGAACTGCTGCATATATTGGCTGACCAGCATGCAGTCTGCAGCCTATTCATACGCAGTGCCCGTGCCAACGCTACGGCAGGGTTAACCATTTCGTTCAAAACACAAATCCCGGAGCAAGACGAAAAATTTTCTGAACGAAAGAGAACTCAAATTCAAAAACGAAAATTCAGATTTTTCGGTTGAAATTTCAGATTTTCCGCCGAAAAATGCCATTTTTCGATGGGGAAATGCTTCCAACATATGAAAAATTAAACAATTTCATAGAACACTGTTTGTATATTTTCTATATTGCAATGTACAATGCATACCAAATATACTCCTCACAAATTATTTATAATAAATGCATACAAACATATGTTGTCATATGAAATCGTAAATAAAATGCATGGAAACTAAATTTATCACAATAACACAAGTACATACTTACAAGGCATAGACCATAATACATGTTTATAGTACATAAATTGCATATATTTACATGAAAGCCCAAGTTTAATCTAATAAACAATGTCTATGTATATAACATTATCACATAGTACTTGATATATAACATTATCACGTAGTTCAAATTAAAGGTATGTTCTTGGTAGTACTAAAGCTCAAAAGGTTCAAAATTCCATCACAAGTACACTCCTCTGCCATCACAAATACACGGACTGGATGGTCCGAAGTTAGGGCAGTCAGATGGTCTGAAGTATAGGACGGTCTTCAGAGTCTTTTAGCTTGTGTGTGCATACATACTTACATATCTCAAGATTAAGCTACTAATTTTGGATCCCTTAATAGTACGGACACTAAAAAAACTATAAACCTAAGCTCATTAGACTACAAATGAGCTTGTCTTTCAACCAAAACGTAATTTCAACCAAGCAAATGATCTTCAAATTGAACGTGTTCTAGTCATATTTACTCATAAAAACACCTAGTTTTTTATCATATTTTTTTTAGATTGTTTACAAATTTTTTCAAAATTTTAAAATTCAAAAAGAAAAATTCCATAATTCCATTTCCCTAGTACACAAAAACGAAATATTTTCCAAAATTTCGCCGAAATTCGAACGAAATTTTTTTCCCAACGCTACGGAGACTAACTTGGATACTAGCACCAGCGCGCTGCTAGGGCACCTCACATCTGCTTTGGTGCTGCACCGGGCACCCTGGTAGCTTTGCATTTGCATCCCTCGGCCTTTTTGTTTCTGATCTATGCTTTTGTGGTGGCCTCAATGAGGTGGAAAATAAAGTTTGGCTTTATTTTTCCATTTTGAAAGAGAGCATTCTGGGCTTTACTTTGCCACATTCAGTACTCTGCGCTAAAGTGGAGATATACATGTTTAGCTTTCTTTTGCCATGCTGCAAAGTCCGTATATATGTTTCTTTTACCATGCTGAAGTCTCAGTCGTCACATTTCATAAGCACTGTCATATAACCACACCAAATTGACAACACTATTACAACGATAACATTTAACCACACCAAATTGACAACACTAATACAACGATCACAGCTGACATAACCTCATCGATTCATGTTCATTTTTAGTAACAGTTCCAATTTACATTCTCAATTAGCATAGCATCAATGTATAATCTCAAATTACTATCCGATCACAGTATTATGTGAACTATTGCATGTCAATCTTGCTGTCACCGCCAACCTCCTTGTCTTCTTCTCAGAGCCCTTATGTTTCTTGTTCAGTTTTCCAGGGTTAGTTCAACACAGCGAGGTGTCAATGGGTTATCACACACTACAGAACTTCATATATTCATCAGAGTTATAGCTCAGAAGGTATTTGGAAATTTGCACAACTCAATTTGTCGAACAACACTGTTCTGCAAGGGGACTTTACCTCCTGCAGTCTCCAAAGCTCCTGCAGGAATAAAACTGTAAATGAGCCTGGAGACTGAAGCAAGCAATATGACAGCTCTGTTGGTAATCCCACCATAAGAACTGGAGACAGGGAAGCTGATAAGCAGGCAAGTTGTAAAATAAGTTGCACACCTCTGAATAGCAGCAGCCAGGACAACCGTCAAGAGCACATGTACATAGTCCGTAGATGAAATATTGGAAGGTCGACAAAATTATCACAAGCACGAGACTACAAACTGACCATTCTAATACCATGAACACCCAATTAGCTGTCAGTAAATAACCCAGGTTTGATAATCCAAAACCAAAGCAAAGTAAGTGCATATGGTCAGCCTAAAATAACGTTGGGTCCAAATAATGAGGCTTCCTGTAGCATGCATGGATAGCTCAACAGCATAAGGCTCAGAAAGAACAACCAGCAGGCGAGTTCAAGTTCTGGTAAGTATTCTCATCTGAACATAAGCAAAAATGGATGCTTTTAGAAAGCAATACCTAAAAGATAAAACCATTACAGGGGACCAAATCATGTGCCAAACATTACAATGCATGCCTAATACCATCAAAATTACAGTTTTCTTGTAAAAGTTCAGGAACTGCATGATTTATGGGGAAAAATTATTATTCTTCGAGACAAAGGCAGTTCTCATATCTCCAATTCCTAAACCAAAGTAAGGATGAGAGAGAGAAAGTGAAGGGCAAGCAAATAGTCCTTCATAGTTTCACAAGAGTGCAGGTTCAAAAGGCACATGTTTGCATACCTGCTGGGCTGCTGGTCTTAGGAGGCTGTTGTGTTTAATGATCAAAGAGATTTCTCCATCAGATGAGGTAAAATAAATGATATGGCATTCAACAAATTGGCAATTTTTGACGTGATTTTAACTCGTATAATCTTCAGTTTCATGACCAAGAACATATCACTACTCTTTGTCTAAAGAAAAACAAGCAATCTCGAGTAAACTATATAATCTTCCAAGTATAGCCAAGTAGCTGCCTGAAGTTTCGGTATGAGACAAGCAAATCATGTGGTGGTTGGCAATGGGCAATGGCAGCAGGAGACAAGTCCAATCCAACCGCAAGACAAGTATATTCACTTGCATTTCATAAAGCATTAACAAAAAGAAAAAAACATACCACACGGGCATTTCGTCGAACAACTCTTGTGTGGAATCCATGCTGACATCATTTTGCAGCGTCAAACTCAGAAGTGATGTTGGCTGCTGCAGGGGTGTCAAACTCTTGTTCAAGATACAAATACAGGTCTCATATCTACAATTTCTAAAACTAAGAGAGAGAAATAGTGAAGTATGGGCAAGCGAATAGCAAGTCCTGTACAGTTTCACAACAATGCTGGTTCAAAGGGCACATGTTCGCATACCTGCTGCTCTTAGGAGGTAGTTGTATTTAATGCTCAAAGAGGTTTCTCCATCATCAGATGTGGTAAAATAAACAATGTTTTCAGATGATTACATATTTTCAGATGGGTGGCTCTCACCGTGTTGCTTACGAGCTCAAAGAGTATGATGCAGCAGCCAGCAGAGAGGAAACATAAGATTCCAGCATATCAGTCTGAAAGTCATGCAGAGAAGAGAAGATCACACATATATCTGGTAATGAAGAAACATATTCTAGTCACAACTAATATATTGCATTGACAAAGAGAAGGATAGTTTACTCTTTCACTGAGTTCACAACAGCAGCTCAAAGTACCTAGCCCTAAACAATAAAAATAGTTCAGGACACAGTACTCGTCCTTTTTAGCGACTTAAAATCTTGAAGAATTTTGACTAAACTACTTCACCAAGCTAATAGTTGGTTACTTGCTTAACCAATTTTGACTAAACTAAGATTTCTGGACCTAATTCTGGGCTCCGACAAAGAGTAGCTGATCAGACTTTGGACTCCGACAATGAGGAGCCGATCAGGCTCTGGGCTTCAGCAACGAGCAGATGATTAGACATTCAAACTCCAGCTTGGCAATAAGGCAGCAGATTGGACTCCCGTTTCCAGCAAAGAGCAGCTGATTAACTCCGGGTTCCGGCAACAAGCAGCTGAACGGACACTACCTTCTCCACTCCATCTCTTCTGCCCACAAGCCGCCGCTTTGTACCTGAAGAAAGAAAAATAAACTGACGGAGAAACTAAAGAAACTAAAACAAGTATAAACTATGGAAATTGAAATCATAGAAATTTTAAGATTGAAATCCTAGTGGGAGATGACGGCAGGGGGTGGCAGGCAAGCTCGGATGTGACGGTGGCTGTCCTCTCTAGCCACAGCATCCGCCTGCCTCTTCTTGCCGGCAGAACCTAGGCGGCGCCGAGACCCCCTTATCCTCTCCGCCGGTGGCATCCGCGTGCCTCTTCTTGCTAGTGGTGGCGCAGGACACGCGCAGTGCCAAGGGATGCTTCTCATCTCTATCCGCAACTGTCGCGCGGCGGTCCTCCTCTCTGACCATGACGTTCTTACGGGTGGGGCAGAACCTAGGCGGCACCAGGGACCCCTTCTCCTCTCCGCCCGCAGCGTCCGCCTGGCTACTGCTGACGGTGGTGGCGCAAGACACGCGCGGCGAACGGGAGTCCATCACCAGGACGCGCGAGAAGCAGTCGTATTCCCTATACGCGACAAAGAGACGGAAGCTGACGGCACGCAAGAATCGGCGCGTATCGCGAGTCCCGAGGCGAGCTCGAACACGATGGTCCACTTCTTGGGGGCGTGGCCGCCGAACTTAGTCCCAAGAAAGATGGCGACGGCCGCCAGCCGTTGCGCGGTAGCCGGCTCCACCAAGATCCCCGCCTCCCGCGCAGCGGGGCTCTGGAGGAAGCGGTGGAGGTAGAGCACCGCGAGAACGAAGCAGGTGCCGTCGATGCGGACCATGTGCCGGGTGGCGGAGTCCCCCGACCAACGGACGATGAGGTGCACCCGCTCCAAGAACTGCCGGATCGGGACCTCGGGGGTCGCCACGCCGCGGAAGGCGCGGACCAGATCGCTCCCAGCGGATCGAGCGGCGGCGGCGTGGCGGCAGGCCTCCGCCTCCACGCGTGCTGCGAAGAGGCGGAGGGATCGAGGGATCCCCCGGTCGTCCTCGTCCAGTACGGCGACGGAGCACATGGCGCCGGCCATGGCGACGGCGAGGGCGCGGGCTAGGGCTTCAGGATTCTTGGACGAAGAGCTCGGGAATTTGGGATCGGCGATGGAAATGGAGGTGGAGAGGGGCCGCGCGCGGGGTACGTATAGAAATACGTAGATACAACGTAGCGCGTACGGATATACACAATACAGCTGCAATTCTCGTTCAGTCGCCGCGATTCCGCTTCCCTAATTTCGGCCCAACATGCGTTTCTGGCCCAAGACGTGCCTTTCTCTCCACCTCCTACTTTCGGGCTTTGGACTTTTTTACCTTTTTTGCTTTATTTACTTTTATTTTTTTATATTTGTTTCAATGGGATGTGCTTTATGTATGTTTCATATGTACCTTTGTTGATAGTTTATACGTGATTCCTGTTTCTCCACATTTTGTTTACCCTTCTTTTCTTTTTATTTGCTTACTTTTTTCTTTTAGGTACTCATTGTTTTCCTTATTATATCTCTCCAACTTAAAAAGTTTGGAGTAAGTCCAAACTCTCTTTCGTTCGTCTCCGACCGACCTTGGTATGCCTCCATCCCGCACCGCCTCTCGGGACGGCCACCCCTACCCCGCAAAAGCGAGCATCCCCAGCATGTCACCGCCTCACCCCCGTGCTTCGAGCCTCCGACCTTCGCGACCGCCGTTATCGCCCTGCAGTCCTCCGCCCCTCGCTCCGCCGCCAGCGCCCTGCGCACCCTCTCTCCACCGCCATCCACCCGCTGCCCCTTCATCCAACGGAGGAAGGTTCGCTGTCGCCAGCATCGCATCCTCCTTCTGGACACTCAAATTTGCCTCGACGGCCAGGTACGCCGACGCCGAGGGCCTCCTCCTCCTCCTGCACGCCCGTCCTCTGCATCCTCGATGCATAGATCCGATGATGGCTCAAAGCACCGCCATCTCCCCACCCACACGCCGTCAACACCCTGACTCACCCCTGCCCGATGGCGCGGGGGATTGACGTCCTAGGGGCGCCCTCTGCCACCATCGCCGCCTGCTCCCTACCCCTTGCGGACCTCGACCTCCACCGCGCGTCGCCCCTGCTCCCTCGGTTATGCCCGGCTTGCCCCCTCAGCCGCCAGCGCTTGCTCCCCTCGGCTTTGCTCGACTTGCAGACCGCTGTGCCATGACATCGGCGCTCCAACCATCGCGCCACCGTCCCGTCGCCCCGCGCCACCGACAAGACCGGCCATTTTGCCAAGGCCACACATGGATGGCGCTTTAGATGGCGGTGGAGAAGCAGTGAGGTGGTGCTTTCATCGACATCGCCCTTCCGCCGCCGTCGCCCCTGCCCGCCGGCACGAAGCCCGGCCATCCATTCGCACCACCCCCTTCCATGCACTTTGCCACCATCGCCTCTCATCCCTGCACAGCCAAAGCCCACCGCCGCCATCTCTCTGTGCCCCTGTGCCACCCTCCGACCACATCTCGTTAGCCTCACGCCGGCCCCGAAACAACGGAGAGTAGTGCTGCGGTCGTGGAGAGCTCAACAGGCGCTTGAGGTAGCTACCGCTCTCCTCCATGCCTTCGATAGTTGCTTATTCTAATTGGCGCACAGGAAGTGTTGACTCAAATTATGCGGTGGATGGGTGTTGTTTCTCTTCTTGATGATGAACATGTCCCTATTATCTGTCTCTGCACAGTTTCCTTTGAGGTGTTTGTGTGTGATGTTGCGAGGAGAAATTTCTCTCTATTATCTAATGCATAAATTTCAGAAATGTGATATACATCTCATCAGCATGATGATAGTCACATTAACTATTTTGTGGATACAAAGAGTCTAACTTGAATTATTGCTAGAAATTAGAATTTTAGGATGCTGATCGATCTGCATCGACTCCTATTAATCGTTTATTCTACTAACGGTATCCGCTCGAATTATAATTATTTTGTCAAATTTTGAAATGCCCGTAGCAACGCACGGGCCATTAACTAGTGTATTTATATATATACCATTTATAATTCGTATTTTATAATTTGCGCTATTGATATTTATTTTATTATAAAGTTGATTTAAATAATTGTAATTATTTGTTTTTGGTAGTGAAATCTATTGTGTTGTAGTGTGTTCTTGATTGTTAGTGTAATAATTTTTAAGTGTTCATATAATTGTTCTGTAAGTTCATACAATTTGCTACAGGTGCACATCATTTGTTTGGTGAATTTGTACCATTTGTTCCACATATAAAAATATTTATTTCATAAGTTCATATAATTTGTTCTATGTGTCCAAATATTTGTTACAACTAATATTTATTTTTTCTTATATTCTTTTTATGTGGGGTGTTTTAATCTATGATTCACAACTGGATGTATGTTTCTTCATACCTCATACATGATTCCTTTTTTTCCCTGTTTTGTTTTTACTCTGCTTTTCTTTTTATTTCCTTACACCTTTTTCTCTTAGGTACTCATTTCTATATATCCCATTTATCACTCGGTTTTTATAATTTGTGTTATTGATCTTTATTTATTATAAAATCTAAATAAAATATGTAATTATTTGTTTTTATAGTGAAATCTGTTGTGTTTTAGTGTGTTCTCCATTGTTCTGATAATAATTTTTAAATGTACAAATAGTTGTTCTATGAGTTAGTACAATTTGCTCTAGGTGTATAGCATTTGTTCCGTGATTTCGTACCATTTGATGAAGATTTTATACCTTACTTCACTATGATAGAAGAAGGATGATTCAGTCGCTGAATCCATCCATTGATTTCGAGAAGTGAAGAACAAGTGTTATTCATTGTTTATATGAGAATCATGCCATTGCAGACTTGCATATTCGTTTAGATGATCACATACCTTTTCTGTGTTAGTAGCATAGTCATAAAAACAACAAATTTACAACACTACCAAAATCTAAGACAAGTGTCGTAACGTTGAATTGTGATCCAAATTTTATGAGGCGGCCAAGTTAGGGAGCGAAGCCAATAGAAAATAGTGAAAGTTGTGGCTGGTTGGTGCCCGTGGTTTTTTCCCTTCGCCTTGGAGGGTTTTCCACATTAAATACTCATGTCTCTATGATTGGTTTTGATCTTTTTCGCTGAGTTTATTTCCCGTCAATCTCTAACACATAAAAATGTGAATACGACAAACAAAGAAAGATGCAAATCTCATATTAGTAACGGATAAAAAGGGTCTTTTTTAGATTAATGTTATGAATAAAAAAAATCATATTGCAAATAGTATATCATTATTCTCTAAGGGTTTAATTACAAAATTAACGTTGACCTAGGACGGTCCGAAATTCATTCAGTCCTTTTGGAGCCTGAGTGTAAGGATCCGAAGAGAATAAGGAATAACAACACTTGCTTTAGTTTCTTTGTAATGCGTGCGTCAATCAGATGTCCATCACTGTGAAACTCCAGTGGATACTAAAATGCTTGTGTTTGACACGTTTTAGTGCCAATCACCAACGATATGACCTAGACCAATCCACCAGGGAGGGACCCCGTCACGGAGGATCAGAGAGGCGAAAATTAGGGTTGGAGAGAAGAATTAGGGTTTGGGAACAGAGATATGCATAAAAATAGACAAGATAATAGGTTGGTTCGATTGTGGATGCCTCGATCGGCCTGGCCCTTTACATTTATAGGGGAGGGTGGTCTTAACCCTTGTACAAGTTGAATCCCAAAAGATCTCGCTCAAATCTGGTAATTTGTCTCAGACTCGACTACACCGGATAGTCCGGTGCGCCCTGCCGGATAGTCCGATGATACCGGACAGTTCGGTACACGCCACGCCACCGGACTGTCCGACGGTGCTGGCCAACACGGCCCTGCCCAATTAGGTGCTCAACACATGCCCCCTTGCCTTTTAGTGATGGTTATGAACTAAAAGCACCGAAAATACTTACACCTTCGAGAATCAACAGATATATCATAATATAACAACTCCGAAGCAAATCAAACCCTTGATGCAACGCATCTGCTTTCTCAAGCATCTTGCCACATGCTTGGGTAGTATTTATTCAAGAATCGGCCATTCAATGTTTTGGGTAATTCATTACCTTGCAGATCCTTTACCATGTATGCATTACCAGGAACTACTCGCTTCACTTTATAGGGACCCTCCCAGCTTGGAGACCACTCGCCGAATCTTCTATCCTTTGTCTTCTGAAGCGTCCCCAAATTCATGAGAGCTCAAATATGATACAAATGCTAGTCTCGGGGTCTAGCAACACATTTATTTCAGATAGCATAAAGTCAAACTCAACGGTCACAAACCATTACAAGATAGTTGCAAGAAAATAAGGTACAACGGAAGCAAATCCTTCGGTGCCCAATGCCATAGGCTAGTTGGGAAGTAGGATCATGACCTAGCCGAAGAGTGATTCGAACAGTTCGTCGGAGCTATCTGTAAAAAATATCAACAAAGCAAGGGTGAGTACTTATGTACTCCGCAAGCCACTTTCCACCTGTTGAGTGGGGAGATTACCTATCCCTAGATGCAAGGCTTTATATGGGGCTTTATGTTTGCGGGAAAAACAATGCAAGGTTCGTTTTAGTGGTCAAATTATTAATTTATGAAAACAACTTCATTATTGAAGGGGGTTGCTTGCCGGTCCGAGCGGCCCAAACTTATATTATCCACAACCTCGGCTTACCCAACCACCCAGTTCCACCTTTGTTCAACCCACCCACTTTTTAAGAATATCACACTAGATGAAGAACCAAGCCGTAACCCATCCATACCAATGGACGCGGACTATTCGAATAGATATTTTTTCTCTGATTAGATGTTGTACTAATTCCCACCAGTTGGACTGAGCGACACTTACGGCCAAATAAGCGCCCGAATTCCAAACCAAACATTTTGCCTTTGCTTCATTGCCTAGCAGAACTTTAGGGCTTCGGGCATCCGAGCCACTCCAGTACCCCGTGGTACTCCCGTTGGCACACCACCCATCCCCTAGCCCCTTGTGCGCCAACATAGAAGCTACTCGGCTAACCACTCTAGCTTAGGCCTGGCCACTGCCTCATACAGAGCGAGTGGTTATACTAGAGGAGTTAGGCAAGATGAAAATCATAGCGGTCCTTAGGGAGAGCTCGGATTGAACCCACCACCGTACCACTTTCTTTTACTCGACACCGCGAGCATCCACCTACCCGGTCTTCCCCCACGAATCTCGGGACATGGGGTAACCGCAGGTAGCTAAGTTACCCGTTCAACCCTGCTCTTATGACTGTTTCGGTGCGTAGCCGTATTCCGACCAAGTCGGTTGCCGAGGTTCTTCCCCATTTTATTTCGAGAATCAACCCAAATCAACCTCAACCTCATCCCACTATACCCCGTATCCCTTGCATATTTTAATTCATATAGTTGCAGTGAGCGATCCCTCCTATGCGCACTACTTCTAAATTGGTTGTGATGGCTATCCTACCAGGGTTTTTCCTTAGCAAGTGAAATCATGCAAGTTTTTACTTGGTTGCACTGGCCAAAATATTTGTTTTGCAATTCTCGGTATTTTATGCATCAAGAAAGGGTTCCAGTGGACTTCCATTGTCTAGGTCCTCGTTGCAGTGGAGGTCGACACTAGGATCATCAGCTTCCTGGTCCGGAACGGTCGGCTCTGGATCCTGGAGATTCTCCAGTTCGGTATCTATTGTGCACAAACAATAAACAAGCAATAAATGCAATCATTCAAGCTCAATTTACCTTAAAAGAAGGTGGGTTGGGTAGAGTGGATTTTTAGAAAGATTTGGGTGCGTGGATCATCTAAAATGGAGTTGATTTAGACAAGATATGGATTTTTATTGAACAGAAAAGGAATAATTAATCGAAAGGAGGATTAAAGGCCTGTGGGTCGAAACTGGGTGCGGCCCAAGCTTCCAGGCGGGAGGGGGGCTGGGCTCCGGCCCAAGCGGGGCGCTGCGCGGCTGCTGGGCCGGCCCAGTGTGCCGGCACGCGCGCAGGACGGGGGAGGAGGAGGGCACAGGGGCGCCCCGGGCCGGGCCCACCCGTCAGTGGTGGCA
Organism: Paspalum vaginatum; assembly: GCA_030272315.1. Taxonomy (NCBI): domain Eukaryota; kingdom Viridiplantae; phylum Streptophyta; class Magnoliopsida; order Poales; family Poaceae; genus Paspalum; species Paspalum vaginatum. The sequence goes on along the minus strand of CM059019.1, from coordinate 32,075,936 downwards.
GCCGGGTAACAGCGCCACCCGCTGACGGGGTGCTGGTCGGCAGAGCCGGTGGGGTAGGGGAAAATGGAGCTCGCCGGCTTGAGGTGCGGGGGGGGGGGTCTGTGGTGGGAGGGGTAGCGGTGCGGGGGAAGGGAAGGGGGGCGCTCACCTTGGTGCCGGCGATGGGGGGGTGTGGAGCTCGGCGGCCGGGGGGAAGTTGCGGAGGGGGAAGTGGGTCACCGCGCTAGGGTTTTCTTTCCCGGGGCGGGTATTCCAGCCGGTGGTAGCTGCGGTCCGACGAGGCAAGATCGGGAGGGGGATTTTATAGGCGGCGGCGCGGCTCGGGCTGCGCCGCACCGGGGTGGAGGCTGGGTGCGGCGAAGGTAGGGGCTGGGCGCGGTGCTAGGCTAGGCCAGGCGTAGAGTGGGGGCGGGCGTGGCGGAAGTATGGGCTAGGCGCGGTGGAGGTAGGGGCTGGGCGCGGTGCGAGGCCGGGCCAGGCGCAGAGCGAGGGTGGGCGTGGCGCAGCGCTGGGGCGGGGACCAGGAACGGAGGTGGAGGATGAAGCTGACAAGCGGGGTCGACCGGTCGAGGGGGTCGGTGGGCCGGTGGGACGGCCCGAGTAGCCCAAGTGAGGGGGGCAGGATGGAGCGGGGAGGCCCAAGTGGCTTGGGTCAGGTGGGGGGTGGGGTGGGCCGGCAGGAAGGGAGTTGTGGTTCGGTTGGGCTGGGCCAAGAAATTGGGGGGTGTTTGTCCCCTTTTTCATTTTTATTGATATTGCTAGTAGTATTATTATTATTGCTTTGGCTAAAAGTGAGTTCGGAAAAAGTTTTTTAGGATTTTAAGATTCTTAGGGCGTTACATCTTCAATGGCAACACCGTCTTCCACATGAGTTCTCCAACCTAGAAGTTCTTGGCCTTTACCTTCTTGTTGTATGCTTTGTCCACCATGAGCTTGTCTTTCTCAATCTCCCTTAAATCCATCAATCGCTTGTCGGTCATCTCATCAATGTTGTCCATTATCAAGTCATGGTATTCACCAGCATCCAAGTCATTCTGCCTTGCAAACCTGTATGCATCCAAATTTACATCTACAGGTAACATGGCATCCTGACCATACACAAGTTCAAAAGGAGAAACTTTAATAACACGATGTTTAGATATTCTATGAGCCCATAAAGCTTCAGACAAGACCTCATGCCAACGCCGAGGATGATCGGTGATATTTTTCTGATAAGATTGATAACCACTTTATTACTGGACTCGGCTTGACTATTAGCCGCAGCATAATATGGAGAAGAATTGAGCAATTTAATTTTGTATGATTCGGTGAAATTACGTACCTCTTTAGACATAAAAAAAGCAACTTGATCTATAGTCAAAGTATGAGGAATACCGAATCTATGAATAATATGCTCAGTAAGAAACTTAATTACCTCCTCCGAATCTATGAATAATATGCTCAGTACGAAACTTAATTACCTCTTTGTATGTCATATTCTTCAGAACAACGGATTCAGTCCACTTGGTGAAGTAATCTGTAGCCATCAATATGAACCGATGCCCTTTAGAAGATGACGGATGAATCTCTCCATTGACATCTAGACCCCCACCCTCTGAACGGCCATGGCTTATAATAGGATGTAACTTAGCCGCAGGAACAATTTGTAAGTCTCCAAATTTCTGACACATTTGACATCCTTTATAGTACTTAAAACAATCGGCAATCATATTAGACTAATATAACCCAGCCCATCTCAAAAGCCCCTTCATCTTCAAACCCGATTGATAAAGACCACAAATTCATTCATGCACCTCAGTCATAGCTAGTACAACATCATCGGGATCTAAACACTTAGAGCAAAACGCCACTAATAGTTCGGCGATATAAGTCATTATCAATCAAAATATACTTAAAAGCAGCACACCGAACTTTTCTTTCTGTTTGTTTTAGGATCATGTAAATACGTAATCAAAGGTATCCTCCAATCATCTGGATCAGCTACGCCATTTGCCGGATTATCCAAAGCCGAAATCAGAAGTTCATCCTTTGTACCGGACAGTCTGGTGCACCCTACCGGACAGTCCGGTATGCGCTGTCCTAGTATACCAACTTCTTGAAGCATCGGTTTCCCAAAAATATGAAACTTTCCCTTTGAAACACGATAGCCAGATGCCCATCATGCCAAATTATTAGCCCTGAAATTCTCAGCTCTAAATATATGATAAATCTTAAATTCATCAAATAAACGAATAATATCCCAATATTTTTCGAGATAAGAATTTAGAACTCCATCAAAGCACTGGAACTCTCCCGAAACTTGCTGGACTACCAACTGAGAATAACCAAAAGCTTGAACACACTTTACTCCCATAGAAGATAATAATCCTAAACCGAATAACAATGCTTCATATTCGGCTCGATTGTCAGTGCAATAAAGTTCTAATCAGCTAGAAAAATAAAAAATAGCACCTTTCGGGGAAACAAGTAACACACCAATACATCGCCTATCATCACAAACAGATCCATCAAAATAAAGTTTCAATGGAGTAAAAGTACTATGGACTATATCTAGTTCAAGAGAATCATGTATCCGATGCTCAACTATAAAATCAGCTACAATTTGAATTTTCACAGATTTCAAAGGTTCATAAGCCAAATCATATTCTGTTAATGCATAAGCTCACTTTTCAACTCTACCACTCATAATGGGATTACGCAACATATACTTAGTAGCATCGAATAATTTCTTAACTTGGTACACGCATAATATAAACACAAGCATAATTTCTCAACAAAGGTGTACATTGTCTCAGCATCAATCAACCTCCTACTTAAATATGTAACAACATACTCTTTACCTTTGGTTTTTTGAGTCAAAACTTTGTCTTCAGCAGCAATATATAATCTAAAAGGAACTCCACCCTTAGACGCCTTAAGCACCGGTGCCGAAGACAAAAATTTCTTGATTTGCTCAAAAGCTCTTTGCTGCTCTGCCCCACAAGTGAAATCTGCATCATTCTTCAACCGAAGAATAGGAGTAAAAGCATCCACCTTCCCGAAAAGATTAGATATGAATCGTTATAAATAATTGCCTTTGCTAAGAAACTTTTGGTTTGCTCATCGGAGTTTCTATTTTCCGAATAGCTTCTATACGACTGGGATATATCTCTATGCCATTTTCATGAATAATAAATCCTAGAAACTTTCTAGCCAACACACCAAAAGCACATTTTCGTGGGTTCATTTTCAAACCATACTTGCGCATCTTTTCAAAGACTTTACATAAATCGGCCAAGTGAGATTCAAACGCTGCTGATTTAACGACTGTATCATCAATATAAACTTCTAGAATGATTCCTAGCAATTCATGAAAGATGAAATTCGTAACCCTTTGATAAGTTGCACCAGCAATTTTTAAACCAAACGTCATAACAACCCACTCAAACAAACCAATAAAGCCAGGACATATAAAGGCCGTTTTAGACGTATCTTCTTCGGCCATAAAAATTTGATTATATCTGGCATTGCCATCAAGAAAGCTAATAAATTTGTTACCAGATGCACTATTGATTAATATGTCGGCTATAGGCATATGATACTCATCTTTAGGCATAGCCTTGTTCAAGTTACGAAAGTCGATGCACACCCGAAGCTTGCTGGAATCTTTCTTCTCCACCGGTACAATGTTGGACACCCAATCTGCATATCTGCAAGGTCTGATAAATTGGCTTCTAAAAGCCGATAAATCTCATCTTTGAGACGAGGGTAAATATCAGAACCAAAATGCCTAGGTTTTTGCTTAAAAGGTCAAAATCCAAGCTTAATAGGTAGCCGATGCTCAACAATGTCACGGCTTAATCCAGGCATTTCAGTATAACTACAAGCAAAACAATCAGAATATTCTTTTAATAATTCGATCAATTTATTCCTAAAATCGGATTTCAGGGTCTTGTTTACAAATGTCAGCCTCGGACTAGTTCCATCACCCATGTCTACCTCTTCCAAAAGATCAGCCAATGTAAACCCCTATCCTAACTTGTTTAAATCCCTAAACTCTTCTATTATGAAAGAATCAGAAATAAAATTACAATCGGAATTAAAAATAAAATTATACACAGAGTTCTGGCCAATAACGGACTGTCTGGTAGACTCTGCTAGACTGTCCGGCCCATCACTGGATAGTCCGGTAGATGATACCGGACTGTCCGGCGTCGCTGTAGGGGCTGTCTGCTGCCTGGACTTCGTTGTTCCTTGCTCCTTCTGGTCTTTACTCCCTGCTGATGTAGACATTAGACTCACATGATATGATTTAGCCGATTTTCGACCGGCTCTAGCATTACAGGAATAAAACCTTCCTCGGATACACTTAAAAATTGGTAATCGGACAAATCAACTCACATCAAGCACTTAGCATTATCATAAGCCCAGATTACCAGAGCATCGGCCGTAGCAATACAAGCCGATGAATTAGCATAGAACACTTCGATCTCATCACCGACCCATTGAATTAGAAATTGATGTAAAGTAGAAGGTATGCATTGATCGGCGTGAATCCAATCTCTCCCGAGAATTAAACTGAAGTTACCTTCTACCTCAGCGACGAAGAATGCAGCGGCGATCGTCTTGCTCCCAATGGTGAGTTCCATAGAAGCAACTCCCTTAGTCTCAATGGGGTTCTTGCCCCCCACGCCGCTTAGTGTCATGTTGGTTTTGACCAGCTCAGCATCTGATTTGCCAAGCTTCTTGTATAGATCATATAGCATTAGATTCACCACAACACCACCATCAACCAAAATCTAAGACACAGGCATCCCATCAATGTGACCACGAATATATAGAGGCTTCAAATGATTAACCGTTTCTATCGGTTTTGTAAAAATAGCTTCTCGAGGTCCAAAATTAAACTGAGCCATCACCTCTTCATCTTCACTGATAATATTGTAATCGGTGGAAAAAGAAATCATATTAACATCCATACCTTGATGTTCAGGAGAAGCCTCATAATCCACCATCTCCTCTTCTGGTGCCTCCTCCTCTGGAACAGTAGGTGATGTAGAAACTTCTACCAACATTGGCGCCACTTCTGGTTCTGGTATTGCTGCTGACTCCTATGCACTGGACAGTCCAGTAGAAGGCATCGGACAGTCTGGTAACTGAGGCCGCTGCTGAGTAATCGCTTGGTCTAGGGTTTCAACGGCTTTTGGCTTCCACTGTTTTGGAGGAAAGATGGGATGTTTCTTGTTGAATATGGCTTCGGCTTCCTTTTCTCTCTTCTCCTTAGCTCGCAAGCGCTGCAAAGTCCTGTTCTGAGTATGAGTCAAACCCGAAGGATACCATCGAGGCATGGAGTACTTCGGATCTGATGGTGGCTTGCTGATAATTTTACTAGAGTTTGCTTTATAATCTTTGGCCGAAGCAACTTCTGGTAAAGCTTTCTTCGGCACAGCATTAATCGATTTCCCAAAAATTATCGGCATCTTGTGATCGTTATTGAACACCACATTGTTTGTACCAACATTAACAATACCGGTTGTTACGTGAGGTACTGATTGAACTGATGATGCTACTGGTTGAACCGGTTTTGGTTGAAAATTTTGAACAGTAGAGGGTTGCAACTGTGGTTACCCCCATGCCCCCTGCCAGATTTGTTGGCATTGGAGGCCGATAATTCCGGCATTGTTGCTGATTTTGTGCCCATGGACCGGATTGAGGAACACACAATCGGTCATGTGTAGAATGAGCCAAACTGTCAAAAACAGAACCTTGTGGTGTTCCCCACCCCTGATAGCAATAAGGATTATAAGCATACGGTGGATACATGGCTATATTACCCCAGCCAGGATTTTGCTGAAATTCTTGCGGAGGACCCCACATCATTGGCGGTACCACCGGTGCTGGTGGTACTAACTGAGCTATCTGAGGAGCCATTTTTGTTGGCTTCTTGTTTTGCATGATCTTGGCTTCTGTGGCGGTGACCTAGGTCATTTGTATGGCCGATTACGAGAAGCGGTATTTTGCTTGTTAACATACTTGGAAAGCAACTGATCGAACATAGGACCAGACTGATACAGCTTACCAAAGGTCCTTGCCTAATGCTTCTTCCATGTGCCCACCTCGAGCTGCCTTGGTTTGAAAGTCCTCAGGCATTGCTGGGGGCACCGGACTATCCGGTAGGCATTAGCGGACTATCCGGTGGACTCTCCAGTGTACCGGACTGTTCGGTAGCTGGCGCCGGACTGTCCGGTGGCGCTATCCTGGTAGCCCCCTTCTCGTTTTGCTGCCCCCCGACACCCAAAAACCTGTTGGTGATCTTCAGTGTATCCTTGCCATCTGCAGTCTTATGCTTGATCACCTCCTTGGCCAAAACTTTAGTATTTTCATCGATTACCCTTGAAGAACCGATGACTATGGCCTTGCCTTTGCTTGAATCGGCCACCTCAGGCCGAACCAAGACTCTCTTGCCGTTCATATCTAGAGTGTTCATAGGGAACGACTGCTTATCAATCTGCATCTTTGGAAAACTCAAACGTCCTTCATTCACAGGTTGATTGTATCTATCGACGAAAAACATTACAATCGTTAGTTGCATGAGAAAAACAATTATGCCACTTGCAATATGCTTTCCATTTCAATTCATCAGCGGAAGGAATAGTATGTGATAATGTAATTTTCTCACTTTTAAGAAGTTCATCAAAAATCTTATCGCATTTAGCAACATCAAAAGTAAATTTAACTTCATCCTGCCGATTCTTAGTAATCGGCTTTAAAGATGGACAAGCAAACGATTTATCTTTGTCGGACCAAGAAAACTGAGCTGCATAAACTTCTTAGAATCATCATCGGAACTAGCCGTATCATAATCCACAAGATTTACATTATGACGTGCAGCCTTTTGGCTCTCTCTACTTCGGCTTTCTACAGCCAAAGCCTGCTGATGTAATAAGGATAGAGAATAAAATCGCGTGCCAGCTAGTTTTTTCTTAATATAAGATCTCATCCCCTCAAGAGCTAATCCAGCTAATTCCCTATCTAATACAGTCAATCAGAAGCACCGGTTTCTAGTATCCCTAAACCTCTTAAGATAATCATGAACCGATTCTTCATGACCTTGCCGAACTTTGGATAGATTGGCCAATTCTAGCTCATACTCTTCTGAGAAAAAGTGATCATAAAATTTTGCCTCCATCTCATCCCAAGTGCTAATCGAATTGGGGGGCAAAGAAGAGTACCAAGCAAAAGCATTTTCTGTAAGAGATAGAGAAAACAATTGAATTCAGAAAGCTTCCCTTTCGGCTAGATCCCCCAACTGCGCTAAAAATTGACTGATGTGTTCTCTAGTACTCTTATTGTCCTTACCGGAGAATTTCACAAAATCCGGTATTCTAAATCCTTGAGGGAAAGCATGACCATCAAATCTATAGTCACAGGGTTTTTGATATAAGCCAATAGAACCCGATACATCAATCCTCGCCTTTTTCTTAAGAGCGGCCACTAATTCTTGCCATATTTCTTCCTTAACCTCCTATGTGGAAGCACCAGATTTTTGGCCGTAAGATTTAGAAGCCGTAGGGTTCTGTGCAGACCAGATCTGGTCGTAAGTGGGATTAGGAATAGGACCCCTAGACACACTCGAACCGGTTAGTGGAACCGATCCCGTACCATAAGAGACCGTAGTGAAAGGTGGCACAAATCCCTCTAATTCTTGCGGCGGTGTGAAGTATTCTACTCCTGCCGTATTTAACACAATCCTTCGGTTAGGATCTACCGAAGTTTGGGGAACTGTTGTGTGCGGTGGGGCCATGACAGCCCCTGCACTGGGCACACCGGATAGTCTGGTGGGGAGCACCGGACTGTCTGGTGAAGCGCCGAACTGTCCGGTGGGCACGGCTGGCTGAGCCAGTTTACCCAACAGCAATGATGGAGGTTTCAGTTGCCCTGGGTAAAAATTTGCAGGCATGCCATACATCGGCTGGATCTGTTGAGACCCGTTCGGTGCCAATGGGCTTGGTGCAACTGATTCCACGCTTGGTTCATGTGAGGGGAACGTAGGAGCAATGGATTTCCCTTGAGCCTTAACTAACCCATCTATAGAGCTTTGTAAAGTGCCCAATTGATCCGCTAACTGATTATGACCCCGGTCAACGTAAATCTTCATGGATTCAAATGCTCGAAGGGTTCCCGAGTCACTAACATTAGCGATTGATGAAGAGATCAATGGCAATAGGGTGTCGAGGGTGACTTCCTTCTCCTTGGTCACCTTCTGGTGGAGATCCATGGTGAACGTCCCCAGGAACCTCTTCATCATGCCCTCCGTGGCTTTGTTCCTCATGTCGTTGAAGCGCTTTTGCTCTTCGACCGGCAAATTCTCAAAAGCCGGCCTTATGATGTTGCCCTGTGTGACTTCAGATGCATCCGCAAGCTCAACCATGGCTGCTAGCTTCGAATCTACCTTTGATGTCCCCAGCGGAGTCACCAAAAAGTGTGTTGACACGTTTTAGCGCCAATCACCAACGATATGACCTAGACCAATCCACCCGGGAGGCCACCTAGAGCTTCCTCAAGTCGGCGTAGAGTCGAAGAGAGGCGAGAATTAGGGTTGGAGAGGAGAATTAGGGTTTGAGAATAGAGATATGCATAAAAGTAGACAAAATAATAGATTGGTTCGATTGTGGATGCTTCAATCGGCATGGCCCCTTTATATTTATAGGAGAGGGTGGTCTTAACCCTTGTAATTCATCTCAGACTCGACTACACCGGATAGTCCGGTGATACCAGACAGTTCGGTACACGCCACCAGATTGTCCGGCTGCGCTGGCCAATATGGCCCTGCCCAATTAGGTGCTCAACAGCTTGGACGCATAATTCTGCTGGCTTGTTGGTGAAATGAAGATCCACGGATACCCAAACCTCATGGAGATGGTACCTTGACGGCTTGACCTGCCTCCAAAACTACATCATGCACTAACAATTGTAGCAGACTAGCAGGTTGTCTGCCCAACAATTCATTCATCTAGAAGCCCAGTCAATTTGTAGGGAAAGAGACATGGTACCTTGAGGGTGTGAAAAAGATCACCCAAATATTGCTTATACTTGAATAAATTTATTCACTCCATTCCCCGGACCTGCCCACATTGCTCAATTGCATAGAATAATTTTAAATTACCTTGCAGAACATAAAGTAAATAAAAATGACACATGTATTAAAAAAAAAAGAGAAGCTAAGCCCACCGGACTGAGGGCGTGTTCATGGGCTCTGTACAAACACAGCCCACTAGACCGTCCGGTGGTTAACAGCTGGACCGTCTGGTAGCTCTTCAGCCCATGGCGCGAAATAGGGTATTCGAATTTACAATGCACCAAACCGTCTGGTGGGTACGCAGAAAAACATTTTCGTACAGTAACGGCTAGTTTTTGAGCTGGCCTCTATATAAAGGGCTCCCACTTCCTCCATTTCATATATTTGCGACCAGGAAACACTCACACTCACACAAAGGTTACCCAAGCACCATTTCCACACAAATCTTTGAGCTTTGGGGCAAGAGACTTGAGAGAGAGAGATAACTTCTTGAGTAAAAGTTGAATATAGTGAAGACCAAGGCTTGTTACTCTTGGTGATCGCGATCTCCTAGATGGCTTGCGAGTCGTGCCTTCCACGAGCTTCCGGGAGATTGTGGAAGAAGCGGGAGAGGTCCTTGTGAGCGGTTTGGAGCCCACCATTCCGGAGTAGAGAAGGGCATCCCGAAGAGAGCGCTTGATCTTTGCGAAGGTCAAGAGGTTGCTTGATTCTTGCGAGAACCACTTTGCCAACCCCTCTCCTTGTGAGGTTTGGGGCCAGAGTTCTTTGCAAAGACTCCGCGAGAGCAAAGGCTTGCGAGGGGAGCCAACCGAGGACTAGGAGAAATCACGACTCCTCGATACCTCGGGAAAATGATCGCCGTGTCATTTCTCCTTTCTTTACTTTCCGCATTACTTTCATGCAAGTTACATTCCGAAATTTACATTCCTAGAATTTCATGCTTGGCTATAGGTTGCAAACCTTTTATTATCGTGTAGAACTCTAGACAGACCTAGTTAGGCACTAGGGTGAATTGGGACTTGTCGGTAGGTTTCAATTTCAAGTTTCTAAATTAGAAGTCTAATTCACCCTCCCTTGGATATCTTGATCCTTTCAATGGGAGCAGATGCATAAGCGAATGCAACATGGGAGATCATGTGAAGGAAGCACATTAAGCAAGATCCTCCGGTGATGGAAGCTGTTTCTTATGGTCCACCTCTCCTGCTCTGCAATTACCGATCAGATTGTGCCACGATGGGAGGGAAGAAGGAAAGAACGGGGAATGACCTTATGTATGTCACGGAAGAAGGGTAGACTGACAGGAGAGTCAAATACGCACCCACGCCTTGGAAACGGAATAACTCTATGGGCTGACCATGGGAATACGATGGGCCAATGGGAACAAATATGAATGCTTTGCCGATTGGAAGGGCAAAGGCCATCAATAGAATAGGTAGGAAGTCATTGAGCTTTTTTTGGCGAACACGATATAAACCGCGTCTTTGTATTAAGAAGGTAGTAAATTACAACTACAGGGAGTATGCCGCGGCTTATGAACCATGATAAAAGAAAAATACAAAGAGAGAAATCTCCCAACACACCAACACCTACCACAACCAAGGAACCCACTACAAACCAAGAGAAAAGACCTAGACCTAATTGACAACTCAAGCTCAACTACGGATAGAACAAAAGATGGTGCCTTCAAGAAGGGAAACGAGGTTCAAAGTGCCGCCACCACCAGGCCAATGGCCAGCACCTTTGTGAGAGAAGAGATTAGGGTGGCAAAGATAACGCCCTCAACATGGTCAACTACGTCTAAGACTTAGCTGCTATCAACAGAGCTTTCGCTCGCCACACCCCCAAAATCTTCAACCCCGCAGCCAAGCAGAACATCGAGCAGCCAAAGTGAACCCTAAAAGCACACAGGGCTATAGTGGGAGCTCCATCTCCACAGCACGGCCACTGCAGGAACAACAACAACGATGCCGCAATGGGGAGCAAAGCTTCAACCCGAGCAGAGGAAACCAACCCAAGCGAACGGGAGCCGATCATCGACCCAAGATGGGGTGACAGGCTACAACCCAAAATTTCACAACGAGGCGGCAAAGCTGACGCTCGGCACAAAGGCCGGCGAAAGGTGGGAGACGCCCGACAGAGATTGGCCGGAGAGTGCAGGCTAGCCCCCGGCGGCGGTGGGCGCGGGAAGAGGCGAGGCCGGCTCCAGGTGGGGTCAGGCGCAGCCTGTCGCCCCCGGTGACATGGCCTGGCAATCGACGCGGCTAGTACCGGCGGCGGTGGGCCCGGGCCGTAGGAACTGGTCGACAGAAACCAAGTGGATGTGGCCGGTAGGCGGAGGCGACCCTTGCAGAGCGACATGCAGCAGGCGCAGCTGGCCGGCGAGAGGTGGGGGCAGCCAAAAGCGCGGATCCGGCTGGCGCACAACGAAGAGACGGCGGTGTCGGCGTCGAGAGGGAAGGGGCGGGGAAAAGAAACAGGGAGGAAAAGAGGGGACGGGAAGAGAAGCGACAGGCGCTTGGACACCGGCGCCGCCACCGGCCGGCGGCCGAGCAGGCCCCTCCGCGGGCCTAGGGTTTGGGCGAGATGCGTCGCCCCCCCCCCCCTCCGCCCCCCGTGTCGCCTCAGGGAGACGATGGGGGGAGATGCAAAATTCACCAATAAGTCATTCAAGTCATTGAGGTTCAAGGAAGAAGTCGCCTGGCGCTCCAGCCAATAGGTGGGGCGGTACACGGCTGTTGGGCTGCTCTATGTGGAAGCTTTAATTAATCCACTAATGGTGATGATATGACACGTTGGGAGCTGCTTTACAGGAGGAGTGATTTTAGTAGCCTCCATCTATATAGATTATATAGATATAATATAGTAGGATACATGCACCCATGCACCAAGCTTTACTCAAAATATGTGTGATTATCCTAAAAATGAGGTATAAGAACTGACGACACGTGCAGCTGCAATTCTCGTTCGGTTGCCGCGAATCTGCTCCCCTATTTTCGGCCCAACATGAGTTTATGGCCCTGGACGTGCCTTTCTTTTTTATATAATGTGTTATTTTTTATCTTGGACCTTTTTTGAACCTTTTTGTTTTATTTACTTTTATTTACTTATACTTATATTTGTTTCAACGGGATTTTCTTTTTATCTATGTTTCACAAATGGATGTGCCTTTGTTGATAGTTCAGACGTGATTCATGTTTCTCCACATTTTGTTTTTTACCCATCCTTTCTTTTTACTTGCTTACTCTTTTTTCTCTTAGGTGCAGCATTGAGGTGAAGTTTCTCTGAACTGTCCCTTCCCCCTCTGAATCGATAGGTACTTTTCTCTAGGCAAAAAGAATCTGTGGGGTGATCGTTTGAGATTGATTTAGCTTATTTGGCTAAAAAGCCACTAGCATCCACTAGCGTTTTTCTAACGGAAGTAGCTGCAACTAATCGGCTCGGCTTATAAGCCACAACCAAATAAATCTCAAGCAATGGGTCCTGTACAGTCCTGCTGAAACCTATGTATAATGTACACTCCATCCTGTACAATTGTACATACTGGGCTTCTGTTCCTCAGGGCTTCAAGCTTCCATGAGAAGAAGGGAACACCCCACTGTACTCAAAGGCCCTGCTGTCCATATCAAACGCCGTGGACGACGTTGATGCACTGGAGTATGGGAGCTTAGGCACCACCTTCATTGTTCTCGATTCGGTGCTGAACGAAGAGCTAGCTGACATCGAACCTGGTGCGAGCCCGTTGTCTTGCATTATCAACTCAATCTCCCTCACAATGCTGTTCATTGATGGTCGGGCGGTTCCCACCTCCTCGACACATTGCAGTGCTAGTTTTAGGAATCGTTGGAAGCCGATGAGACCACCCCCCATTTTCTGAAGAACCGGGTCCATCACATCCTTGAGCCCGCAGTTTGTTCGATCCTCGATGTCCAGTGCCATCTTCACCTCGCGGACAATGTACTTGTTTTCGTGAATTGGTGGCTTGGCCATTATGAGCTCTAAGAGCACCACACCGAAGCTGTAGACATCGCTTTTTGCTGTGAGCTGCTGTGTCATGTAGTACTCCGGGTCCAGATAGCCCTGCATTGTTGTCAAAAAATTTAGATGTGTGACTAGTTAGTACTGCTATATATAGTTTTTTTTTTGACAAGGATACTACTATATATAGTTGAGCTTGGATAAAAGGACTGCCGGCCGTGACATGCATGTATGCCATAAGAACCATGCCAGGGATAGATAGCAAGTGCATGCTTACCAGTGTTCCCTTGACATTTGTGCAGAGTTGGCCTTCCTCACTGTCTGAAACCAGCAAGGACAGGCCAAAGTCTGCAACCTTTGCGGTCAGCTTCTCATCAAGGAGGATATTGGTGGATTTCACATCTCTGTGGATGATTGGAGGATTTGCATGGTCATGGAGGTAAGCTAGCCCTCTAGCTGAATCCAGAGCTATCTTGAGCCTCCTGCTCCAGTCTAATTGTATTCCATTCATGCCTACAAATAAGCAATTGCAAACACTTAAGAAATATCATATATGGTTCACAAGAAACTGAAGCCTAACAATTTTAATTATGATTTTTACAGTAAACAAAAATGATGCACATCTTCTGTAGCTAAATGTAACTAATAAAAATGATAGGGGTAAACTAACCATATAGGGCATCGCTTAGTGTTCCATTGGGTATGAACTCGTAAACTAGCATCTTTTCACCCTTCTCGAAGCAGAAACCAACCAGACCAACCAAGTTCTTGTGATGCACCCTCGAAAGGAGCTCTATTTCTGTCTTGAATTCAAGGCCACCTTGCATGGACCCTTCCTTTGATCTCTTGATTGCTATTAACTGCCCGTCCGGAAGTTTTCCTCGGTACACCTGTTATATTGGAACCAAAAAAAAGTTGTATAGCTCTCCTGAAAACAGAAATTAATCCTGAGTTTTATGTTCTTAAATTCATTCTGTGCTTACCCTTCCATAGCCTCCTGCTCCAATTGCGTTGATTTCTCGGAAGTTATTGGTGCACAACTTGAGTTCTTCTAGTGTGAAGAATCTAGCACTCTTCAGTTTTGGCGCTTCACCAATATCTTCTCCCATTGATCCCCATGATGCTGAAAAGTTAAACAGAGACATTAATGGTGGTAAATAAACATTAGATGTCAGCATAAAAATACCAAGTTAAGCTCTCGCATAGTGTGCATTACCAAAGGGATCGTTGACGGACACAAGCTTCTGAGCCTGCTTCTTTTGTCGCAAGGCGTAAAGTCCAAGAAGCATGAGCCCCACGACCAGGAGAACAGATCCAGTCACAATGCCAATCAACACAGCTAGAGAAGCTGCATACAGACAATTACATTTTAGCTTTCTACATATGGCAGTACCAGAAGCAATAAAGGATAGCTGAACTAGTTACTTTTGTCGTGGAATGCGTACGGATGAGCTTTCACATAATAAGGTCCGAATATCTCTGGTGGCTTGTATGTCTGGAGGGTCAGGTTGAAGCAGTTCAACACCTGGGAGTAGTTGAACCTCTTCTGGTTTACTGGGCACGCCCTGATATCCACATTGAGGTATGCCTCGTCGTTAGAGTAAGGTACTAAGCCTAGCTGGTTTGGGGTACAGATGCCCAGTTTATTTGTTAGGTTGGTCTGCAGCTTATCAAGGTAGTTGAAAACATTGCCGAAGGAAGGAGCTCTGAAGACAATAGTTTCGATAAACGGATTGGCACACTGGACATCAATGGTAGGCTGAGGAGGAGCTTCAGTTTGTAGGCCCATGCATGGCATTGTGCTCGACAAAAGAGAATCATTGCAGAGTGGGTTCCCCTGAAGCCTGAACACAGCAAAAGAGGAAACGAAGTTTCAAATAATGCAAAAATTTGGCGATCAAGAGATGCATTGCTTGTCATAGAATGAAATGGGAAGTGATACACACTTGAGAAATTGGCCTTTGAAGCTGTTGTACACCGTAACTGAGGTGATTTTGTTGTTTTGGATATCAACAAGATCTAGTCCGTTGTTAATGTTGTTGCCCATGTCAAGCGTTCCATTTAGTTGATTATCATTAAGTATTCTGTAGATATTCAACAATTCTGTAAATTTTGACAAAGTATATGAGGTAGAAAGTTCATAACAGTTTTTTATGTATTGGCTTACAGATGCTGCAATTCAGGGGAGCTGAAAAGCTTCTGTGGCACTTGACCATAAATCCCAACTGACTGCATTGTACTGCAACAAAAAAAGGTGACTTCCATTATGCACTGTGCTAAAAATAGACACTTTACTAAATAGTATGGATAAACAGTGTGGCTTACAGTGTCATTATTTTCGGTAAGTTTGAAAACCAGCTTGGAACATTGGAAGGTGTAAAGCTGTTGTTGCTGATATCCCTGTGTACAGCAATATGTCATGTGCCAATCGCAGTAAAAGAGTATGATCCTAGCAAAATGTGACTTGAGTTTGCACGAAATTCTTACACATTTTCGAGCAAGATCATCCCGGTCAAATCAGGAATTGATCCACTTAGCTTGTTATTTGAAAGCATTCTGGTTGTTTACAAGAAAAATGTTACAAATAGCACAACATAGAGGTCATTCCAATAAAGTACGTATAATTTTTGGATTGGACAACTTACAGAACTTGGAGCTTAGTGAGGTTGCTTAAAGAAGGAACCTCACCTACGAAACCATTGTTATTTAGGCGACTGTATTCATAGAGACATCAAAATAATCAGCTTTATACACACATACTAACTGCCAATCAACTCTGGATGAGGTTTTATGGAAACTTACAGTACTTGTAGTGTAGGAATGGCCCCAATGGATGCAGGAATCGGCCCAGTGAAGTTGTTCCTGTCAAAAAGTCTGGACAAGAGAAAATACGGTCAGAAAATTCCAATTGATTGATTAGGTGAACACCAAATCTCCGAGCTTACATGTGCTTCAGCTTCATGCTGGAGCTGAAGAGATATTCTGGGACAGGACCTTCCAGCATATTTTGATTGAGATGACTACAAAGAGCAGAAGAAACATATGAATGAGTGATAGTCTTCTAAAGAATATGATTAACATGAGACTCATGTTACAGCACTGACAAGTGTTCTGCCTTAAGAAGCTGATCCAATCCATTTCCATGGTCCCTGGAATTGGGGAGTGGTCCAGTCAGTTGGTTATCAGCGAGGTCTAGCCAAGTGACCTGGGAGAGGTTGCCTAGTGAGGGCGGAATGCTGCCCGTTAATTTGTTTGAGTTCAATGCACTGCAGAAAGATAAAAAAAATCAAGAAATCCAATGAACATCCAACAGACAAACATATTTGAAGAATTCTCACATTTTTTGGAAGGAATAATAGTAGTCTTACAAGAATATGAGTTGTGACAGTCTGCCTAGTTCACTTGGTACAGGACCGTTGAAACTGCAACCAATTAGTGCTCTGCAAGAGTATTAGATAAAGAAGATGATAATCAGTAATGTACAAGAGAAGCATAGAACTGGTCCCTGTGTTCAGTAACCGAACATTTTGCAACTTACAAATATTGAAGTTTAACCAACTTCCCAATAGAAGCTGGCAGTGGGCCACCAAGATCTCTGTTTGACGACAGATCCCTGCAAAGCATTGGTCAGACAATGAATTATTCAGTGTCCTAATGTGACAGGCCACAGCATTTTTGACACAAGTAATATCATGGTAACACTCACAAGACCCTGAGTTCAGTCAGGCTTCCTATATCATCACCCAGAGTGCCTCTAATGCTCAAACCAAACAGATTCCTGCAATGTAGAAGTTCATTTAGGGAGAAGAAAACCAGGATTTCGAGCAGCTAGTAATATTGCAGCTCTACTCACAATGTTGTGACCCTTCCGTTTACATCACACAAAACGCCATCCCATTTCGTGCCACAAGGATCGTTGGACTTCCCCCAGCTAGAAGGCAAATTTTTCCATTTCGTCATCAAGGATCTCAGAGCCACCGCTGTAAGACAAATTGATTTGATTAGTACATTGTGACAGGCACGAAGTAAAACCAGTAGGTTGGACCCGGTTCCATTCGGTCATTCGGACCTTATGAAAATTGTTTATAGAACAAAACATCTGTTTTCAACCATCAAAGCTTTTATGTTCTTGCATCATGAAAACTGGAAGCATCAAATCATCCATGCTCGAGCATATGCGTAGAGACGGATTTGAATGGACAGGAATGATGGCAAACACAGAAGAGACAAGGTATAAACTGATTGAATAATGACACCAAGATCCTTTTCAGAAGAAAACATCTTTTATTTACGTTGGTGCCTTTCCACCATCCAAAACCAAAATTAACATCCATCCATACAACATAATCAGCACATAACACCTCAAAAATTCCAATCTCTAGGCCCTCTGAGCATAAATGAAGTGCAACCAAAATTGAAGGCCGAAGCCTAGGTAGGCTTTTAAAGAAATAGGTAGAATCAACAGATTTTGCTGCCCCTGAACTGCAGTTCGACATAAAAACAAACAAGTGGGGAAATCCTTCCGAAACCTTCTGATAAAACACACACACAGATCAATGCTTTTTTTTTTTCCTTCTAAAACCACCGCACCAAAACTTCCGAGAACTGCCCGAAAAAGAAAGCTCACCATCTTGCGGATTGGTGTTGGCGAAGGCGGTTCTTGGTCCGGCTGCGGCGCACAAGACGAACAGCAGCAAGAGCCGCTGCTGCCTCCCGCTCAACATCGTCAGGTACCCTCTGCCAGAAGGCCCAGAACTCCCGAAGAATGCTGTTCCTTTCTGTTGCTCCGACCTTGATTTCTGAGGGTTTTGCTCCCGAATCTCTTATGTCGCAGAAAAAAATAAAAGCTGTGCAGCAGCAGCAGCCGAGGACGAAGTCTCCCCTATAGCTGGGGCAAGGAAGGAGCCGAGAAGCGGAACTCCGCGAACGCCGATGCCTTGACCTTGACCATACCCGGTCCAACTGGCTGACATTTCAACTGCACAGAGCCGTGTGACCGTGTCTGCCCGCCGCACACCCAGCGGCCAGTGGCCACACGGCCACACCCAACCACCCCCGCCAAAGGTTACGTGTGCTTAACAAAATGTTAATTATATTGAATATTATAACTCTCACCGTTGTGAACCATTTCATTGGAACTTTAAATATTCAATTGAGATCATTACAATTTCAACTCAGTTTGAAATACGCCATTTTCTATGTCTTTCTCTTGATTGGGTTCACGTGTAGTGTATACGACTCCGTATTTAAAAAACACCACTCCCTACGTCTTTCTTACACCATGGGCCCACCTTTCAGCATCTTCTTTCTCCATTCTTCCCCAACCATACGCCTGGCTGTGAAGGAGGTGGAGGCGGCGGCGGCGCTAACCTTGACGGATGTGGAGGAGGACGCATGCTCAGCGGCATGCACATTAATAAAGAAATCTAATTAAAGTGAAATATATTGAATTGTGGCGAAGAAAGGATGAAGAACGGCGCCTTCCAGTCTCGGAGTCCTGACCTAGTCCTTGACGGGGTCGACGACGCTGTGTTCACGCCAGTCGAAGTCGATCGCGAGGCCTTCGGTGGGACTGTGGGAGGATGGGCGCCTCGTGCGCGGACCCCTTGAGCAAGTCTCGTCAAGAGGAGCTGCGGAGGCCGAGAAACTGGCGCCGGAACTGGTCCGGGGTGAGGTCGGAGGACCAGGTGACCCCATGCACCACCGTGGGGTCAAGCCATTGGTGGCGCCGCACGCGGCGGAGGATGGCCTTGAACACAGAGATCCGGTGCACTCACTTGGCCTCACCGCGGTAGGCCTTGCCGAACCGGCGGACAAAGCTTGCAAAGTGTGCCTCTGCGCAGGTGGTAGACGTGCGCTCGCAAGGTCATAGATGAACATTGCAGGGACAGGCGAAAGCTGGGCAGGCGGCCTCGGCGAGGTCGCGCGCCCTCGGTGAGCGTGGTGCGGGCGCAACGGCGGCGCACGCGGCCTCACGAGCGTGGGTGCGGATGCAGTTGCGGCAAGCAGGTTGGGGAAGAAAGGGGGAGAAGATGCTGACAGGTGGGCCCATGGTGTAAGAGAGACACAAGGAGTGGCGTTTTTTTTAAATACAGATATGTATACATTGCACGTGGGCCCAATCGAGTGGAAGACGTAGAAAGTGGTGTATTTCAAACCCAGGTAAAATTGCAATGGTCTCAATCAAGTATTTAAAGTTTCAATGGCATTGTTCAAAACAATGGAAATTATAATGGCTTCAATTTAATTAACCCTTTAAGAACATATCTTTTTTTTTCTTCAATGACCACCACGGCCACACTCTCCTTGACGATAACTTACCTCTGAAAGCAAAAATGATTTTACATGTGTTTAATAAAATATTTTTTTTCTTCAATGAAAAAAAACCACTGTGGCAATCGATGAGCAGGTGTTTGACACTTTTTTATGCCAGTAGAACAGTGGGTGGAGCAATAGATACTGCCAGCCTGCCACTGACTGAAAGGGATCTGTTTATGCCCATGAATGCAGTTCATTAAATCTATGTTAATTGAGACCGTCGTTTGAACCAGGTCAGCTTCTGTTGCTTCCAGTTTTTCCTATTGCAACCTTCACCTTATTAGTTTGAGCTTTGTTACACATGAGCTGAAAAATTTCAACGCAACAAAGAAACATATAAACATAGTGTTTTAAGAAATCATATACTATAATTTACCTGATTCTACCGACATATTATATTGATGAGTCACATTAAGATACATAAGCATCAGTTTTACATAACAGTATGTTGCATACAAACTGAGAGCCGAGGAAGATATTCTTTTGAGATACGAAATATTCTATAGTAAACCTGACTTATCAATATACCTCAAAGAACAAACAAATTAATACGTGATCGATACAATTAATTAAATTAACAATAAATCATCCAACGACCAAATATGTTCATGAAGAAATTGGAGAGCTGTCAAAGACCAACTAGCAACGGCCAAATATGTACCAACATCCAATGGCATCTTCTTGAAACAGTAAGGCCAAGACAACTCATTATCCCTTACAGGGCAACAAGATGCATGCACATTTGAAAGGGGATGGCCACTGTAAAAAAAAAAAGAGCCAAAATGCTAACTAAAATGACTTCAAATTAGAGGCTAGTTTTGCTGCTAATCTGATCTCATACAATCCAGGAACTCGCATGGTATTGGCATGATTCTATTTGAGCAACAGATCTTCATGAAGTACATCGTCGTGATGAAATGGAGCGGAAACATCATGGTTGTTCCACTCTTCTTCAAGATACTTGATCGAGTACGATTTGGCTAGGGTGCATCTCGCTCCTCTCCAGGTACCCCTCTTCTTCCACACTGATGGGGTCGCATAAAGACAAACAACCTGCATGCACATTCTGTAATTATTTTTGCAAAAACAATCCTGTCATGTATATGGACTATGGAGGAGAGAAATCTAAGGGAAAAAGTGAACCACATGTAGCAGCGGCGAAGCCAGACGGGAAGTGACGGTGGTGCGCACCTAAAGAATCAAGTCTAAATTTGAAGCAATATTGTTAATTTAGACTGCTTCAAATGGTCAAAATGAGCTCTTTAGTAGCCATTTTTCATATTTTTCCCCGGTGCCGGTGCACCACCAGTCCACAACGTGGCGTCGCCCCTGACATGTAGGGTCTAGGGTGATAGAACCAATCAGAGACATAAGCAAGAATAAACCTCACTTTTAATACTTTTAATTTCGTTTTTCAATCTGATATGATTGTGTTATGGAAACATTGGCTGGATCATGGGCTGCTACCTAGGGGGGGGGGGGTTCTAACAGTTTGCAGTGACAGACAGTTTTACCATTGTTCATTTAGTGATATTTGCACTGTAAGATGACTGCATTCTTAGAAGGTGCCCTTGTGAGGTCACTTGGTGCTCTTCATTCAACCAGGTCCACTTGATATTAGACAAAAACAATAACTACCTGGACAACTTACAATAGCATTTTACTTCGTAGACCATTGATAGGTCCTTTGAAGGGACAAAACATAAGTAGTCATAGACCATTGAAAGGTCCTTTGAAGGGACAAAACATGCTATTCAGTCAGTATCTGTGTGATAATAACTACATAAATAGTAAGACAATGGGGATAGTCACAACTCACAAGTATCCCTACCAGTTGCAGGGCCAGCAGCAACGCGAAAATCCCAGCCAATCAACATGGATGGTGACAATAGTCAGTTCAAAATTCTGTATTGACCAAAAACATGATGTTTTGGTTTAATCCTGCTACCTCACCCAAGGACACTAAGATGGTGTTGAGAAATTATGGCAAAAGAAAAGAGAGATAATGTTGCCACTGACCTCAGATATATCATCAATTGTTATTGTCAAGCCAATCCACCCTTTCTTCACATTATTCAATGATATCTTGTCACGTCTTTGTCCACTTCTCAGTTCATTTACATCAATAGTGCATCCACTGTGAATAAAACAGAATGATGTGCTCTTATCTCAATTCTGAAAACTATCGAATTTATCAGATCATTATAGAACAGGAAGTGCCAAATTCCCAGACTGCCATCCTCAACAAAAGTAAGTCGAATCGCAGAACTATGTTGATAAGACAGTAGGAATGCTAAAACCACATTGATCTGAAAGTTACAAAGAAGAGAAGAACCGCATATAAATCTGGAAGTCGAGAAACATATCATTTCACACATAACATAATGCACTAACAAAGACACATTTTATTAACTTCGCATTTTACAGAAGGCCATTTTATTCTTTGACTGAGTGAAGAGTAACTCAAACCTAAGCACCTAACCCTTGACACTAAAACTAGAGTTGAACGCAGAACTCTGCACTTTTTACTGGCTTCAAATCTTAAGAAACCAAGTACTAGTGAAATTTCACCGAGCTAATAATAGCTGAACCTTGACTAAACCTAAAGTTTGTGGAGTCAACTCCAGGTCCAGAACTAAGCAGACGATGGGACTCTTAAGCTTCGGCAGCAGATGATAGTACTCTGGGCTCCAGCAATAAGCAGTTAACGGACATTGGACACTTCTCCACTCTGGCCATGGCTTTCCGTCCTCTACCGCAGACTTGTGCCTGAAGAAAAAACAGACAAGCAAAGAAACAAAGAAGCAACTAACACCAGAAGATTTGATTGAAATTGAATTAGTGGAACTTATCAGATTGAGATCCTAATTGGAGACGACGGCAGGGGGCAGGAGGCAAGCACGGACACGGCGGCGATCATCCTCGTCTCCTGCCACTGTGTCCGCCTGCCTCTTCTTGCTGCCAGCGCAGGACCCGTGCGGTGCCACAGGCTCCTCTAGGACGCGGCGGCAATCGTCCTCCTCCCGGGCCGCTGCGCCTGCGTGCCTCTTCTTGCAGCGTGTGCAGGACCCGCCGCACGGCGCCACCGGCTCACACTCTAGGACGCGGCGGAGATCGCCATCTGCCACGGCAGCATCCGCCTGCCACTTGTGCCCCTCCTCTAGGACACGGCAGAACCACTGGAATTCCTCGCCACAGACGAACAGGCGGAAGCTGACCGCCCGCAGGAAGCGCTCCTCCAGCCCCACCATCTCGCTGGCGCGGATCGCGCGGTCCGATGCGAGCTCGAACAGCGCGGTCCACTTCCTCGGTGCGTCCCCGCCGAACTTGGTGCCGAGGAAGAGAGCGACGGCCGCAAGACGGTGCGCGGTGGCCGGGTCCACCTCGATCCCCGCCTCCCGCGCCGCGACGCTGCGGATGAACCGGGTGAGGTAGATGCCCGCGAGCACGAAGCACGTCCCGTCGATGCTGTGCCGGCTGGTGTCCCTCGACCGGACGACCCGGTGGACCCGCTCCAGGAACTCGCGGATCGAGACCGCGGGGGCCGCGCGGCCGCGGAAGGCTCGGATGAGATCGCTCCCCGCGGGTCGGGAGGCGGCGGCGGCGTGGCCGCGGGCCTCAGCTTCCACGAGTGCTGCGAAGAGAGGGAGGGATCGAGGGATCCCCCACTCGTCCTCGCGAAGGACGGCGGCGTCGGCGGAGTCGGCGGCCATCGGGATGGGGAAGGCGAGGGCGAGGGCGAGGGCGAGATCGCAGGCTAGGGTTTCGGCGATTTTTTTTTCCTGAGCTTTTTAGATCGGATTGGCGCGAGGAGGAGAGGAAGGTGGTGTTCGGTTGTTTTGCCAGCTGCTCTCGCCTGGCTTTGGCCTTGCTGGGCAAAGACAGCCTTGCCGACGCGGGCTTGCCGGAGAGCCTCTCCGCCAAAGGAAAGAAAAAACTTGCTCAGCTGTCCTCGAGGTGAGCTCGTCTGCCCTATAAATGCCTAGCCTAGTCTGCCTCGTTTTCTGACCTGTCAAAGCAATGCAAGAGTTTGCCTCAGAAGCAAACATGCTCGAAACCAAAAAGGAGACAGCGTACAAGGATACGGGACACATATCTATATCGCATACGGATACATACATATAGCTGTATGCGAGAGGGTATTGCCGTATTTGCTTCGGGCCATCGGTGTGCTGAGCTTTGCGGTTTGTGTTTTCTCTTACATCATCACGTTATTAATGGAATTGTTGCCTGGTTTAGAATTATAAAGAAAGGGGCATGGCTTTGTTCCAATTATCTCAAAATGTGTTTTTTTTCTTTTAATGGTTGGCGTGACAAAGGATCAGACAAATGTATGGAAATTTGTTAAATCTGCGAAACGAGAACGGGGATCTCGCCAGGAACATGTATGGGGAGTGCTCCATGTCTCCATCCCCTGCCAATCAAATTGGAGAGAAACATTCCCCATCAAAACCCTCGTGCCTTGTTTGGATAAACACAATCCACGTGGACGGTAGGTAGATTGGAGAGATTTGGAGTGGAAATTAGTTCAATCCCCCCCTCCCGTCCAATCTATGTGGATCGGAGTGTTTTAGCTAGTATCCAAACAAGCCCTCATGGGGAACAAAATGCCTCCATCCCCTTCCGTTAATAGTGAGATTTACCATAGGGAATAGAGAAATTCACGATAGGGAATCAAGGATCGAGTTCTTAGTTGCCATCTCTACGTGAGGGTAGGTGAGGGCGCATGAAGAGCATAGGCGAAACGAAGAATCTAAAACCACTAGAAAACGCGGTGCTGCGTTGCCCTATCAAATAAATATTAAAAGAAACAATCATGAATGTAAATGATATTTTGATAATTTAAATTCAGTAAATGCTTAGTGCTATTGTTTGTAAAATATAGGCACCAGAGACGGAGGGTCATAGTAACATGGTTTCTTTAGGCAAAGCTAAATTTGGAATACAAGCAAGCATGTGACGTGAACAAATAGTAATACTATAGAAAAATAAAAAGACGGGTGATTGGGCAGTAATTAGCAAAGTCACTATATATACGCTCAAAGAGGAGACCAAAAAAGCGTGAGCTCATCTCCCTGAGGCATGAATCATAATTCATACGCATGCAATGCTCTTGTTCCACCAGTTTATACTTGCTCCCTCTGTGTATCGTGCATGACTGGTTAATTTTTTTATAACGCTGCCTGTCTATCTTGATATTGATGTTGTACAGTACATGCGTACAATAGTCTATGTGTATCCCTGCATACTAAAAATTAGAAAATACGCTTTACCCTATTACCAGTGTGCTGCTTCTGTGTATGTACTCACATTATGCCCCCGCTGCAAACTTTTATGTTTCAGCCTAAGTGAGTTCTGCAAGTGATACTCTAGTAATAACTCCAAAACGCTAACCATTCCCTGAGTGCCTTACCTTGGAGGCATTGCGGTTTGTGTTTTTTGTCACATTATCACGTTGTTAATGGAATTGTTGCCTCGCTTACAATTATGGCGAAAAAGGCATGGCTTTGTTCCAATTACCTCGAAATATGGTTTATCTTCTTTTAATGGTTGGTGTGACGAAGGATCACAAATGGATGGAAATTTGAGGTAGATAGTAAAATAGATTGTTAAATTTGGGAACTTGTATGGGGAGTGCCCCTGTCTCCATCCCCTGCCAATCCAATTGGGGAGAAATATTTCCCATCAAAACCCTCGTGCCTTGTTTGGATAAACACAATCCACGTGGACTTGAGGTAGATTGGAGAGGTTTGGAGTGGAAATTAGTTCAATCCCCCCCCCCCTCCAATCTATGTGGATCGGAAGGTTTTAGCTAGTATCCAAACAAGCCCTCATAGAGAACAAAATGCCTCAATCCCCATCCATTAATAAAGAAATTCACCGTAGGGAATAGAGAAATTCACAATAGGGAATCAAGGATCGAGTTCTTTGTTGCCATCTCTACTTAAAGGTAGGTGAGGGTGCATGAAGAGCATAGGCGAAACCAAGAATCAAAAACCACTAGAAAACCCGGTGCGGCATTGCCGCATCATTCTTGAGATGACCAGCGGATGTGTTGGTGTAGTTGAGGTTCAGTGAATAGAAACTGTAGTCCGTGAAGTCAAACTAAAATATTTGTGTAAATGTCAAGTAAATATCAAAAGAAACAATCGTGAATGTAAATGATATTTTGATAATTTAAATTCAGTAAATACTTAGTGCTATTGTTTGTAAAGATATAGGCACCAGAGACGGAGGATCATAGTAACATGGTTTCTTTAGGCAAAGTTAAATTTGGAATACAAGCATGCATGTGACGTGAACAAATAGTAATACTATAGAAAAGTAAAAAGACGGTTGATTAGCCAGTAATTAGCAAAGTCACGATATATACGCTCAAAGAGGAGACAAAAAAGCTTGGAGCTCATCTCCCTGAGGCATGAATCATAATTCATACGCATGTAAAGCTCTTGTTACACCAGTTTATACTCGCTCCCTCTGTATCATGCATGACTGGTTAATCTTTTTTTGATAACGCTGCTTGTCTATCTTGATATTGATGCTGTACAGTACATACGTACAGTAGTCTCTGTGTATCCCTACGTACTAAAAATTAGAAAATACGCTTTACCCTATTACCAGTGTGCTGCTTCTGTGTATGTACCACATTTATTAGGGCCGGACCGGCGGTCTGACCGGAAAAAACCAGAACCGGAGCCCCAGCCGGTCCGATTTGCCAAAAAGACCTCTTGTACAAATAGACCGGAGAAAACCGGATGATCCACCGGTTTTTAGGCATGAACCGGTTAAAACCGAGCCTTTTGGACAGCTAAGAACCGGCCGACCGAGACCACCCGCGTCACACAGTGGAAAATAAGACTTAAATGTGGCAAAATGGCGTAGCAGTGGGGATCGAACACACAACCTAAGGGATGGAAGGCTCATGGCTTACCACTGCGCTGCGGATTTGCTTAGTCATAGAGGTGAATCCTTGTTCTATTTGAACCGGTTTCGACTGGCAGTTCAACCGGTTAGACCAATTGAACCTTGAACCGAGAGCATCACCGGTTGAATGTCCGGTACGGTCCGATCCAAATAACAATGGTATGTACTCACATTATGCCCCCACTGCAAACTTTTATGTTTCAGCCTAAGTGTGTTCTGCAAGTGATACTCCAGTAATAACTCCGAAACGCTAACTATTCCCTGAGTGCCTTACCTTGGAGGCATTTTATCGAGTAGCTTCTGGGCAGTGCATGTCAACGGCTGCTCCGGCTATAGGGTTGCTAGTTGCTCGCAAGCTTTGCGTTGTGGTGGCAGAGGTCACACAATTGTGTTTTTCATTGCGGATACCGTGGATCCTTCGCAAAGGCTGGGCAACGCGGGTGGATGAGCAGAACTGCAGAGGGAGGTGCAAGAACTGAGGAAAACACAGTGCACTCCTCTCCCACCATCGCAGTTGTGGCTGCACATTCCCTGCCACAGGCACACCGTACGCACCCAGCCTGGAACTGGGCCCTTTGCTATGCAGCCGTAGAGCTATGGCGGCGGAGAGGGGCATCAGCTGATCAGCACTAGAGTGCAGCGCGCTGTGGCATAGTAACTCGTGATGGCTTATCACGCGGGCATGGAGGCTCACCGCGGAGGATAAGGAAGGTGAGACAAGCCAGGGGGATAGGGTAGCCGAGAAGGAAGTGATACCGAGAGCAACACTGCAGCAGCGAGTGAGGAGCGGGGATGCAGCACGCCGAGAACAGCACACGAGAGGAGGAAGAAGAGATGCCTCCTGCTAATCTACTATCAAGGTCTTCTCCACGCGCTGTCATCTGACGCACACAGCTCGCTCATGAGGTTGTATACGCTGAGAGTTGAGACTGGTGGGATTCAAGGGATGGGCTCATAGGCATGGCCAGTGAGTGACGACGAGGGGTAGTGGGAGGCCATCACCACGGGGGGACTACGCTCATCGGGCAACCGTAGCTGAGCGACGAGTAGGAGGCAAGGACAAAACGCTGGCATATAGCTGATCAACTCGAGGCTTTTAGAGAAAACCGGCTCTATCAAGGTCAGCCTAGCAAACGAGCTACTGTCCAAAGTGAATCACACGGCTGAGAATTCACTGGAGAGACAATCGGATGGCAATGACATCATGAAGACGTGGCTCAATGTTAGCTCGTGGAAGTGGTCCAACTTTCATACTTGTAAAAGATTGCATCTGAGAAAATAGAAAATAGTCATTAAATAGTTCTAAGCCGATTAGCTGTAGTAAGTTGGATTCTTATGTGCTTGTAATGTCTTTTGGGATAAGTTATTGATCTACATGTCACCACAATTGACAATTTTGACTTTATTTTGATGTTTCACCTT
This sequence comes from Paspalum vaginatum, assembly GCA_030272315.1. Classification (NCBI taxonomy): domain Eukaryota; kingdom Viridiplantae; phylum Streptophyta; class Magnoliopsida; order Poales; family Poaceae; genus Paspalum; species Paspalum vaginatum. The sequence continues at coordinate 32,048,239 of CM059019.1, read as the reverse complement.
GTGTATTTTCTACAAACAATTATACAAATATATACCTTTGGGCAACATCAAAGAGACCCCCCTCGTACAGGGCGACTCAAAGGGCTACAACGCCGATGCCATCGTCAGCCCTAGCTTCAACCTTGGGCCCTTGGAAGAGGCGGCCAACGGTGGTGGCACAAGCCACTAGCCCATGCTCCTGCTGTCAGTTTATACACCGTCAATCCAACCGGGGGTATGTCGTCGGCGGAGTTTATCATATGGGGTGGTCACTGACAAGTGTTTGATGGTGTACAAAACACAAAGAAAACACGATTTAGACAGGTTCAGGCCGTTGAATCGCGTAATATTGCCTCATAGGAACTAGGTCACGACTTGAGAGCATATCTCTAGATTCGTGAGCCTAGCGTCGTGTATGATGTTACAATGTTTTGATGATCTTTGGAGGGCCCCTACCCATCCTTATATATCCAGGGGACACGGTTACAAGGAGGAGTTCTAGTCCTACTAGGATTGGTTACATTTCCTACTAGGATTCCTTTTAGCTATTCCTTGTATTTTGAGTCGTTCGGCGCGTCTTACCAAACCGTATCTTCGTATGGCCGACACGTTGCGCATGCCAGCTGACCACATGATAGGCCATTTGGGTGTATCCCCCACCAGCTTCTCACCTCCTTTCTCACCCACTCCTTCCCACTCATCATGGCCATATTTCTCATTGTCAGGAGCATCTTTGGCGTGTTAGCATCCAGATCAAGAGTCTCCACTGAATCTATCAATTAGCGTGTGGATCTGCCTATTGTTGGTGCTAACCTAGGGTTTTATCAGTGAGCGGTGGGTTTTGTTATCCCTAGGGTGTCGTCTTACATCGCATTGTTGCTTATTGGTGGCTTCCCAGCCCACCGGGGTCGCTCTCTATGGGTTGTCCCGCCACTAGGCAAGGTTGTTCTATTGTGGGCGAGTCAGTTAGACCTGTGCAAACATCGGGTCAAGTCGGGTTTGGGTCGGGTTGAGGTCGGGTCGCGGGTCACATAGGACGGCCCGCGCTCGACCCGTGGCTCACGCTGGATAGGGTCAGGTTGGCCCATGCACCCTCCATGGACGCGTCGGGTCAGATTTTTTTTGGGTTGCGTCAGGTTTTTTGGCCTTGGGTTGGGTCGGGTTTGGGGTCAAAAACATGGACCGCGCCTAGCCCGTCGATTGTTATGGGTCAAAAAATATGCCTCGTGCCCACCCATCGCGTTGCTCGGGATGGATTAGGTTGGGTTTTTTTCGGGTGGGTTGGGTCGGTTGATCAGGTTGAGTGACCCATGCCTAGGTCTAGAGTTAGTGCGACCAACCCCTCAGTTAGTCAGTCGTGTGGTCGTTGGCCTTGCCAATGGGTTGCAGACCTCCTGGGACCCCCTTTCCTCGTTGGTCTTGCTTTGTAGTCAAGTGATGACGCACTAGGCAGGTCTTGCACTAGCCCTTGACCCCATCTAAATCCAGTGCCCATGGGGCCTAGGGCCTGTTTCGGTTGGTGCGATTAGTGCTCCCTATTGGCGGTGTCGCTCCTTCCCATGGTCCTTCTCATAGTTGCTCACTTTCATTGTGGTCATGCAATCCATCAATGCTGGTGACCCTAGTGGCACCAATGTAAGGCGACATCATCATAACCTTCTCTACAAAGCCCAACAGCGTGGCTTCTACCACCACTGCTAGGTTATTCTGAGTTTTCCTCCCTTAGCTCTAGGCCGCTATGTTTGCAGTTCCGTAAGTCGCTCAGATCTCAGTTGCTCAATATCTCGTTGCTTCGGCCGTGCTTGGTCTTCCTATCTTGGTTCTCATGTTGCCCGCAATTGGGGGTTTGGCCTCCTTTGCTGTCTTCTCCTTTGCCTAGGTAGTATGCAGATCTCTCATTGCTTGGGCCTTGGTCTGCTTGTCTTTGTCATCCCGACAAGGATGACTTGGATCCATTCTCCATAGTCCATTTTGCCTATGTGGGTGCTTGCTGGTGTGGGTTGCAGTGCTTTTCTCATTTTGATAGTGTCATTCATGTGCTTCACTTCCATAGTGGGCACCTCAACATCGTGTGGTTGTGTGCTTTCCGGGAGCTTTCATACATTGAGGGTTGGGTTTCATGAGTGAAAGCTCTGCCTTGCTTTGGTCGGGGCAGCAAATGTTGCGCCTCTGGTGTCAGAGGCGATTCGAGGGGGCACATGGGGCAATGCCCCCCTAATCATCTTAATTTTTAAAGGATCACTTAATACTTTTGGCTAACTTGTGCTAATCTAGTTTATATATAGTGTGTTTGTCCCCCTATATTTTTCTTCTGGCTTCGCCCCTGGTGCAGTTTACCTTCTTGAAAGGCGTTGTCGACGTTTCTCCACCCTTCCACCCTTCAGTCATGGTGTGTGATAGGCTGGCCTTTTAGTGGCCAGTGTGCTGTTCTTCGGTAATTCATGATCACTTGGGGTGACATATGATGGTGGTGCCTACGGCGTTGTTTTGTTCTCGAAGGCATCATAGCTAGACTAGTCTTTGTTTTAGACCCATTTCTAGAAGATGAGGTGTTGCTAGAGTCGCTATCTCAGTTGCATGACTTCTCGTTTATGTTAATCCTTTGTGGAGCTAAGTGGTTGTATCTCTTTCCCTTATGTGTTCATCTCTTTCCTTTTGTTTTTCATTTCCTTTGCATTATGCTCGTTTTATTAAAAAACATCGTAATTTTCATTTATTTTCAATATGATTTAGTTTAGCATAGTACTTTGTGGGAGAATTGGTAGCAATGTACCGCGTCGCCTGTCGTTCCACGTTTCCTGCTCAACGCATGTACCTACCCTACAATGTGCGGCTCTACTCGTGGCAGCCTAACGTTCTTCCTGCAATCCTATGCGATACCACCGCCCAACGGGACACCTATCCACTTATGCAGATGGCCACGCCTTCGGTGCCTCCCTCTGACCTGGGTCTCTCCATATATTTTGCCTCTTCGGGGGATCTTTCCTCTCACCTCTAACCTTGCTGCCATCGGCGGCGGCGCCCTGCTGCGGACCACCACCACTTGGGCTCCATCGCTGCCTTTGTTCGTTGGCCCTCCTACGTAGCCACGTCAGTTGACGACGTCTCGCTGCTGTGGGTCCCGGTCACCTGGAGGCCTCCGCCTCCGTTGGCCCTACCGGCCACGTCCATCGGCGTCATACTGCTGCAAATCCCAGCCACCTAGGCTCCTCCGCCGTTGTAGCTTCTGCTAACGCCTAGAACCAGTCCCCATTTCCCCAAGCAGAGCCCAAGAAAGGGATGGGCATGGCCTGTGTTGGGATAAATCATAAAGGGCAATAACACGACATTGATGAGTCACATTAAGATACATAAGCATCAGTTTTACATAACAGTATGTTGCATACAATCCGAGAGCCAAGGAAGATATTCATTTTTGAGATACAAAATATTCTAGTGAACCTAACTCATTCATATACCTCAGACAAAGACCAAACGAAATTAATACGTGATCGACACAATTAATAAATTAACAATAAATCATCCAACGACCAAATATGTTCATGAAGAAATTGGAGAGCTGTCAAAGACCAACTACCAAGGCCAAATATGTTGCCTGCATCCAATGGCATCTTCTTGAAACAGTAAGGCCAAGACAACTCATTATCCCTTACAGGGCAACAAGATGCATGCACAATTGAAAGGGGATGGCCACTGACAAATAAAAAATATTTGAACCAAAATGCTAACTAAAATGACTTAGAATTAGAGGCTAGTTTTGCTGCTAATCTGATCTCATACAATCCAGGAACTCAGCAGAGTATTGGCATGATTCTATTTGAGCAACAGATCTTGATGAAGTACATCGTCGTAATGAAATGGAGTGGAAACATCATGGTTGTTCCACTCTTCTTCAAGATACTTGATCGAGTACGATTTGGCTAGGGTGCATCTCGCTCCTCTCCAGGGCTGATGGGGTCACATAAAGACAAACAACCTGATTCTGTAATAATTTTTGCAAAAACAATTCTGCCATGTATATGGACTATGGAAGAGAGAAATCTAAGGGAAAAAGTAAACTACGTGTAAAGTCTAGGGTGACAACCAATCAAGAGACATAAGCAAGAATAAACCTCAATTTTAATTTCGCTGTTCAATCTGATATGATTGTGTTATGGAAACATTGGCTGCATCATTGGGCTGCTACCTAGTGGGGTGGGGGGTCATACGTTATCTAACAGTTTGCAGTGACAGACAGTTTTACCATTGTACATTTAGTAATATTTGCACTGTAAGATGACTGCATTCTGCCCTTGTGAGGTCACTTAGTGCTCTTCATTCAACCAGCTCCACTTGACATTAGAGAAAAAACGATAAGTAGCTGGGCAACGTACAATATGCATTTTACTTCTTAGACCATTGATAGGTCCTTTGAAGGGACAAAACATGCTATTCAGTCAATATCTGTGTGATAATAACTACATAAATAGTAAGACAATGGGGATAGCCACAACTCACAAGTATCCCTGCCAGTTGCAGGGCCAGCAGCAATGCGAATATCCCTGCCAATCAACATGGATGGTGACAATAGTCAGTTCGAAATTCTGCATTGACCAAAAACATGATATATCATCAATTGTTATTGTCAAGCCAATCCACCCTTTCTTCACATTATTCAATGATATCTTGTCACGTCTTTGTCCACTTCTCAGTTCATTTACATCAATAGTGCATCCACTGTGAATAAAACAGAATGATGTGCTCTTATCTCAATTCTGAAAACTATCGAATTTATCAGATCATTATAGAACAGGAAGTGCCAAATTCCCAGACTGCCATCCTCAACAAAAGTAAGTCGAATCGCAGAACTATGTTGATAAGACAGTAGGAATGCTAAAACCACATTGATCTGAAAGTTACAAAGAAGAGAAGAACCGCATATAAATCTGGAAGTCGAGAAACATATCATTTCACACATAACATAATGCACTAACAAAGACACATTTTATTAACTTCGCATTTTACAGAAGGCCATTTTATTCTTTGACTGAGTGAAGAGTAACTCAAACCTAAGCACCTAACCCTTGACACTAAAACTAGAGTTGAACGCAGAACTCTGCACTTTTTACTGGCTTCAAATCTTAAGAAACCAAGTACTAGTGAAATTTCACCGAGCTAATAATAGCTGAACCTTGACTAAACCTAAAGTTTGTGGAGTCAACTCCAGGTCCAGAACTAAGCAGACGATGGGACTCTTAAGCTTCGGCAGCAGATGATAGTACTCTGGGCTCCAGCAATAAGCAGTTAACGGACATTGGACACTTCTCCACTCTGGCCATGGCTTTCCGTCCTCTACCGCAGACTTGTGCCTGAAGAAAAAACAGACAAGCAAAGAAACAAAGAAGCAACTAACACCAGAAGATTTGATTGAAATTGAATTAGTGGAACTTATCAGATTGAGATCCTAATTGGAGACGACGGCAGGGGGCAGGAGGCAAGCACGGACACGGCGGCGATCATCCTCGTCTCCTGCCACTGTGTCCGCCTGCCTCTTCTTGCTGCCAGCGCAGGACCCGTGCGGTGCCACAGGCTCCTCTAGGACGCGGCGGCAATCGTCCTCCTCCCGGGCCGCTGCGCCTGCGTGCCTCTTCTTGCAGCGTGTGCAGGACCCGCCGCACGGCGCCACCGGCTCACACTCTAGGACGCGGCGGAGATCGCCATCTGCCACGGCAGCATCCGCCTGCCACTTGTGCCCCTCCTCTAGGACACGGCAGAACCACTGGAATTCCTCGCCACAGACGAACAGGCGGAAGCTGACCGCCCGCAGGAAGCGCTCCTCCAGCCCCACCATCTCGCTGGCGCGGATCGCGCGGTCCGATGCGAGCTCGAACAGCGCGGTCCACTTCCTCGGTGCGTCCCCGCCGAACTTGGTGCCGAGGAAGAGAGCGACGGCCGCAAGACGGTGCGCGGTGGCCGGGTCCACCTCGATCCCCGCCTCCCGCGCCGCGACGCTGCGGATGAACCGGGTGAGGTAGATGCCCGCGAGCACGAAGCACGTCCCGTCGATGCTGTGCCGGCTGGTGTCCCTCGACCGGACGACCCGGTGGACCCGCTCCAGGAACTCGCGGATCGAGACCGCGGGGGCCGCGCGGCCGCGGAAGGCTCGGATGAGATCGCTCCCCGCGGGTCGGGAGGCGGCGGCGGCGTGGCCGCGGGCCTCAGCTTCCACGAGTGCTGCGAAGAGAGGGAGGGATCGAGGGATCCCCCACTCGTCCTCGCGAAGGACGGCGGCGTCGGCGGAGTCGGCGGCCATCGGGATGGGGAAGGCGAGGGCGAGGGCGAGGGCGAGATCGCAGGCTAGGGTTTCGGCGATTTTTTTTTCCTGAGCTTTTTAGATCGGATTGGCGCGAGGAGGAGAGGAAGGTGGTGTTCGGTTGTTTTGCCAGCTGCTCTCGCCTGGCTTTGGCCTTGCTGGGCAAAGACAGCCTTGCCGACGCGGGCTTGCCGGAGAGCCTCTCCGCCAAAGGAAAGAAAAAACTTGCTCAGCTGTCCTCGAGGTGAGCTCGTCTGCCCTATAAATGCCTAGCCTAGTCTGCCTCGTTTTCTGACCTGTCAAAGCAATGCAAGAGTTTGCCTCAGAAGCAAACATGCTCGAAACCAAAAAGGAGACAGCGTACAAGGATACGGGACACATATCTATATCGCATACGGATACATACATATAGCTGTATGCGAGAGGGTATTGCCGTATTTGCTTCGGGCCATCGGTGTGCTGAGCTTTGCGGTTTGTGTTTTCTCTTACATCATCACGTTATTAATGGAATTGTTGCCTGGTTTAGAATTATAAAGAAAGGGGCATGGCTTTGTTCCAATTATCTCAAAATGTGTTTTTTTTCTTTTAATGGTTGGCGTGACAAAGGATCAGACAAATGTATGGAAATTTGTTAAATCTGCGAAACGAGAACGGGGATCTCGCCAGGAACATGTATGGGGAGTGCTCCATGTCTCCATCCCCTGCCAATCAAATTGGAGAGAAACATTCCCCATCAAAACCCTCGTGCCTTGTTTGGATAAACACAATCCACGTGGACGGTAGGTAGATTGGAGAGATTTGGAGTGGAAATTAGTTCAATCCCCCCCTCCCGTCCAATCTATGTGGATCGGAGTGTTTTAGCTAGTATCCAAACAAGCCCTCATGGGGAACAAAATGCCTCCATCCCCTTCCGTTAATAGTGAGATTTACCATAGGGAATAGAGAAATTCACGATAGGGAATCAAGGATCGAGTTCTTAGTTGCCATCTCTACGTGAGGGTAGGTGAGGGCGCATGAAGAGCATAGGCGAAACGAAGAATCTAAAACCACTAGAAAACGCGGTGCTGCGTTGCCCTATCAAATAAATATTAAAAGAAACAATCATGAATGTAAATGATATTTTGATAATTTAAATTCAGTAAATGCTTAGTGCTATTGTTTGTAAAATATAGGCACCAGAGACGGAGGGTCATAGTAACATGGTTTCTTTAGGCAAAGCTAAATTTGGAATACAAGCAAGCATGTGACGTGAACAAATAGTAATACTATAGAAAAATAAAAAGACGGGTGATTGGGCAGTAATTAGCAAAGTCACTATATATACGCTCAAAGAGGAGACCAAAAAAGCGTGAGCTCATCTCCCTGAGGCATGAATCATAATTCATACGCATGCAATGCTCTTGTTCCACCAGTTTATACTTGCTCCCTCTGTGTATCGTGCATGACTGGTTAATTTTTTTATAACGCTGCCTGTCTATCTTGATATTGATGTTGTACAGTACATGCGTACAATAGTCTATGTGTATCCCTGCATACTAAAAATTAGAAAATACGCTTTACCCTATTACCAGTGTGCTGCTTCTGTGTATGTACTCACATTATGCCCCCGCTGCAAACTTTTATGTTTCAGCCTAAGTGAGTTCTGCAAGTGATACTCTAGTAATAACTCCAAAACGCTAACCATTCCCTGAGTGCCTTACCTTGGAGGCATTGCGGTTTGTGTTTTTTGTCACATTATCACGTTGTTAATGGAATTGTTGCCTCGCTTACAATTATGGCGAAAAAGGCATGGCTTTGTTCCAATTACCTCGAAATATGGTTTATCTTCTTTTAATGGTTGGTGTGACGAAGGATCACAAATGGATGGAAATTTGAGGTAGATAGTAAAATAGATTGTTAAATTTGGGAACTTGTATGGGGAGTGCCCCTGTCTCCATCCCCTGCCAATCCAATTGGGGAGAAATATTTCCCATCAAAACCCTCGTGCCTTGTTTGGATAAACACAATCCACGTGGACTTGAGGTAGATTGGAGAGGTTTGGAGTGGAAATTAGTTCAATCCCCCCCCCCTCCAATCTATGTGGATCGGAAGGTTTTAGCTAGTATCCAAACAAGCCCTCATAGAGAACAAAATGCCTCAATCCCCATCCATTAATAAAGAAATTCACCGTAGGGAATAGAGAAATTCACAATAGGGAATCAAGGATCGAGTTCTTTGTTGCCATCTCTACTTAAAGGTAGGTGAGGGTGCATGAAGAGCATAGGCGAAACCAAGAATCAAAAACCACTAGAAAACCCGGTGCGGCATTGCCGCATCATTCTTGAGATGACCAGCGGATGTGTTGGTGTAGTTGAGGTTCAGTGAATAGAAACTGTAGTCCGTGAAGTCAAACTAAAATATTTGTGTAAATGTCAAGTAAATATCAAAAGAAACAATCGTGAATGTAAATGATATTTTGATAATTTAAATTCAGTAAATACTTAGTGCTATTGTTTGTAAAGATATAGGCACCAGAGACGGAGGATCATAGTAACATGGTTTCTTTAGGCAAAGTTAAATTTGGAATACAAGCATGCATGTGACGTGAACAAATAGTAATACTATAGAAAAGTAAAAAGACGGTTGATTAGCCAGTAATTAGCAAAGTCACGATATATACGCTCAAAGAGGAGACAAAAAAGCTTGGAGCTCATCTCCCTGAGGCATGAATCATAATTCATACGCATGTAAAGCTCTTGTTACACCAGTTTATACTCGCTCCCTCTGTATCATGCATGACTGGTTAATCTTTTTTTGATAACGCTGCTTGTCTATCTTGATATTGATGCTGTACAGTACATACGTACAGTAGTCTCTGTGTATCCCTACGTACTAAAAATTAGAAAATACGCTTTACCCTATTACCAGTGTGCTGCTTCTGTGTATGTACCACATTTATTAGGGCCGGACCGGCGGTCTGACCGGAAAAAACCAGAACCGGAGCCCCAGCCGGTCCGATTTGCCAAAAAGACCTCTTGTACAAATAGACCGGAGAAAACCGGATGATCCACCGGTTTTTAGGCATGAACCGGTTAAAACCGAGCCTTTTGGACAGCTAAGAACCGGCCGACCGAGACCACCCGCGTCACACAGTGGAAAATAAGACTTAAATGTGGCAAAATGGCGTAGCAGTGGGGATCGAACACACAACCTAAGGGATGGAAGGCTCATGGCTTACCACTGCGCTGCGGATTTGCTTAGTCATAGAGGTGAATCCTTGTTCTATTTGAACCGGTTTCGACTGGCAGTTCAACCGGTTAGACCAATTGAACCTTGAACCGAGAGCATCACCGGTTGAATGTCCGGTACGGTCCGATCCAAATAACAATGGTATGTACTCACATTATGCCCCCACTGCAAACTTTTATGTTTCAGCCTAAGTGTGTTCTGCAAGTGATACTCCAGTAATAACTCCGAAACGCTAACTATTCCCTGAGTGCCTTACCTTGGAGGCATTTTATCGAGTAGCTTCTGGGCAGTGCATGTCAACGGCTGCTCCGGCTATAGGGTTGCTAGTTGCTCGCAAGCTTTGCGTTGTGGTGGCAGAGGTCACACAATTGTGTTTTTCATTGCGGATACCGTGGATCCTTCGCAAAGGCTGGGCAACGCGGGTGGATGAGCAGAACTGCAGAGGGAGGTGCAAGAACTGAGGAAAACACAGTGCACTCCTCTCCCACCATCGCAGTTGTGGCTGCACATTCCCTGCCACAGGCACACCGTACGCACCCAGCCTGGAACTGGGCCCTTTGCTATGCAGCCGTAGAGCTATGGCGGCGGAGAGGGGCATCAGCTGATCAGCACTAGAGTGCAGCGCGCTGTGGCATAGTAACTCGTGATGGCTTATCACGCGGGCATGGAGGCTCACCGCGGAGGATAAGGAAGGTGAGACAAGCCAGGGGGATAGGGTAGCCGAGAAGGAAGTGATACCGAGAGCAACACTGCAGCAGCGAGTGAGGAGCGGGGATGCAGCACGCCGAGAACAGCACACGAGAGGAGGAAGAAGAGATGCCTCCTGCTAATCTACTATCAAGGTCTTCTCCACGCGCTGTCATCTGACGCACACAGCTCGCTCATGAGGTTGTATACGCTGAGAGTTGAGACTGGTGGGATTCAAGGGATGGGCTCATAGGCATGGCCAGTGAGTGACGACGAGGGGTAGTGGGAGGCCATCACCACGGGGGGACTACGCTCATCGGGCAACCGTAGCTGAGCGACGAGTAGGAGGCAAGGACAAAACGCTGGCATATAGCTGATCAACTCGAGGCTTTTAGAGAAAACCGGCTCTATCAAGGTCAGCCTAGCAAACGAGCTACTGTCCAAAGTGAATCACACGGCTGAGAATTCACTGGAGAGACAATCGGATGGCAATGACATCATGAAGACGTGGCTCAATGTTAGCTCGTGGAAGTGGTCCAACTTTCATACTTGTAAAAGATTGCATCTGAGAAAATAGAAAATAGTCATTAAATAGTTCTAAGCCGATTAGCTGTAGTAAGTTGGATTCTTATGTGCTTGTAATGTCTTTTGGGATAAGTTATTGATCTACATGTCACCACAATTGACAATTTTGACTTTATTTTGATGTTTCACCTTGTGTATTTTCTACAAACAATTATACAAATATATACCTTTGGGCAACATCAAAGAGACCCCCCTCGTACAGGGCGACTCAAAGGGCTACAACGCCGATGCCATCGTCAGCCCTAGCTTCAACCTTGGGCCCTTGGAAGAGGCGGCCAACGGTGGTGGCACAAGCCACTAGCCCATGCTCCTGCTGTCAGTTTATACACCGTCAATCCAACCGGGGGTATGTCGTCGGCGGAGTTTATCATATGGGGTGGTCACTGACAAGTGTTTGATGGTGTACAAAACACAAAGAAAACACGATTTAGACAGGTTCAGGCCGTTGAATCGCGTAATATTGCCTCATAGGAACTAGGTCACGACTTGAGAGCATATCTCTAGATTCGTGAGCCTAGCGTCGTGTATGATGTTACAATGTTTTGATGATCTTTGGAGGGCCCCTACCCATCCTTATATATCCAGGGGACACGGTTACAAGGAGGAGTTCTAGTCCTACTAGGATTGGTTACATTTCCTACTAGGATTCCTTTTAGCTATTCCTTGTATTTTGAGTCGTTCGGCGCGTCTTACCAAACCGTATCTTCGTATGGCCGACACGTTGCGCATGCCAGCTGACCACATGATAGGCCATTTGGGTGTATCCCCCACCAGCTTCTCACCTCCTTTCTCACCCACTCCTTCCCACTCATCATGGCCATATTTCTCATTGTCAGGAGCATCTTTGGCGTGTTAGCATCCAGATCAAGAGTCTCCACTGAATCTATCAATTAGCGTGTGGATCTGCCTATTGTTGGTGCTAACCTAGGGTTTTATCAGTGAGCGGTGGGTTTTGTTATCCCTAGGGTGTCGTCTTACATCGCATTGTTGCTTATTGGTGGCTTCCCAGCCCACCGGGGTCGCTCTCTATGGGTTGTCCCGCCACTAGGCAAGGTTGTTCTATTGTGGGCGAGTCAGTTAGACCTGTGCAAACATCGGGTCAAGTCGGGTTTGGGTCGGGTTGAGGTCGGGTCGCGGGTCACATAGGACGGCCCGCGCTCGACCCGTGGCTCACGCTGGATAGGGTCAGGTTGGCCCATGCACCCTCCATGGACGCGTCGGGTCAGATTTTTTTTGGGTTGCGTCAGGTTTTTTGGCCTTGGGTTGGGTCGGGTTTGGGGTCAAAAACATGGACCGCGCCTAGCCCGTCGATTGTTATGGGTCAAAAAATATGCCTCGTGCCCACCCATCGCGTTGCTCGGGATGGATTAGGTTGGGTTTTTTTCGGGTGGGTTGGGTCGGTTGATCAGGTTGAGTGACCCATGCCTAGGTCTAGAGTTAGTGCGACCAACCCCTCAGTTAGTCAGTCGTGTGGTCGTTGGCCTTGCCAATGGGTTGCAGACCTCCTGGGACCCCCTTTCCTCGTTGGTCTTGCTTTGTAGTCAAGTGATGACGCACTAGGCAGGTCTTGCACTAGCCCTTGACCCCATCTAAATCCAGTGCCCATGGGGCCTAGGGCCTGTTTCGGTTGGTGCGATTAGTGCTCCCTATTGGCGGTGTCGCTCCTTCCCATGGTCCTTCTCATAGTTGCTCACTTTCATTGTGGTCATGCAATCCATCAATGCTGGTGACCCTAGTGGCACCAATGTAAGGCGACATCATCATAACCTTCTCTACAAAGCCCAACAGCGTGGCTTCTACCACCACTGCTAGGTTATTCTGAGTTTTCCTCCCTTAGCTCTAGGCCGCTATGTTTGCAGTTCCGTAAGTCGCTCAGATCTCAGTTGCTCAATATCTCGTTGCTTCGGCCGTGCTTGGTCTTCCTATCTTGGTTCTCATGTTGCCCGCAATTGGGGGTTTGGCCTCCTTTGCTGTCTTCTCCTTTGCCTAGGTAGTATGCAGATCTCTCATTGCTTGGGCCTTGGTCTGCTTGTCTTTGTCATCCCGACAAGGATGACTTGGATCCATTCTCCATAGTCCATTTTGCCTATGTGGGTGCTTGCTGGTGTGGGTTGCAGTGCTTTTCTCATTTTGATAGTGTCATTCATGTGCTTCACTTCCATAGTGGGCACCTCAACATCGTGTGGTTGTGTGCTTTCCGGGAGCTTTCATACATTGAGGGTTGGGTTTCATGAGTGAAAGCTCTGCCTTGCTTTGGTCGGGGCAGCAAATGTTGCGCCTCTGGTGTCAGAGGCGATTCGAGGGGGCACATGGGGCAATGCCCCCCTAATCATCTTAATTTTTAAAGGATCACTTAATACTTTTGGCTAACTTGTGCTAATCTAGTTTATATATAGTGTGTTTGTCCCCCTATATTTTTCTTCTGGCTTCGCCCCTGGTGCAGTTTACCTTCTTGAAAGGCGTTGTCGACGTTTCTCCACCCTTCCACCCTTCAGTCATGGTGTGTGATAGGCTGGCCTTTTAGTGGCCAGTGTGCTGTTCTTCGGTAATTCATGATCACTTGGGGTGACATATGATGGTGGTGCCTACGGTGTTGTTTTGTTCTCGAAGGCATCATAGCTAGACTAGTCTTTGTTTTAGACCCATTTCTAGAAGATGAGGTGTTGCTAGAGTCGCTATCTCAGTTGCATGACTTCTCGTTTATGTTAATCCTTTGTGGAGCTAAGTGGTTGTATCTCTTTCCCTTATGTGTTCATCTCTTTCCTTTTGTTTTTCATTTCCTTTGCATTATGCTCGTTTTATTAAAAAACATCGTAATTTTCATTTATTTTCAATATGATTTAGTTTAGCATAGTACTTTGTGGGAGAATTGGTAGCAATGTACCGCGTCGCCTGTCGTTCCACGTTTCCTGCTCAACGCATGTACCTACCCTACAATGTGCGGCTCTACTCGTGGCAGCCTGACGTTCTTCCTGCAATCCTATGCGATACCACCGCCCAACGGGACACCTATCCACTTATGCAGATGGCCACGCCTTCGGTGCCTCCCTCTGACCTGGGTCTCTCCATATATTTTGCCTCTTCGGGGGATCTTTCCTCTCACCTCTAACCTTGCTGCCATCGGCGGCGGCGCCCTGCTGCGGACCACCACCACTTGGGCTCCATCGCTGCCTTTGTTCGTTGGCCCTCCTACGTAGCCACGTCAGTTGACGACGTCTCGCTGCTGTGGGTCCCGGTCACCTGGAGGCCTCCGCCTCCGTTGGCCCTACCGGCCACGTCCATCGGCGTCATACTGCTGCAAATCCCAGCCACCTAGGCTCCTCCGCCGTTGTAGCTTCTGCTAACGCCTAGAACCAGTCCCCATTTCCCCAAGCAGAGCCCAAGAAAGGGATGGGCATGGCCTGTGTTGGGATAAATCATAAAGGGCAATAACACGACATTGATGAGTCACATTAAGATACATAAGCATCAGTTTTACATAACAGTATGTTGCATACAATCCGAGAGCCAAGGAAGATATTCATTTTTGAGATACAAAATATTCTAGTGAACCTAACTCATTCATATACCTCAGACAAAGACCAAACGAAATTAATACGTGATCGACACAATTAATAAATTAACAATAAATCATCCAACGACCAAATATGTTCATGAAGAAATTGGAGAGCTGTCAAAGACCAACTACCAAGGCCAAATATGTTGCCTGCATCCAATGGCATCTTCTTGAAACAGTAAGGCCAAGACAACTCATTATCCCTTACAGGGCAACAAGATGCATGCACAATTGAAAGGGGATGGCCACTGACAAATAAAAAATATTTGAACCAAAATGCTAACTAAAATGACTTAGAATTAGAGGCTAGTTTTGCTGCTAATCTGATCTCATACAATCCAGGAACTCAGCAGAGTATTGGCATGATTCTATTTGAGCAACAGATCTTGATGAAGTACATCGTCGTAATGAAATGGAGTGGAAACATCATGGTTGTTCCACTCTTCTTCAAGATACTTGATCGAGTACGATTTGGCTAGGGTGCATCTCGCTCCTCTCCAGGGCTGATGGGGTCACATAAAGACAAACAACCTGATTCTGTAATAATTTTTGCAAAAACAATTCTGCCATGTATATGGACTATGGAAGAGAGAAATCTAAGGGAAAAAGTAAACTACGTGTAAAGTCTAGGGTGACAACCAATCAAGAGACATAAGCAAGAATAAACCTCAATTTTAATTTCGCTGTTCAATCTGATATGATTGTGTTATGGAAACATTGGCTGCATCATTGGGCTGCTACCTAGTGGGGTGGGGGGTCATACGTTATCTAACAGTTTGCAGTGACAGACAGTTTTACCATTGTACATTTAGTAATATTTGCACTGTAAGATGACTGCATTCTGCCCTTGTGAGGTCACTTAGTGCTCTTCATTCAACCAGCTCCACTTGACATTAGAGAAAAAACGATAAGTAGCTGGGCAACGTACAATATGCATTTTACTTCTTAGACCATTGATAGGTCCTTTGAAGGGACAAAACATGCTATTCAGTCAATATCTGTGTGATAATAACTACATAAATAGTAAGACAATGGGGATAGCCACAACTCACAAGTATCCCTGCCAGTTGCAGGGCCAGCAGCAATGCGAATATCCCTGCCAATCAACATGGATGGTGACAATAGTCAGTTCGAAATTCTGCATTGACCAAAAACATGATATATCATCAATTGTTATTGTCAAGCCAATCCACCCTTTCTTCACATTATTCAATGATATCTTGTCACGTCTTTGTCCACTTCTCAGTTCATTTACATCAATAGTGCATCCACTGTGAATAAAACAGAATGATGTGCTCTTATCTCAATTCTGAAAACTATCGAATTTATCAGATCATTATAGAACAGGAAGTGCCAAATTCCCAGACTGCCATCCTCAACAAAAGTAAGTCGAATCGCAGAACTATGTTGATAAGACAGTAGGAATGCTAAAACCACATTGATCTGAAAGTTACAAAGAAGAGAAGAACCGCATATAAATCTGGAAGTCGAGAAACATATCATTTCACACATAACATAATGCACTAACAAAGACACATTTTATTAACTTCGCATTTTACAGAAGGCCATTTTATTCTTTGACTGAGTGAAGAGTAACTCAAACCTAAGCACCTAACCCTTGACACTAAAACTAGAGTTGAACGCAGAACTCTGCACTTTTTACTGGCTTCAAATCTTAAGAAACCAAGTACTAGTGAAATTTCACCGAGCTAATAATAGCTGAACCTTGACTAAACCTAAAGTTTGTGGAGTCAACTCCAGGTCCAGAACTAAGCAGACGATGGGACTCTTAAGCTTCGGCAGCAGATGATAGTACTCTGGGCTCCAGCAATAAGCAGTTAACGGACATTGGACACTTCTCCACTCTGGCCATGGCTTTCCGTCCTCTACCGCAGACTTGTGCCTGAAGAAAAAACAGACAAGCAAAGAAACAAAGAAGCAACTAACACCAGAAGATTTGATTGAAATTGAATTAGTGGAACTTATCAGATTGAGATCCTAATTGGAGACGACGGCAGGGGGCAGGAGGCAAGCACGGACACGGCGGCGATCATCCTCGTCTCCTGCCACTGTGTCCGCCTGCCTCTTCTTGCTGCCAGCGCAGGACCCGTGCGGTGCCACAGGCTCCTCTAGGACGCGGCGGCAATCGTCCTCCTCCCGGGCCGCTGCGCCTGCGTGCCTCTTCTTGCAGCGTGTGCAGGACCCGCCGCACGGCGCCACCGGCTCACACTCTAGGACGCGGCGGAGATCGCCATCTGCCACGGCAGCATCCGCCTGCCACTTGTGCCCCTCCTCTAGGACACGGCAGAACCACTGGAATTCCTCGCCACAGACGAACAGGCGGAAGCTGACCGCCCGCAGGAAGCGCTCCTCCAGCCCCACCATCTCGCTGGCGCGGATCGCGCGGTCCGATGCGAGCTCGAACAGCGCGGTCCACTTCCTCGGTGCGTCCCCGCCGAACTTGGTGCCGAGGAAGAGAGCGACGGCCGCGAGACGGTGCGCGGTGGCCGGGTCCACCTCGATCCCCGCCTCCCGCGCCGCGACGCTGCGGATGAACCGGGTGAGGTAGATGCCCGCGAGCACGAAGCACGTCCCGTCGATGCTGTGCCGGCTGGTGTCCCTCGACCGGACGACCCGGTGGACCCGCTCCAGGAACTCGCGGATCGAGACCGCGGGGGCCGCGCGGCCGCGGAAGGCTCGGATGAGATCGCTCCCCGCGGGTCGGGAGGCGGCGGCGGCGTGGCCGCGGGCCTCAGCTTCCACGAGTGCTGCGAAGAGAGGGAGGGATCGAGGGATCCCCCACTCGTCCTCGCGAAGGACGGCGGCGTCGGCGGAGTCGGCGGCCATCGGGATGGGGAGGGCGAGGGCGAGGGCGAGGGCGAGATCGCGGGCTAGTGTTTCGGCGATTTTTTTTCCTGAGCTTTTTAGATCGGATTGGCGCGAGGAGGAGAGGAAGGTGGTGTTCGGTTGTTTTGCCCCCTGGTGAGCTCGCCTGCCCTCTAAATGCCAGTCTGCGTCGTTTTGTGACCAGTCAAGGCAAGCGAACAAACATACTCGAAAACAAAGAGAAGACAGCGTATAAAGATACGGGATACATATCTACATCGCATAGCTGTATGCGAGAGGGTATTGTCGTATTTGTATCGGGCCATCGGTGTGTTGGGCTTTGCGGTTTGTATTTTCTTTCGCATCATCACGTTGTCAATGGAATTGTTGCCACACTTAGAATTATGGAGAAAAGGACGTGGCTTTGTTCCAAATATCTCGAAATATGGTTTTTTTTTCTTTTAATGGTTAGTGTGACGAAGGATTAGACAAATGGATGGAAATTTGTTAAATTTGGGAAACGAAAATGGGGATCTCGACAGGAACTTGTATGGGGAATGCCCCATGCCTCCATCCCCTGCCAATCCAATTGGAGAGAAATATTCCCCATCAAAACCCTCATGCCTTGTTTGGATAAACACAATCCACATGGACTGAAGGTAGATTTGAGAGATTTGGAGTGGAACTTAGTTTAGTCCCCACTCCAATCTATGTGGATCGGAGGGTTTTACCCCATCCGTTAATAGGGAGATTTACCATAGGGAATAGAGAAATTCACAATAGGGAATCAAGGATCGAGTTTTTAGTTGTCATCTCTACTTGAAGGTAAGCGAGGGTGCATGAAGAGCATAGGCGAAACCAAGAATCTAAAACCACTAGAAAACCACACGCCGCACCATTCTTAAGATGACCAGCGGATGTGTTGGTGTAGTTGAGGTTGAGTAAATAGAGACGGTAGTCCGTAAAGTTGAACTAAAATATTTGTGTAAATATCAAGTAAATATCAAAAAGAAACAATCATGAATGTAACCAGCGGATGTGTTGGTGTAGTTGAGGTTGAGTGAATAGAGACGGTAGTCCGTAAAGTTGAACTAAAATATTTGTGTAAATATCAAGTAAATATCAAAAAGAAACAATCATGAATGTAAATGATATTTTGATAATTTAAATTCAGTAAATACTTAGTGCTATTGTTTGTAAAGATATAGGCACCAGAGACAGAGGATCATAGTAACATGGTTTCTTTAGGCAAAGCTAAATTTAGAATACAAGCATGCATGTGACGTGAACAAATAGTAATACTATAGAAAAGTAAAAAGACGGTTGATTGGCTAGTAATTAGCAAAGGCACGATATATACGCTCAAAGAGGAGACAAAAAAGCTTGGAGCTCATGTCCCTGAGGCATGAATCATAATTTATATGCATGCAAAGCTCTTGTTCCACCAATTTATACTCGCTCCCTCTGTGTATCGTGCATGACTGGTTAATCTTTTTTTGATAACGTTGCTTATCTATCTTGATATTGATGTTGTACGGTATATGCCTACAGTAGTCTCTATGTATCCCTGCGTACTAAAAATTAGAAAATACGCTTTACCCTATTACCTGTGTGCTGCTTCTGTGTATGTACCACATTATGCCTCCACTGCAAACTTTTATGTTTTAGCCTAAGTGGATTCTGCAAGTGATACTCTAGTAATAACTCCGAAACGCTAACCGTTCCCTGAGTGCCTTACCTTAGAGGCATTTTATCGAGCAGCTTTTGGGCAGTGCATGTCAATGGCTACTCCGGCCATAGGCCAGCTGCTCGCATGCTTTGCGTTGCGGTGGTGCCAGAGGTCGCACAATTGTGTTTTTTATTGTGGATACCGTAGATCCTTCGCAAAAGCTGGGCAACGCGGGTGGATGAGCAGAACTGCAGAGGGATGTGCACTCACTGAGGAAAACACGGTGCACTCCTCTCCCACCACCGCAGTTGTGGCTGCACATTCCCTGCCACAGGCACGCCGCACGCACCCTGCCTGGACCTAGGCTCGTTGCTATGCAGCCGTAGAGCTATGGTGCCGACGAGGGGCATTAGCTGATCAGCACCAGCGCGCAGCACGCCGTGGCAAAGTAGCTCGTGATGGCTTATCGCGCGGGCATGGAGGCTCGATGCGGAGGATGAGGAGGAAGGTGAGACAAGCCAGGGGGATGCAGCACGCCGAGAACAGCGCACGAGAGGAGGAAGAAGAGATGCCTCCTGCTAATCTGCTATCAATATCTTCTCCACGCGCCGTCATCTGACGCAAACAGCTCGCTCATGAGGTTGTATACGCTGAGAGTTGAGACCGGTGGGATTCAAGGGATGGGCTCATGGGCATGGCCAGTGAGTGACGGCGAGGGGTAGTGGGAGGCCATCGCTGCAGGGGGACTACGCTCGTCGGGCGACCGTAGCTGAGTGACGAGTAGGAGGCAAGGACAAAATGCTGGCATATAGCTGATCAACTCGAGGCTTTTGGAGAAAACCGGCTCTATCAAGGTTAGCCTAGCAAACGAGCTACTGTCCAAAGTGAATCGCACGGCTGATAATTCACTAGAGAAACAATCGGACGGCAATTACATCATGAAGACGTGGCTCAATGTTAGCTCGAGGAAGTGGTCCAACTTTCGTACTTGTAAAGATTGCATATGAGAAAATCGAAAATAGTCATTAAATAGTTCTAAGCCAGTTAGCTTTAGTAAGTTGGATTCTTATGTGCTTGTAATGTCTTTTGGGATGAGTTATTGATCTACGTTTCACCACAATTGACAATTTCGACTTTATTTTGATGTTTCACCATGTGTACTTTATACAAACAATTATACAAATATATATCTTTAGGCAACATCAAAGAGACCCCTGGTACAGGGCGACTCAAAGGGCAACAACGCCAATGCCACCGTCAGTCCTGTAATGTCCCAAAATTTAGCATCCGGAATTTTCTTCTAATCTCACTCTAATTTAAAATCAAATTTTCGAAAACTTTGGATGTTTACTTATTTGTTTCGAGTCTGTTAATATGAGTTCAACAAAATTCCAAATATCGCAAATACTCTCCACCAAAATTCTTTCCAAAATTCAATTCCAAAAATCTCCGCGCCATTTGGACCCTCCATCTCCGCACCACTTGGACCCTCTATCTCTGCGCCATTTGGACCATCCATCTTCGCGCCACTTGGACCCTCCATCTCCGAGCCACTTGGACCTCCCATCTCCGTGCCATTTTGACCGTCCATCTCCGCGACATGTCATCGGCCTTCTCCTCCACCGGCTATAAATATCCCCCGCAGCTACGCCTTCATCCACACCAAGCTCACCACCGCCGCGACCAGCCCCCGGCTCACCTAGCCGTTGCCCACCGCGGACGCCTTCTCCCTGCATTCCCCCTCCTGCGCACGCGCAGTTCTCTACTACTCCTTCGTGTTCACCACCACAGCCATCAAATTCCCCGCCTACCGGCCGCCATAGCTCGATTGCTCCGACCATGAGCACCTCGCCACCTCCCTCCACCTTCCCCAAGCCGCGCCCCCTTCTCTCTGCCTGTATCGAGCTCCCCACGAGCTCCTAGGCCACCACCAATGGCTGCCCGCGGCGCGAGGCTAAGCAGCCGAGCAGAGGCGCTGCTCCGGCATGCTTGTGCCCCTCTGTCTGTTTTAACAGGCTTCCCTCTCCTGTGAATGATAGGTGGATCCATCCATTATTTTTCTCACGCCAACCACCAGCCACCGGTGATCAGCACATCACTAATCACGTGTTATTCGAAGCCAGCAGGTCCAATTTTGTACCATTTTTTTCTTCTGTTCATTTATTTCCGAATTAATCTCTCAACCATACGAGCTCCGATTCCATCGATTGTTCTTTCTAAATTCATTTAAAATCAATATCTACCACTCTGATTAATAGCATGATTGTAGGAGTTTTCAGGGCATGCTTACAAGTCCGTACCCCATCTGACCTTGTATGCATGTATCGTTGACATCAGCCTGAAACTCTGCTCACAAGTCAGTTAAGAAATATTTTATGTTCCCCCAGAATCCAAGAATACGATTTTATTATCGAGTTCCAGATATTCAGATTTTAAAATATTCCATGAATATTACTTTCTCTTTTTCTTCTTTTTTTCTTTCTTCGAAAATACAAAATTCATATCTTCTCCGTTTCAACTCCGAGTTAGGTGATTCTTGCGTCCTAAATTCATCTAAAATCAACCTCTATCCATCCAGACACTCCACATAATCTTTTTCTTTGGTCGGAAGCCGCCGTCATGCAATAATGACGCCGTCCTACTCCCAGTCAATGCTTCGCACCAGTCGCACAAATATTGTGAGCCTAGTGATCGATGCCGTTGATCTCCTATTCTCCATAAATCCTTAAGGTTCCTGGCTTGGTTTTCCTGAGCCTTGACTTCAAATGATGATGATACCGAAAATTATTTGAACATCATCGCTCATTCCGTCATTCTACAAAAGACCTTTTCCTCCAACGTCACCATGCGGCCACCATCCCGCAAATTCTGTTTCCGCCTTGGCTATCGAGGCCCACTGTCCTGGCATTTCCGCAATGACAGTTACCTTGCACGCCAACGTGGTCGTCAATATACTCCACCCCAACCACCACCTTGGGTAAGCCCAACCATCCAGATAACACTATACCTCCTACCATTTCCACCGCACACCCAGGAACAATGTTGAGCTCATGTTATGTTTCCATTGTGTATTTTCATTGTTTGTGCACTAGGCCTTACCGGAGAGTCCGTTCAGCCTACCCTTCGGGGTATGCTACGCGATGGTCTGCGTCCAATACGTCCAGCAACTGTTATATCAACCGCCTCAACAAAGTGAAAGGCAAGTCCACTGGAATCCCCACTTGATGTATAAATTTCCTATGTTTTACAAACACAACCTTTGGCCTGATAATCACATAAAGATCTGCATGTTTTGCTTGCTAAGGTAACCTAGCAAAAATATACAGCCACCAAGGCCTATTTTAGATGTAACGCGCATAGGTGGGATTGCTCATTTAATTATCTGTCATAATCTTGACGTTACGTTGGATTATGGATATGGAATGTGAAGGGATGGGAAAGTGGATGTGGGTGTGGTTTTAAAATAAAATGGGGAAGAACCCCGGCAACCGACCTTGGTAGAATACGGCTACGCGACGAAACAGCCATAAGGGCAGGGTATGAACGGGTAACTTAGCGACTCGCGGTTACCCCATGTCTCGGGATTCGTGGAGAATACCGGGTAGGTGGATTGCAAGCACTGTCGAGCATTAGAAAGTGGGAATGGTTCTACCTGAGCTCTCCGTAAGGACAGTTATGATTTTCATCTTGCCTAACTCTTTTAGTATAACCACTCGCTCTGTATTAGGCATTAACCAAACCCAAGCTGGAGTGGATAGCCTAGTAGCTTTTGTGTTGGCGCATAAGGGGCTAAGGGAGGGGTGGGTGTCAACGGAAGTACTGCGGGATACTGGAGTGACTCGATTGCACGAACCCTAAAGTTTTGCTAGGTGATGAAATAAAGGTAACGGCTTGGTTTAGAATTCGGTCAGTTACAACGGTAACGTGCCGCTGAGTCCAATTTGTGGGAATTAGTATAACCTCTGATCAGAGTAAAATCTATTCAAATAGTCCGTGTTCACTTTCGGTCAGTTACAACGGTAACGTGCCGCTGAGTCCAATTTGTGGGAATTAGTATAACATCTGATCAGAGTAAAATCTATTCAAATAGTCCGTGTTCACTGGTATGGATGAATTACGGTTTGATTCTTCAGTTAGCAGTTTTCATAAAATAAAATAAAATTGGTTTGGGCTGGATAAAATGGATTTTGGTTCAGCAGTAGATGCTGGATGCATGGAAAATGTGTTGGCTGGAATGCCATGAGCCATTTTGGACCGAAAAGTCCAGTGGCAAACATTTTTGGAAAAAACTCAGTTTTTATAAAGGATAAAACCTGACAAACTATTTCAAACCCTGCATACAAATACTTTTCTGCAAAACCTCTCTTGAACTCTGGATATATCCTGCATATAGAGTTAGCCTTTCCCCAACTCCTTTGGAGAAAGGTGGGCTGCTGAGTACGTATGTACTCAACCTTGCTTTGTTTTTCTCAGTGCAATGGACATGTGTTGGTCTGAGAATGAGTAAGGGTTACGACCTGCTTCCCAACTGTGGTGTGAGGAAGATGGGCCTACATTTTATATTCCACTGCTAAGATTTTTAGGGCAGCGCCCCTTGTTGTCTGACCCGTTTAGGGTGGATCTGTATCACTCTGATGTAAGAATGTGATTACCAAACCCTGTGATGATAATAAAACACATTTAGGGCGCTTCACTCGCTCATGCTCCTACCAATTTATACACCAGTCAATCCGACCGGGGGTATGTCACCGGCGGAGTTTATCATATGGGGTGGTCACCGACAAGTGTTCGATGGTATACAAAACACAAAGAAAACACAATTTAGACATGTTCAGCCTGCTGAATCGTGTAATATGCTACGTCCTGTATGGTGGTTTGTGTATATTGCCTCATAGGAACTAGGTCACGAGTTGAGAGCGTCTCTCTAGATTCGTGAGCCTAGCGTCGTGTATGTCCATCCTTATATATCCGGGGACACGGTTACAAGGAGGAGTTCTAGTCCTACTAGGACTGGTTACATTTCCTACTAAGATTCGTTTTAGCTGTTCCTTGTATTTCGAGACATTCGGCACGTCTTACCAAACCGTAGTCTTCGTATGGCTGACACGTTGCGCATGCCAGCCGACCACATGATAGGCCATGTAGGGTGTATCCCCCCACCCGCTTCTCACCTCCTTTCTCACCCACTCCTTCCCGCTCATCATGGCCATATTTCTCATTGTCAGGAGCATCTTTGGCGTGTTAGCGCCCAGATCAAGAGTCTCCATTGTCAGATATGTGGTCCCCAACACTGAATCTATCAATTAGCGTGTGGATCCACCTATTGCTGGTCAGGTGCTAACCTTGGGTTTTAACAGTGAGTGGTGGGTTTTGTTGTCCCTAGGGTGCCATGTTACATCGCATTGTTGCTCATTTGTGGCTTCCATGCTCACCGGGGTCACTCTCTATAGGTCGTGCCGCCATCTAGGCAAGGTTGTTCAATTGTGGGCGAGTCAGTTAGACATGTGCAAACATCGGGTCAGGTCGGGTTGAGGTCGGGTCACGGGTCACATAGGACGGCCCGCGCTTGACTCGTGGCTCACGCTGGATTAGGTCAGGTTGGCTCGTGCACCCTTCACGGACGCGTCGGGTCGGATTTTTTTCCGGTTGGTTTGGGTTTTTTGGCCTTGGGTTGGGTTTTTGGGTTGGGTCAAGTTTTGGGTCAAAAACATGGACCGCGCCTAGCCCGTCGATTGTTATGGGTCGAAAAATATGCCCCGTGCCCACCCGTCACGTTGCTTGGGACAGATTCAGGTCAGGGTTTTTTTTCGGACGGGTTGGATCGAGGTTGATCAGGTTGAGTGACCCATGCCTAGGTCTAGAGTTAGTGCGACCAATCCCTCAGTTAGTCAGTCGTGTGGTCATTGTCCTTGCCAATGGATTGCAGACCTCCTGGGACCCCTTTCCTCGTTGGTCTTGCTTTGTAGTCAAGTGATGACGCACTAAGCGGGTCTTGCACTAGCCCTTGACCCCCTTTAAATCCAGTGCCCCTAGGGCCTAGGGCCTGTTTCAGTTGGTGCGATCAATGCTCCGTGTTGGCGGTGTCGCTCCTTCCCATGGTCCTTCTCATAGTTCCTCTCTTTTATTATGGTCCTGCAAACCATCAATGCCAATGACCCTAGTGGCACCGATGTGAGGCACCATCATCATAACCTTCTCTAGAAATCCCAACGGCGTGGCTTCTACCACCACTGCTAGGTTATTATAAGTTTTGCTCCCTTAGCTCTAGGCCGCTATGTTTGTAGTTCTGTAGGTTGCTCCGATCTTAGTTGCTCAGTATCTCGTTTGCTTCGGTCATGCTTGGTCTTCCTATCTTCGTTGTCATGTTGCCCGCAATTGGGGGTTTGGCCTCCTTCTTTGCATTCTTCTCCTTTGCCTAGGTAGTATGCAGATCTCTCATTGCTTGGGCCATGGTCTGCTTGTCTTTGTCGTCCCGACTAGGATGACTTGGATCCATTCTCCATAGTCCCTTTTGCCTATGTGGCCGCTTGCTGGTGTGCGCTTGCAGTGCTTTGCTCATTTTGATAGTGTCATGCATGTGCTTCACTTCCTTAGTGGGCTCCTCGACATCGTGTGGCTGTCCGCATTCAGGGGCTTTCAGTACATTGAGGGTTGGGTTTCATGAGCGAAAGCTCTGCCTTGCTTTGGTTGGGGCAGCAAATCTTGCAGCCTCTAGTGTAAGAGGCGATTCCAGGGGCACATGGGGCAATGTCCCCCTAAGCATCTTAATTTTTAAAAGAGCACTTAATACTTTTGCTAACTTAGTGCTAAGCTAGTGTATATATAGTGTGTTTGTCCCCCTATATTTTTCTTCTGGCTTCGCCCCTGTCTGGTGCAGTTCACCTTCTTGAAAGGCGCTGTCGACATTTCTCCACCCTTCAGTCATGTTGTGTGATAGGCCGGCCTTTTTAGTGGCCGGTGTGCTGTTCTTCGGTAATTCACGATCGCTTGGGGGTGACATATGATGGCGGTGCCTACGTCATCATTTGGTTCTCGAAGGCATCATAGCTAGACTGGTCTTCGTTTTAGACCCATCTCTAGAAGATGAGGTGTTGCTAGAGTCGCTATCTCAGTTGCATGACTTCTCGTTTATGTTAATCCTTTGTGGAGCTAAGTGGTTGTGTATCTTTCCTTATGCGTTCATCTCTTTCCTTTTGTCTTTCATTTCCTTATGCATTCGGTGTACTCCCTTCATTCTAATTCATAGGTCGTTTGACTTTTTGACACTAAGTTTGACTTGCTCGTTTTATTCAAAAAAAATCATAATTATCATTTATTTTCAGTATGATTTAGTTTAGCATAGTACATTACAGTGTGGGAGAATTGGTGGCAATCTACCGCGTTACCTGTCGTTCTACGTTTCCCGCTCAACACGTGTAGCTACCCTACGATGTGCGGCTCTACTCATGGCAGCTATGCGATACCATCGCCCAATGGGACACCTATCCTCTTCTGTGGATGGCCACACTTTCGGTGCCTCCCTCTGACCTAGGTGTCCTGTCCATAGATTTTGCCTCTTTGGGGGATCTTTCCTCTCGTCTCCGACCTTGTTGCAGTCAGCGGCGGCAACTTGTTGCGGACCACCACCACTTGGGCTCCTTGACCATCAGTTGTCTTTGTCTGTCGCCCCTCCTACATAGCCGCGTCAGCCGCCGGCATCTCGCTGCTGTGGGTCCCGGTCGCCTGGAGGCCTCCGCCTCCATTGGCCCTACCAGCCACGTCCATCGGCATTGTCCTGCTGCAAATCCCAACCACCTGGGCTCCTCCGCCAGTTGTAGATTCTGCTGACGCCTAGGAACCAGTCCCCGTTTACCCAAGCAGAGCCCAAGAAAGGGATGAGCGTGGACTGTGTTGGCATAAATCATAAAAGGCAATAACATGACACCAATTAATCCCTCATCCCATGGTGAACAATGAGGATAACCTCAACTAACAGAGATACGCAGCGAAACGAAAATAATCGCATGCACATGCCACAACGATTTACGTGGAAAACCTTCTCAAGATGAGGAGGAAAAACCACGGGACCAACTGGTCCACTCCAAGCCTCCACTATAACCAACAATGGTTACAAGGAGAAAGCATTTATAGGATTACAGCAGCATCAACCCATCCACTTTGATGCAGCTAGGCATCATCATCAACAACAACCACCTTCTAACAAAGAGATGAGACAAACAGAGAATTTCAGATTATGTCCCCTTTGGCAATCAGTTCATTTCTCCCAAACTACAGCTCCCTATGCACAAAATTTGGTAGGCAAGTAGATCCACAAGTCCTCTGACTACTATCAAAGTTTCAGCTCAATCGGACACCGTTTGACCCTCAATCAAATACATCATCTACCGAGACTGCTCTGTGTTGAAACTGCAGCTGACCGAACTGATGAAACCCCTCTCAAATCTGATGTTAAACCAACCAATCCTCAAGCCAACTGATTAGATCAAAGTGCTAGAAGTATGGAACAAGCTCACCAAGTTTGGCATCAATCCAATCACGTTTGAGCCTCCGATGCTTCTCCTTCTTCCTCTCTCTCACCGTTGTGTTGTGTATGTGCTCTCTCTCAAGCTGGTTGCACTCTCTTCCAAAGGAAGATAGAGTTTTTCTCTTATAAACTTCACAGGAAGTAATCTCATCCATTGATTCCAACCGAAATCAGCGACTCACAGTGACCGGGTTCAGTGAGCTCCATGGGCTGTGTTGGGCTTCATTTTATTATCTCTGTGTGAAGGGACAGCCCCAACAGCCTGGACTACGACGAAGAAGGCAGCATAGAGTTGGTCTCTATATATGGAGTATATAGGTATCCTCTATCTCTCTGAGTTTCCTTGCAGATTACTGCATCCTGGATTCCGTACTGTTTTTAATGTGGGTCTTGTCTCCTCTACCGAGTTCTTTGATTTACTGTTATATAATTGCTAAAGATAAGCATGCTACCACATTGTACATTGTTGATGACATGGCTGAAATGTTGCCTATATACTTTTTCTCTAAGGAACTGTTCTTAGAATAACCTTTTCTCGTCCTGTACGGTGTATGCCCACATGTTTCTCAATTTCAGCCGACAGTGTTTCGTTAGTGTTGGGAAAGGCAGAGAATGAGGATTTTGCTCCGTGAAGCGCCAAAAATGTTTGCCCATGCATTTTCAGTAGGCTGCTTAGGGATTTTTCCCTGTTTCTTATGTATGGGTAGCCTATACTTCAGTCGAAATTGTTCAACATGGATTACGAATTATATCGTTGTTTCACATGGATTACAAATTGAATCATAGCTGTAGTGAAATCACTTCTGTTGGTCTGCTGTATGCTGCAGGTCGATTGGAATAGAAAAAGATAGATGACATGATAATCTGTTGTTCATCACAACGGAGAAGACCCAAGAAATTAAACTGGTCAAGCAAGTATCACTATGCACAGTATTGTTATATTTAAAGAAGTGTCACCTCGAGTTAGTTCTTTGCAGCTGGTCTTGCTACTCTCTGCATTTGACGCTTCAAGGAAGTTCAATGAAGTCTTTCTACCTTATTGGAATATTATTTTTATGCACCTCTCTTTTCTGATGTTCCTATATTTAATTTTATTGCCGTCCGTGACTGATAACAGAGGGAGAAAAGAACATCAACTCTACCTAATTGCTGTATATAATCGTTGGTGTCTGATCGATGTGAGGTTTACTGATGGAATCTCTGTGACTCTGTGTTACACAGCTCCCTGCTTTATACAAACATTATTAGAGATGAAAACGTATTTTTTTTGACTCGATTCTGCCTACTTGCTGTATATAATGGTTGCACGCTCAAATGTACGTACAGGTTAATAGATGTAATCTGTCTGTGTTACACAGCTCCCTGTTTTATACAAACATTAGAAATGAGAACAAATTTTGGTTGTCTTCACAATCGCTTCGTTAATCCAGTAATCCCATGGTTGTCGTTTAATTGGTGATAGATTATTCCATGTAAATCAGTGACCTACAGGCTGTTTGCTGAAATTGTAGTTGTAGGAGGTACTGAATAAGCTTATGCATCAGTCTCGAGTATCAACATGTAGGTAGCTCAGTTATACTTGGCTGGACGCCCGATGCACCAAGCGCACGCTCCCTGTTGTCGCGGTGCGAACACAAAACATGTGCGTCTAATCCCTGTGGTCGTGGTGCACGAACCAAAACATGCGCCCCATTTTTTTCATAATCATCATTTGTTTTTATTGTGATTTGGTAATATACTTAACTAGAAATTGAACTTTTCTATTTTTTTAATAAAACAAGCAAGTCACACTTAACATTAAAAAATTAAACGAATTATAAATTAGAGCGGATGGAGTAACTTACGTGCTAATGACGTTCTAAAAAAAATATACAAACAGTGCTACTAACGTTCTAAAAAAATATACAAACAGACAAAGACAAAGGAAAACAAATACTGCTGTACATGCTTAAAGTGTTTTTTTTTAAGTTATAACAGCAAATTTAATAATACCTTTTTCTTTACTCAATGTGACACCATGACCAATAATTGAAGTCAAAGTGTGGATAGTAAAAAAGGCAAAATACACAGAAAGAAAGCAGAGAAGAGATGTGTACCTGATCCGCGTGCCGCTCGGTGCGACATTCGCGTGGCGCGCAGGTAGGCAGGCGGCAGGATCAGGTGTTGCGGCGTGGACGCGCACGTGGCGTAGCCGTGGATACAAAATCGGCAGGGGCAGGCCGCCATGTACGGGCACCGCGTTGCACGCCTAGCTCAGCCGATCGTCCATCGGCAATTCGGCAGGCGGGCACGACACGATGGAGGGGCAGAAGCAGCAGAGCAAGGCTGAGGCGAGGACGACGGAGGAGCCGCGTCGTCTTCCCGGGCCCGGCGACGGCGCGGCCGTGGAGGCCGCGGCGAGGCGCGTCGTCGAGGGCGACGGGGCCAACCGGAGCACGGCGAAGCGGGAGGCGGAGAAGGCGGCGGGAAGAGGCGACGAAGGAGAAGCCGCCGCCGCTGCCGCTGCCCCACGAGCGTGTGCCGCAGCCGCGCGACGTGTACAACGAGCAGCTGGAGCGGCTGTGATTCTGTGAAGAAGGTCAGGTGACGGACGGACGGGGGTCTGCTCGAGTGCTATGCAGGCTCAGCTCAGCCAAGCAAACTCAGCTTACTGCTAGTGCTGTCAATCAGGGGCGCATGGTGCTAGTTGTAGCAGCTTCTTCTTCTGCAGAGTGTAAATCGATGGTGCTAGTTTTTTCACACTAGCACTGTACACAGTACGCTTTGCCGTGCCGATTGACCGTGGTGTTGTGCTTCCCCTCTCCCTCTGTTCCTTTCCGGAGGTGGTCTGCAGTTGCAAACTTGCGGGGGGTCGTTGAGGAAGTCTTAACGTACAAGCCAGGAAGAGGTATAGGGAATTCACACATCATAAAATATTAAAGATTAAGATTAAAAATATATACGCTCTAATATATACTTAACTTTTTTTTTTAACTCTAACCAATCGTCTTATTTAAAAAATTATTCAAATAGGTAAAACACAAACTATTTAAAATTAAATAAAAAAAATTTCAAACATATAAAACACAACTCATACTCAAAACCATGTTCAGTGATAAAACAAATCACTAACAAAATAAATGATAAATTTTAAAATTTTTAACACGGTAAATTTGTAATTTTTTAAATAATATGAATGATTGGAGTCGTAGAAAAAATTAACCGCGTCGTACATTTATATGTACGGAGAAAGTATAAAAGAGAGAGTGTACGGAGGAAGTATGAATGAGAGTGTACGTGAGAAAAAAATACATTTACGCGCGGAGAGAGAGAGAGTAAGTGAGAGATTGTATGTGAAAAAAAATATTATTTGTTTATCTTTAGCATCAGTAAAATCAAACAGCAGTTGCTTAATCAAGCAGTTGCAGCACCTTTTTTAGAACACAGTTACTATGACAAGATCGGTCGTCCAAGGCGCTACTAATAACCAACCTAATAAATTATTAGATGACCTTAATTGTCTCCTAGTACCTTCAGGGTTGCTGGCCGGTGGTGGTTGCCCGGTAGGTAAATAAATACGTGGCAAGTCTTTTCATCAGCTCGCAACGAGCATTAGAGAGAAAGCTACGGCTCCTCGGCCACTTTGGCAGCGGCTTCAGTATTTGTATGTTTATGCCGCTGCGCCAACCGCGTCCCCCTCCCCCCCCCCCCCCCCCGCCCCCCCCCGGGTCTCTCTTTCACCATTTGATGCAAAACCATTCTAAATATGGGGTGGAGGTGGGGGGTCAAAGCAGCACTCTTTTGGAGTGGTGGTTAGAAAACAGCAACACCCAAAATCGCTCTATTTATAGAATAACACTAGAAACACCTAATGCATTCACAAAGTAGCACCCCCTCTATTTCTCCCTATTTATTACTATTTTGACACTTTTTTTCAATATAGCAAGAGATCAAAAATTGCCCCTATTATCATAAAAGGAACACTAGGCTTCAATTTTCTCTCCTATTTATCATTTAAATAAAGGCATTGACTGCGTGGCAAATTAAATATTTAGTAGATAATAGGCATATAGTGTGGTCTTTCTAGATAGGATTAAGCATGTATAGAAAAGGCTTTTGTTCCAGTAGTCTTTAAAAAAATCATGAACTTAAAGCACCCATATAGTTAATAGTAGTCTGGGTACTTTATGGGCCTAGCCCTATCCTTGTCTACTTGGTGCCTGGTCCAGATCAGCACATTTTATCCTTGCACCTTTGTTTGTGATTAAAATGAATAAAGAGGGGCAAAAAAAAAAAAAGAGAAGGATAGCGTGCCTTGCATGATAGCAGGGGCAATTTGGTCCTCTACAAATAACCAGGCACCATTCTCTCTGAATGAAATCAAGTTTTTTAAGACATGGAAGTCAAATATCAATCTAATACTAACTCTCATGAATTACATCAATTGTCAGATAAGGACAAATTAAAAAAAGGTGAAAATGACCAAAAAATGCTGGAAAGAACGTTATTGTGTGCTAACAAATCGCTAATTAATCAAACCCATATAAGCTGGTTGGACTGATGTCTTATGTCTATCTAGTTTGGTGCTAACAAATCGGTCTCCCCGCAACCGCAATTATATAGGCTTCCATTCCATTCCATCACCAGGCACATCCACCGATCGCTATCGTCTCTCTAGCAGTCTAAGCTTCCTCAGTCTCACCGACGAGCTAGTGACGGCGTCGCAGCTAGGTAGAGCCGCCGTCGTGGATATATCGGAATGATGGCTCGGAGCTGCAGCATGCTGGCGTTCGCAGTGGCGACGATGCTGCTGGCGGGCGGCGGCGTCTGCCACGGCTCGGCGCTGAAGGCGCACTTCTACCGGCACAGCTGCCCCGCGGCGGAGGCGGTGGTGCGCGACATCGTGCTCGCCCGCGTCGCCGCCGACCCCGCCGCGCTCCCCGCGAAGCTGCTCCGCCTCTTCTTCCACGACTGCTTCGTCAGGGTACTGTGATGTAACCGCGTGCCAATCATCATCGATGCAATGCACCCCCGGCAGAGCCGTTGGCTTCGATTTTCTTTTAATCTGCGTCAATTATATTGGTACGTGCGTACGTACGTGGCGCGCATGCAATGCAATGCAGGGCTGCGACGCGTCGGTGCTGATCGACTCGGCAGGCGGGCAGCGCGGCGGAGAAGGACGCGGCGCCGAACGCGTCGCTGGGCGGGTTCGACGTGATCGACACGGCGAAGGCGGTGCTGGAGGCGGTGTGCCCCGGCACCGTCTCCTGCGCCGACATCGTGGCGCTCGCCGCCAGGGACGCCGTCTCCTTCCAGGTACTGGTGCTGCTGGCCATGTTGCATTGTTCGGTCTCGGCGGCTCGGCCGGCCGCGTCTGCACGGGCCGCTCATCACGTACGTACGCGTGGATTTTACTGCAGTTCGGCCGGGACCTGTGGGACGTGCAGCTGGGGCGGCGCGACGGCGTGGTGTCCCGGGCGTCGGAGGCGCTGGCGAGGATCCCCTCGCCGTCGGACAACTTCACCGCCCTCGAGGCCAACTTCGGCAGCAAGGGCCTCGACATCAAGGACCTCGTCATCCTCTCAGGTGCGTACGTACGCGTGCGTGATTCGCGAGCCTACTAGACCTGCTGCTTGTTGCTTTTGCGTGCGTACCAATGCGGCACGGGATCCCACGCACAACCGCACAAGACGCCAGCATCCCGCAGTTGTTGCTCGCCGCGCGCACCGCTGTGTACGCTGCTGTACGTACATGGCGCGGAGGATCGAGTAGTTGAAACGGTGATGAAACTGAACGTAACTAACTGAGATCTCGAGTGGTCTTCGACGGTCGCCGCTCCACTGTAGTAATATATACTCTGCGCGTGCATGGGTGGCCGGTAGCGGAGCAGTGCGCGGGGCGTGACCGGTCGCCGCTGCGCGAGCACCACGCACATGCGCCGCGACGGCGACACGGCTGCTACTACTAGCTTCTGGCCGCGCCGCGCCGTGCGGGCAGGGGAGGCATGGCATCGAGTGCGTGGAGACCATGCATGCATGCATCCTGGTGGCCTGCGTGGTGATAGATACGCGCGCGCTCGGGCGCGGCCGGCTTTGCAGTTGCGGCCTTGCGGGGTGGATGCCACTTGCCACCACGGCCAATGCAAGTGTGCGTGCACCGTGTAGCCGCGACAACGACGGCGCAACCGCCGCGGCAGCTGCACGCGCTGGCTCGTGTCGTGTCGGTGGTGAGCCGGCGCGTGCATGCGTGGCCATCCGTTCCTCTCGCCTGCTTGCTGATAAGCCATTATTGTTAGTAGACAACACGGTCGCGATCGAGCTAACTACAGTCTCCGCCACACTCGGGCCGGCGTCGACAGGTGATGGATGGATCCGACCACACACACACACACAGCTCCTGCGTGCTAGGTTACACACGGTACTCGGACTTTTGGACGATTGCATTGCATGCATCATTGAATGTCGATGATGACATCCCATCCAACAGCTGGTTGATCACGCAGCGGTGCGAGTCGGATCGGCTACTGGTTGTCTAGCTAGCTGACCACGCCGTCTAATTTAGCTGTCGATGTGACAGTAAGAGTAATTTTTTG
The DNA here is from genome assembly GCA_030272315.1 of Paspalum vaginatum. Classification (NCBI taxonomy): domain Eukaryota; kingdom Viridiplantae; phylum Streptophyta; class Magnoliopsida; order Poales; family Poaceae; genus Paspalum; species Paspalum vaginatum. Next base: position 32,014,322 of record CM059019.1, on the reverse strand, counting down.
TACTGAATATAAATAAAATAATAAAAAAAAGGAAACTGGAAAGGAAGGAATGCATGCGTCTAGTAGGCAGGTGGGTAGAGGTACCGATGCAGATTCTCCAATGCACGAGGAGCACAAATTAAAATAATTAAGCTGCAAATGACGATGCCAGTGCGCAGCACGGAAGCAGTAGTGTGCAGCACGTGCACGGCACGGAAGAACGAAGTTTCTTCCTGACCACATTCGCATGCATGCTTGCCTGCCTTGATTTGCAGCGCTATATATGACACATCTAGAATAAAGGGAGTTTTTTTTTCTCAATTGTAAAATAAAGGAGTGTCCAATAATGCATGCATGATGTACCATCGTCTGCCTCACATTCGGTACGCACTAGCTAGTACTCCTGCGTACTATAGCTTACGACTACGCACGCATAAATTCCTAGTCAAAAGCGAACTCGAGCATGCCCCTTGAAAATTGATCTCTCGACATATAGTACTACTGTATATAGGAGTACAAAATAAAAGGTGAGGCCTAGTGCTTGTTGCCTCATCAGCCAGCCACCTGGTCGATCGATCTATTATTAGCACTGTTATCTTTCCACAAGAGATCAGTGTCATCTTAATAATTTGGATATTATTGCTAGCTACATACAGTACACCATACAGGAACCATGCATTGGGCAACCACTTCACGCGTACCAGCACAGCATAGACCGCACGTACATATATACTGCACGCATAGGTCCATCGGCGAGCTATTACAGTAGCAAAGTTGGTCCAAGTCCGTTGCTAATTAAAGAACTTTCTGTTTGAAGAGAAATATTGAAGATAAATGATACGTATCTCTCTTTGTGTGTACGTACTAAAAGCTACTTATATACAAGTCTAATAATTAATCTAACAGCACTCTACGCCGTGAGTGCCGTGTGCCATGCATGCTCAATCAAATGATGCAAGCAGCAGCTGAGGCTAAATCTAGCTAGTTCTTTTATATTGGTTTTGCAAAATTAAATGCTATACTATAGATAGAAAAAGAGATAGTTGGAATAAGTGATGAAAGATAGAAAGATGGATGAACGGTTGGGTTGAGCCTAAAGGAGCGCTGAGATCAGAACGGTCGAGAATAATGTACTAGACTACTACTAGCTAGTACTAGCTGGTAAGCACGTATATATCACCATGGAATCTCATCATCATCGATCAGTACCAACCAGTAGCCACCAAAGGGGTCTTAATAAGGAGATGCATGCGTCGCTGGCCCTGCTCCTAATTCGTCTGTAGTACCATATATATACGGCCACTCATAACTAACTGCATGCCAACAAATGGTAGTGGCCGCCACTCCTAACGAACGACACATACCCTTTGCCCGTTCACGCCCAGGCATATCGTCCCAACCGCAGTGCAGTGCAGGCGGGGGGTTTCGTGCATGCAAGCATACCATCAACTAATTATAAAGCACGTACAGTTGCCTGTTTTTACTTGGACTTTTCCTCTTTCTTTTCTTTCTTGAGAGGATTTTCTTTTATTCTGGCCGTACCCGTACGTAGCGTCAACCGTCGTCAAGTGTCAGATTATTACGAGCTGTTGGGCCGCATCTGCCTGCTCTGCAGTGGTTGGATTTGTTTGGATTGGGTTTTGCCTAGAGTATCTAGCTACTGTACTGTACAGTGCACACCCCCTGCACGAAATAGCGGCTCAACCACCGAATCCACCACTGCACTGCGTGCATGGCGCCACACAAGTGCACAGTGCACTTGTCTCTCTGTTCATCCCTGCTACTCGTTCCTCTAGTACAGTACATCTCACGGGGTGTTTGATGCACGGGCCGTCACAGTTGAATGTTACGCTAGTTAAAATTATTAAATATAGTCTAATTATAAACTAATTACATAGATTATGACTAAACGGCGAGATGAATTTATTAAGCCTAATTAATCTATGATTAGCAAATGTGATGCTGTGTTAACCATTCGTTAATTATAGATTAATTAGACTTAATAAATTCGTTTCTCCGTTTAGTCTTTGTCTATATAATTAGATCACATTTAATACGTCTAATTAGCGTCCAAATATGTGATGTGATGTGAGTTAAATTTTTAGTCCCTGGATCTAAACACGACCAAATCTAGCGGTCCGAATAAAAAGTCAGATACAGTATACAAAATAACACAGTTGATAGAGAAAGGTAGTTGGAACAGTAGACAGAGTTAGTTAGTCTTGTAACTGCTGTACTGTACCCTGCAGGCGCGCACACCATCGGCGTCGCGCACTGCAACTACCTTCGCGTCGCGCCTCTCCGGCTCGGGCTCGGGCTCGGGCTCCACCTCCCGCTCCGGCGCCGACCTGGCGCTGAACGCGGCGTACGCGGCGGAGCTGCGGGCACGGTGCGGGCCGCCGTCGTTGGCGGCGTCCAACAACGTCACCGCGGTGCCCATGGACCCCGGCAGCCCCGCGCGGTTCGACGCGCACTACTACGTCAACCTCAAGCTGGGCCGCGGCCTCTTCGCCTCCGACGCCGCGCTGCTCACCGACCGCCGCGCCGCCGCCATGATCCACCGCCTCACCAGGCGAGGCTACTTCCTCGAGGAGTTCAGGAACGCCGTGCGCAAGATGGGGCGCGTCGGCGTGCTCACCGGCGACCAGGGGCAGATCAGGCGCAACTGCAGGGCCGTCAACAAGTAGTAACTACGACGTGCGTGTACGGTGTACTTTTTATTGGCGTGGTTAATTAATTAATTACACAGTGCTGCTACCGCTAGCGTGTGTAATTTGGGGGCGCCAACGGGTGATCGATTGTTTTAAAAAATTTTTGTCGTCGTTGTACTTGTGTTCGTTTGGTGTTCGAGCTGTAAAAAAAAATGTGGACACTTATCGAGCAACTGGCCAGCTGCTAATTGCCGCTGGGTTCTGTGATAATAATGATAATACCTATGCATAGTGTTTTCTACACTTACTACCTCCAGAATTACTCATGTGTGGTGAGGCGAGCTGATTACTAGTAAAAGTACAAGCTGTGTCAAACTGGAGTACATAGTACAAGCTGTTCGTTTCTGAACCAAGAGGATGGAAATATGTGGTTGCTTGAGGAAAAATATAAAACAGATTTTTAGATGATCAAGTGGGCCTTGCATTGCAGGCCGGCCTCTTAAAAATCAACTAAGACCACCCTTACCCACCACACACTACAGGAAAACAGGAGAGATTCGGTGGCTGCTTTTATTTTCGGCAGCCAAGAGACGGCCGCCGAAAATAACCTGATAATTTTCGGCGGTATATAACGGCCGCCGAAAGTCCACTAATTTTCGGTGGCCACGGGCGGGCGCTGAAAATAAGGAACAAATTTTCGGCGACCAAGACGAGCCGCCGAAAATAAGCACTCAAATTTCGGCGGCCCGCTGATACCGCCGAAAGTTAAGGCCCATAGTGGTACGGGGCGCCGCCTCTGCCTCACCCGGTGCTCACTCTCCTTCTCTTCCTCGCTCCAGCCGGCCGCCGCGCCCGCCCTAGTTGACGCGCCGCTGCCCCACCCCGCCCCTACACCGCCGCCCCACCCCTGCGCCGCCCCCGCCCCTGCGCCGCCGCCCCGCCACTACGCTGCCGCCCCGCGGCCCCTGCGCCGCAGCCCCGGCGCCCTGCCTCCACCCCTGCGCTGCCGCCTCGGTGCCTCGATTCATCCTCGTCCTCGACATTCGAAGTGAGAACCTTGCCCATGCATGTTTTATAGCGTTTGTAGTTAATTTTCGGCGGTGTTATGTGTTTGGCCGTCGAAGTTAGGATTAAATGTGTGATTAGTATGAATCTCTTTGATTAAATAATAATGATTAAGTGCAATTAACACTTATTGTTATGTTGTATCAATTTTAAATGTTAAATATGCTTTGGCATGTGATGTTTGCTATGCATTAACATAAATATATTATGATGCAATGTATTAAGTTGTTTTGTTATAACAATGTTAGTTTTGTTATAATATGCTTTAACATAAGTATTTGTTTCTGATGAATTATATTGTTATTTACTATTTGACATAAGGTATTTACTGTTTAAATTTTCACATTACGCTACTAGTGTCACGGAACCTATGCGTCACCCGTTTCGGACCGGCACGTCTCACGTGCATTGCGCACCTGAGACGTGCCGGTCCAGAATTGTCCCCTTTTTGGACAGCCTCGGAGTGACCGATAAAGCGTGGTATTTATGATGAGCCACTGGGTCTGAGCGAGTTTTCGGCGGCATAACCCTGTTGTTCTCCACTGCACCATATTTGGGCGTGCAATTGGAGAACAGCGGGGTTATGCTGCCGAAATTTCGTTCGGATCCCGTGGACTCATCATAACTCTTGGGTGGGTTTAGGACATACCCTTTCCTATAGATGTAGGGCCACGATACGTAGAAATAAAAAAAATGCTTAACATCCATCTTGGTTTAATCTATAGCTTCAAGTATAGGCGAAGATCACCGATGGATGTATGATGGTTGGGACAAGAGTGGGCGTGAGGCTCACTCTGATGAGTGGATGAAGAAGACACTGGCTTTTATTGACCGTGCATTCTCTTTGACGACTGACCATGAGGTCAGGTGCCCATGTAAGGAGCATGGAAACAGAGTATTTCGTAACAGAATGGGTTTAGTCAAGGATTTAGTTGAATTCGGTTTCACACCCAACTACGAAATGTGGGTCTTCCACGGTGAGAAAGAAACTCCGTTTCAAAGGGAAGGTGAAGCGGATAATGGTTCAGGCGGACTGTTGATAGGATGGATGAGATGCTAGAAGCTATTCAACCGGGGTTCAATCTAAATTCTGAGGATCCTCCTACAAAGGAGGTTGAGGAGTTCTTCAGGCTCCTTAAAGCTTCGGAAGAGCCTTTGCACGAACACACAAAAGTGTCCGTCCTCACATTTGTGACTCGGCTCATGGCCATCAAGTCGAAGTATTTCTTCTCGAACAATTGTTACAACGAGCTCGTGAAATTGATCGAGGATGTCCTTCCGCAGCGTCACAAGATGACCAAAGACATGTATCAGCGCAAGAGGTTGACCAAAGCCCTCGGCATGGGCTATGAGAAGATAGATATGTGTCCAGATGGCTGCATGCTTTTCTGGGATGATTATAAGAAGGAGAAGAAGTGCTTAGCCTATGGCAAAGGGAGATATGTCGAGGTAGTAAACGAGGATGGGAAAAAGGTGACTGACAGAACGTTGCACACAAGCAACTACGTTACTTCGCTATGTGACCTCGCTTTAAACGGCTCTTTCTCTCAAAAAATGTGGCCCCCCACATGCGGTGGCAGAAAGAAGTTATACGTGACAACCCTGGGGTCATGGCGCACCCTTCTGATTCCGATGCATGGAAGGCCTTTGGATGCCTTTGACCTAGAGTTCGCTAAGGACCCGAGAAATATTCGCATCGGTTTGGCAACTAACGGCTTCACACCTTTCGGTTAATTGGCCTCTTCCTACTCTTGTTGGCCTGTGTTTGCTATTTCATACAACCTTCCACCTTCTATGTGCATGAAGTATGAATTTACGTTCCTTTGCCTCATCATACCTGATCCGGAACATCCTGGAACAAAACTCAATGTGATGTTACAACCATTGATTAAAGAGTTGAAACAGCTGTGGATAGGTATCGAAGCATATGACATTTTCTTGAAGCAGAAATTCACCCTTAGGGCTGCGTACCTGTGGTCAATTCATGATTTCTTGGCGTATGGAATCTTTGCTGGATGGAGCGTGCATGGGACCTTGACATGTCCGATATGTCAAGCTGAAACTAGATGTTTTCGTCTTGAGTTTTGTGGGAAGATCTGCTACTTTGATTGCCACAGATGTTGGTTGCCTTCCGATCATATATTTAGAAGCGAAAAAGATACCTTCAGAAAAGACACCATTTGCTACGAGGGACCACCAAAAAGGTTAAGCGGGCAAGAAATTGCTGATCAGCTCGCATGCCTTATCCTAAACAAAGAAAAGACTTGGGTATGAAGGGTTTGGAGAGAAGCACAACTGGACTCACATATGTGGAATGTGGGAGCTTCCGTATGCCAAGGCGTTGATTCTCCTGCACAACATTGATGTTATGCATCAAGAACGTAATGTTACTGAAAGCATCATAAACACTTGCATGGATTTCAGTGACAAAACAAAAGACAATGTGAAGGCCCGAAGGGACATGGCACATATTTGCAACCATCCAACCCTTGAGCTCACCCCAAGTGAAGGTAAACCACGTGCCCCGTTTTGTCTTAAACCTCAAGAGAGGAAAGAAGTGATGAGATGGATGAAAAATTTGAAATTCCCCGATGGATACGCAGCGGGGTTGAAACGAGCCGTGAATCTGAAGATCGTGAAGCTTAATGGTTTGAAGGCACATGACTACCACATTATCATGGAAAGACTCGTGCCTGTGATGTTTCGCGGTTATCTGAACGATGAAGTTTGGGTGGTGTTAGCTGAGCTAAGCTATTTTTATAGACATCTTTGTGCTAAAGAGATCAAAAGAGAGATGATGGAGAAGCTAGAGAAAGATGTACCTCTGCTAATATGCAAAATGGAGAAAATTTTTCCTCCTGGGTTCTTTAATCCAATGCAACATCTCCTTGTTCATCTTTCCTACGAAGCTAAGGTTGGTGGGCCAGTGCAATATAGGTGGATGTACCACATTGAAAGAGCCCTCAAATATCTTAGGTCAATGGTTGGCAATAAGGCTAGAGTTGAGGGGTGCATCGCTGAAGTATTTCTTCTTAAGGAGATATCATACTTTTCAAGTGCATATTTTGCCGAGGAACACAATGTCAATGCTCCTACGATGCGATACAATGTGGATGAAGAACCTTCTCTCACAGACCTTGAAATTTTCCAATTGAGGGGCACAAGTGTTGGTGCTATCAAGAACTACTATTATGAGCCGGAAGAACGAATATCTGCATTGCTCTACATGTATGCTAACATAAAAGAGATGGAACCATATTTTGAGTAAGTGTTCGAATGAGTCTTCGCTTCTTAATAAGCACTGATATCTTGGTTTATTTCTTATCCATTTCCTTTCTTGTTTAGTGAGTTTCATAGGCAAAGCTGGACATCTAAGAAGCAACCTACAATCAAGCAACTTGATAGGATGCGACGGCATGGCATAGATGGCAAACTTAATTTCATCGACTAGTTCAGAAATTATGTAAAAACCATTTCGTGCCATATTTATCTGTCGTATATCATGTCAAAAGTATGTCCCTTGTACTAACTAGTTACTTGTCTTCTGTAGTGTGAAAAAATAGACGGGAATGTCCATGGAGACTTGGTTCAGCTATCGCTTGGAACCATATCCGTCAGAAGCTACAATCGGGTACTGCCACAGTGGGGAATGTCTGCTCGGATGCCATCTCCTTCAGCTCAAGGTTAGATAAAGTTTCTCAAGTTAGGTAAATCATGTTGACGGTAGCCAAACTTACTCAATCTTGCTGATTATATTCAATCTAGCTAATTTGGTCCATATGGGACTTATGTTTGCTCAATGTTGACCAAAGTGCTCAATCTTAGATCAATATGATCATGTTTAGCTAAATTTATGTGTTGGTAGCCAAACTTACTCAATTTCAACTATAATTAATCGATTGTACCAAAACTTATTTATCTTGTGTGTAATAGGGATCGGGCACCCATCCGCCCAATGTTTACCAAACACCCCCACCGGCGCCACACTTGGGACATCCTCCGGAGGAGGTTCGTTTCATCACTTGTTTCATTAGTCATCAGTTTGCTGTTGTCACACAACTTTAGCCTAATTTGTACTCTTTCTGTGTTAGCAATCCGGAGCGATGGATTTTGTGAAAAACCTCTTTGCCTCCGGAGGTAGCGGACAAAACTCCAACAACCCAGGTGATGTTTGAGTGGCATGAGTGTGAGGCTAGCTAGCGACCAAATAAGATTTGTCCTTTCAGCATGTGTATGGACTTGTATAGACTTTGTGTTTCGATTCGAGGACTTGACATGTGTATGGACTCGTTTGAATGTTGTGTTTGGATGTTTTGAATTGAAGTGAACATGAGATGCATATATATGTATATGAATGGATGAATATGTGTTATGTGTGTTTTTTATACCAAAATCTGGGATTAAAAAGGGATTTATGGCGAATTTTGGCCCCTGGGCGCCTTAATTTTCGGCGGCCAGAGGAAACCCGCCGAAAATAAGCCAAACTTATTTTCGGGGGCTTTGTCGAGGCCGCTGAAAATAAACCATCCTTATTTTTGGGGGCTAGGTATGGGCCGCCGAAAATAAGTGTGGCTTATTTTCGGGGGCTATGAAAAGGCCGCCGAAAATAAGTATATTTTCGGGGGCCACGACCAGCCGCCGAAAATAAGTTTACTTTCGGCCGCTACCCAAAACCGCCGAAAATAAACTTATTTTCGGCAATTTTATTTCGGCGATCCTAAACCGCCGAAAATAAGGCCTAGCCGCCGAAAATAGGGATGCCTTTATTTTCGACGGTTTTTGGCCCCGAAAGTTAATAACTTTCCTGTAGTGACATCCTCAGTAGGGCTGGGCATTCGGTTTAAACTGAGAGTTCGGTTCGGTTTCTTCGATGTTCAAAAATTTCGGTTTTGAGAAGATAGGTAACCGATCGGTATGGAAGAAAAGGAGAAACCGACAAATTCGGTGTCGGTCTAGTCGGTTCGGTCGGTTTTCATCGAAATTGCCTGCCTTCCCAATGCCAATGGACCAACGCTAGTTCGCCAAGCCTCACGGTGGCTTGCGCCACTGATACCCCACGCGGCCACTGCCTCGTCGCTTGCCTGCGCTGCTGCTGGCGCACGAGGGTGCGTCTCGCTATTCGCCGACGCCGCCTGGTGCCACACGCGGTGGCTAGCTTGCTGGTCCGTTGCTCGCCCGCACTTGCGACTGGGCCGCACTTGCACCGCAGCTGCCCCAAGCACACGCACGCCGTGTCCGCGCATGCTAGTCATGAACTCATGGTGCGGAGGGCATAGGATCCGCGTGCCGCCGCCGCCAGGGGAGAGTTCGGACAGAACAGGGAGGTGCGTGAGGATTGAGGAGGCCAAGAAGATAGGGTTAGCAGGGGAAGTGCCTGGTAACTGGTTTTGATGTTGGCTGGGCTGTATGTCACTACTAGGGCCGGCCTAGGTGCTGCACATGTTGGGCCAAATTGTGCACTCATTGGGATGCCTCAGTGCCTAGATTCCTGGGTCGCTACTTCATAGCCTGCCTATGTTCGGTTCCTCGGCTTTCTCAGTTTGCTGGCGATGAAAACCGAAGCCGAAGATCGAGGATTGTAAAATAAAAAACCGAAGCCGAAAACTGAAAACCGAAAATACCGACACTTCGGTTCGGTTCGGTGTTTTCTTCGGTTTTCGGTTGGAAAGTGCTCAGCCCTAATCCTTGATAGGTTACTTGGGCCTAGCTGTCGTTAACACCTGCCCATCAACCTCCGTCCCTCCACTATAGCGCTGCCACCAGCATCCTTTGTGTTGGAGAAAAGCTAACCAACCATTGAAACATGTCTCAAAGCAATGTAATATGATGATATTTTGCTGAAAATGTGTTTAATTGGTTTTGAGAAAACTTTGTTTTCAATACCATGATATTTTTGGAGTATTGTAAACTCCACTGAATACCAAATCATTCTCATCCAAGTGAGAAAAAGAATAGTAAAACCATAGTATAACTATGGACTAAACAAGTTCTAGAATACTATTGTTTTAGCGGGGAGGGAAAATATTATGGTTATGTCATGACCAATATATAGCCATGGTATTCTAAAATTGTGGTATTGGAAACCTTTGTTTCCAAACAGGGTCTTTCTTCCTCTACTCCGATGAGGTTAGAATTTGGGGTTAGGGACGACAAGGTTTCTAGTTGGGGATTACCTATGAGCTCTGGGCTTTGATGCGTTGCTGAAGAGGTCATCGGCCCAGCGGTGGTGGCGGACGACGGGTAGGACAATGAGGCGGCGAGGTTACCGCCCACCCGAAGGTGGAAGACAATGGTTGGACAGTGGAGAAGGCAATAGCATCGAACTACACCTTGAATAGCATCAAGTGGCGGCGGCTGGACTCAGGACGAGTACCGATGACTTGCAGAGACGGGAGTCTCGGTATAAGATAAGGTGGACAGAGGTAGGATTGGATACAATCTAAGCCACTGGATCATGATTAGTAGGGTCAAAAAATCAGGTGTTGAGATGGGCCAAAACAATTGAAAGCCCACCAGACAAACTCTTGTGTTGCTATGGATGTTCATTTCATATTTTGTTTTCCTTCGATAAATTCCAACCATTGGTAGCTTGGACCATGGATGATGGAGAAGGTGAGCATTGGAACAACCCATTATCAAGCTTGTAAATGAGAATAAAAATTCTACCATCATGAGGGAATCAACTTCTCTCACTAGCGAATGGAAGACTGTCTTCGGTTGTGTCCTCTAAATTTCACCCCAAAATACTCTCTAAAAGATTCTATGCTCTCTATCAAAATCCAATCCAACAAAACTCTTTATACCACATCATCTAGGGCACACCATCCGATGTTGTATTCATACCGCTCTACCTACCACCCCAACAAAAATAAAAATTTGTACTATGTCCCTACCTCCTCGACAAAATAAATTTTTGTACTTGTCATTGATAAATTGATGAAACATAATCGATAAGGGATTCACTAAATGATTTATACTTGATCGGTGAAATAAAAATCCATTTCCTTATTTGAAACATTTGTTTCTATCCTCTCTCCAACCCTCTTCCTCCATATCTCCTTCTCTAACTCCTTCCTCACTGTCTCCATGTTGCCATGTGTCGCCGATGCCCTTCCCCGCCTTTGCCTCCCTCTATGTGTCACTACTGTCCTTCCCTCATCTCCACCCCTAGCACCTTCTTAATTTCCCCATCCAGTATGCGGCGCCGACCGCTTCCTCTTACTGAGCTCCATCGGTATGGATCTCTTCCCCTCCACATGACCTATCCATTACTTGGTTGTGTGTCTTCATGGTGGAGGAGTCGTACTCCCCTAATGTTTGGTGCTTCTCTCTCTTTCCCTTACGCTTATAGTGCTTTTGTAGTGATCTTCGATTGATCCCATATCGGACCCTCCTACCTGCTAAAATAGGGTAGCAAGCATTTTCAGTCCACCATTGTGGACAATCTAAGGAGGAATTGGAGGTGCAATGATCAAACCAAATATGTGTGCACAAGGAGGTTGCCATTGTTTGTTTGTTTTGTAGAGTTTTGCACCATATATGAAGGTGGGTATCTACCATCCATAAAGTGTGTAAGGAAAATAGGCCCTAAGCCTTGCGCTTAGTTCCATAATGTGATTTTTGGTGACTAAGGTGACAACACGTACCATTTCGGAGTAATGTGTGTGCATGTCTTTTTAGTTTAAGTCTTAGGGTGCAAGAGATGGACATGTGATAGAAACACCTCAAAAGAGGAGTTAAAAGACACAAGAGAAGACCTAAGCCATCAAGGATCACAAGCGTGATGCACGACACGGCGGTCCCGCTGACCGATCAACGGGCCAGAATTTTGCACGCACCGGACGGTCTGGTGGTGCCCACTGTATGCTCCGGTGAGTAGAAGGCCAATATTCTAGATTCATGACCCGGTGCAAATTATACGCACTGGACGGTATGGTGGTCTACCACTGGGCGTTCTAGGCAGAGAAAAGAAGGAGCACCGCATCCAAGCTTTGAATGCACGGGGTATGAACGGATAACTTAGCAGCTCGTGGTTATCTCAAGTCCTGGGACTTACGGAGAGGACCAGGTAGATGGTTGCTTGCGGTGTCGAGCATTGGGAGATGTGAATGGTTCTATCTGAGTTCTGCAAGGACCGCGTTGATTTTCATCTTGTCTAACTGTTTTAGTACAACCACTCGTTCGCTCTGTATAAGGCATTGGTCAGGTCCGAGCCGGAGCGGATAGGCTAATAGCTTGTGCGCTGACGCACAATGGACTAGGGAATGGTTGAGTGTCAACGGGAGTACCGCGGGCTGTTGGAGTGACTCGATGGCCTTAACCCCTAAAGTTCTGCTAGGTGATGAAATAAAGGCAACGCTTTGGTTTGGAATTCGGACAGTTACGACGGTAACATGCCGCTGAGTCCAACTTGCGGGAATTAGTATAATCTCTGATCAGAGTAAAACCTATTCAAATAGTCCGTGTCCACTGGTATGTATGAGTTACAGTTTGGTTCTTCGATTAGCGTTTTCATAAAATAAAATAAAATATGTTTGGGATGGGATAAAAGGGTTTTTGTGCAGCGGTGTGTGCTGGATGTATGGAAAATGTGTTGGCTGGAATGCCATGAGCCATATTGGACCGAAAAGTTCAGTGGCAAACTTTTTTGGGAAAACTCAGTTTTCAGAAAGATGAGATTAGTCTTCCCTAAATTCTTTTGAAGGAAGGTGGGCTGCTGAGTAGGTTTGTACTCATTTTGCTTTGTTGTTGGTTTTCTCAGTGCTATGGACATATATTGGAGCGAGAACGAGTAAGGGCTACGACCTGTTTCCCAACTGCGAGGTTAGGCTCACATTTTATATTCCGCTACTTAGATTTTCAGGGCTGCGTTCCTTGTTGTCCGACCCGTTTAGGGCGTATCTGTATCACTTTGACGTAAGAATGTGATTACCAAACCTTGGGACGGTGATAAAGCATATTTTAGTCTTATTATAGAAACTTGGGCGCTTCAGCTAAATATTTAAAATGTTGAATTTTTTCAAAAACTACAGGTCTTATATTTCGGTGGAGGGATTAGTAAATATTTTTTTAGCACATGGTCCCACAACCCACGAGTAAGCGTCATAACTCAAGTACTGTGTCCGTTCAAATAAAAACTAAAAACACTAATTTTGTCCTAAGTTGAATTTTTTAAAGATAGATCAAGAGAAAATATTACCAATATATATGTCACCATGCGCATATGAAAATATTACTCCTCCGTCTTAATCTACAGGTCATTTGAGTTTTTTTGGCACCAAGGTTGACTGGCTCGTCTTATTCAAAATATTTTCGAAAATGTAGAAAAATTCAGTTCATAGCTAAAGTACATTATATTTTAAACTAAATCACAATGAAACTAAATGATAATTGTGAAAGTTTTGAATAAGACGAGTCAATTAAACTTAGTGTCAAAAAGTCAAACGACCTATAAACTTGGTCAAACAAAAATTCATTTGACTTTGAAATCTAGGATTGCATTCTTAAATTATTGGGCTTATAACAAAGCTAAGATTGTATTCTTTCTGGGACACAGATAGTACTTGCCATTGGCCAAGTGCCAAAATTATGTTTTTGAAGGGACTACGACTATTTAAGAGATGGTGTTTGAATTAAGGCCTACTTACAAGTAGGACCAACCTTGCATTTGCCGTTTGCTGAGCAAATATAGGGGCCACTTCAGGGCAGGAAACCCAACGAGGCACACCGCACCGGCCCAGGCCCAGCCCATCCACGTGCGCGCGCCGCCTCAAAGACAGTCAAACCGCCCTTCAAAATTCCGCCTCCAAAACCCCGCCGCGCGAAACCCCAACCCCCCCGAAAAACGATTTTCCCTCCGGTCGCGCTCCAAACGCGATCCCGCCCCTCCACCCCGCGCGCTGGGCTCCCGATCCGACGGCCCGCGCCTCCTCCACGTCAGCGATCCGCGCCCCCGCCCGCTCCGCCAATCGCGCGCCCCCGCGGCCCCTACATAACCCGCCTCGCCGCCCCCGCCCCCTTCCACTCCACCCCACCCCAAATCCCGCACCGCCACCGCCACCGCCCTCGCCGCTAGCGATCCCGGCACCAGGCCACGAGCAAGCAACCCGCGCCCGCGCCGTCTCGGAGGTCGGGAGCAGCCGGAGGAGGAGATGAGTTCCGGCGGCGGCAGGGGCAAGCCCAAGGGCACCAAGGCGGTGACGCGGTCCACCAAGGCCGGGCTGCAGTTCCCCGTCGGCCGCGTCGCGCGCTACCTCAAGACGGGCAAGTACGCCGAGCGCGTCGGCGGCGGCGCGCCCGTCTACCTCTCCGCCGTCCTCGAGTACCTCGCGGCCGAGGTACGCCGGGGTCTCCCCCCTCTCCTCTCCCCTCGCCGCTTCGCCTTCTCGAATCCGCCGGGAGGTTTGGTCTGAGCCCCGCCTCGGCTGCTTCGCTTTGCAGGTGCTGGAGCTGGCGGGCAACGCGGCGCGCGACAACAAGAAGACCAGGATCGTGCCGCGCCACATCCAGCTTGCGGTGCGCAACGACGAGGAGCTCAGCAAGCTGCTCGGTGCCGTCACCATCGCCGCCGGCGGGGTGCTGCCCAACATCCACCAGACGCTGCTGCCCAAGAAGGCCGGCGGCAAGGGCAAGGCCGAGATCGGCTCCGCGTCCCAGGAGTTTTAGCCGCCGCCGCCGGCGGTTGTTGCAGGCGTCTCTCTGACTGCAATCTGAAATGGGGCTGCAGCTGCTCGGGCTTCTTGGTTGGGTATCTAGTGTCTCGCTTAAGTTAGGTTAGGTTTTGCCATGGATGGTTTGTCAGTGGAAGTTCGTTGTGAATGATGGCTGGCTTGTATCTATATGAATCAATCTTGCTGGAACGAACCAAGCGGTGGTCGGTTGCTGTTGCTCTGGTCTATCATTATTCTCTGGATCCTTTGTTTTTCAAATGTGGTTCCTGCAATCTGATGCATCTACTCGATTCTGTACCTGTTCACTCGAAAATGATGTGCTCATCAGGTATATTGTGATGATTTATGGGCTTAACAATGTCTTTGTAGACTAAATCTGTCGTGATTTTCGGAGGAGTTTACTTGCTGCCTGGTGGCTTGCAAAGCGTCACGACAGTTTCCAAGACCCCCAGATCCGTGTTAATCTCCAGTGGGGATCAGTCGGAGCACGTAGGAATGCCGACCACTACATAAGCCACGTCTGGCTGAGGCGAGCAGCAAGCGGGGGAGAGTCTTTTTAAGTACAAGAACGTTGGGGTGGGACGCTAGTACTTAAACTAGGGTTGCTTCTTAGCGCTAATCTTGCGTTTTCAGCAGTTAGTTGTAGCGCGCCTTCTCTCATTTCGGAAAGATTTGGCAGTATTTTCTTATGATGACCTGGTCGAGAGAGTACAAAACATCGGTGTAAAAGATTGAGTGGGATGGTTATAGTAAGGGGCGAACCAAGTGCTTGCGCGAAGAAGCGAATCAATCAGAATGGAGACAAGGAAAGGAGGAGAGGCTTTCTTGGAAGTAGGGTATTCTAGGGAACCGTACCTGTTTTCCGACCCGAACCCTTAGCCGCTACTTCTTTGATTGTGAAACATACAACGTCGTACATCATGAGTGCCATTCTTATTGTTGATAAAAATTCAGCGTAGCAGAGAAGCTTGCAGGCCGTAAGCTCTCAAGAAGGTACTGAAATGGGGTTTGTTTGTGGTGATCTACTGAACTGTCAATGTTTTGGTTGCCAATTCTGATGACTAATCCGATTTGTTTCTTTCTGATTCGTTCATCTATTCGGTTCTGCAGTCCTTTGAAAATCCATGTGCTCATCAGGTATGTTGTGACGATTTATGGAGCTTAACAATGTCTTTGTAGACTGAATCGGTTGTAATTTTCAGGGGAATTAACTTACTGCCTGGTGGCTTGCTCGTTCTTTGATTTTGAAACATAATATATCGTACATCATGGCTACTCTGACAGTGGACTAAAATGGTGTTGGTTTGTGCCTTTGTGGTGGACTGAATGTTTTTGTTGCCAATTTCGGTGACTAATCTGATTTGTTTCTTTCTGGTTTGATGTTTGGATTATTGAACGTTATCACCCACTCATTGTGCTTGCTGCTAGGAATCAGACCTTCAGGTTGCATTGCCAAAACCTGAACCTCATCGTTGTCCGTGTACTGCACTGGTGAGCAAAATTAACCTGCTCAGTGGGTGAATTCATTCCACGTTGCTTGGTTTGTTAGCGAGGTGATTTTGGATCTGAAAGATTGAACCTGTTGCATGCCTTGCAGTCACGGGGATCCTTCAATTCATTCCCATGTCCACAAAATTTACCTTTGCCGGAACCTGCTGCTCTGAAAGAGCACCTTTTACACTAGTGCTGCTACTGCCAGACAACTGTGTTAACTGTTAAGGATACATCAGTGCAGCAATTTAAGTTTACCAATAGTACTCCGTACAATACAAACCTCGGCAGATTCATTCTGCCACGAGAAACCCGGCCATTGCCGTCAACTCTTGAGACAAATTCTGGAAAACCCAAGATGATGGCAGCTTGAACACCAACAAGAAAATCTCATATCCCCGAATGAAAGTGCCCTGATTACTGCACCAAGCTGGACCCAACAGAACAGAGAGAGGCCATAAAGTTATCACTTCATGGTGATGCGTTTTCTTGGTCTTTTGAGGAGCAGCAGAAATTGTCGTAAATCTATGAAAGAACTCTGGGACCCAGGATGCATGCCAGTTTCTTCAGTTTTAACATCAGGTATGTCAAAAAAAAAACCCTAACATTAGGGTTTCAGCACTGATGCCGGGTGAATCTGCCGACGTGGATGATATGACTTTAGTACCGGGTGAGAATTACAACCGGTGCTACACTAGAGCCCATCCGAATGTTCTAGCCGGCTTGGCTGGACAACCCTTAGTATGGGTTGTTGCTTTCGTTCCGCATCAACCGTTACTGATGCTCTGGGTCTTTAGTGCCAATTCAATAGTGTCGGTATGGATTTCGGCACTATAGACGGGTTACCAACCGGCACTAAAGACCCGTTCCACAGTAGTGATATTAAACTTAAGCAATACGTATTTTAAATCAACCTGGATGGCGGCATAGTTAAGTTTTGGTCAGAACTAACACAAGTACAATAGTACCATAGGAAGAGGATGAACCGTAGCAGGCTCTAGCAGCAGCTGCTGCTACTGCTGCTACCAGGCTAAGCGCAACAGATTTTATATATGATTGTGCGTAACGCTATTTGTGTACTGTAGATACATTTTACATAGGAGTGTCAAAAATGCGCAAAGGAATGCAGGCACCGCTGCCTCGTTGTCAGTTTCCAAAGCCAAAATTGTGTTAGATCGATGATGTACAGACTGCGGACACACAAACCTAGTCAACGACTCAGCGTACAGTACAGCGGAAGTATTACCACATGAAGAAGGCTAGCTGGCAGGACTAGCTACATTCTCTGCCGCCCGATGGAGGACGGATGTTCGCCGTTCCGATCCGGATGCAGGCCTTCCTACACTGATGATTTACTACAACAAGCCAAAATCAGATCAACTGGGGTACATAACTACGTGCTGATTTTGAAGCAACAATGTACAGCAGTACCTGCTGCAAGCTAGTTATGAGACGGGTTTGCGTGGGACCTCGGCACACGGCGTCCGAGGCTGGCCCCGGCCCTCCTCAACGGGAGCGGCGGCGTCCGCCGCCAGCTGCCGACGTCCATATCCTGCCGCGTCTCCGGCGACACACGCGGCGCGGTCACCAGCAGCTTCCGGCTCCACCTGGAGTAGCTGTAGCTCTCTAGCGTCGGCGTCGCAGCCACAGCCGTCGACGTCGAGGAGCTCACAAGGAGCAGCAGCAGTACTAAGCTTAGACTAGCATGGTGGTGTTGCTGGCACAGCAACGGGAGCCTGGCCATTGCTTGTGTTCTTGGGTATGAGTGCTCCGATCCGGTGAGTGACAGCAGATCGACCGACGCGGAGAATGCTGCTGGCGGTGGTTACAGCAGGGGGGGGGGGGGGGGGGGCGGAGGGAGGAGGAGCTCAGGCTCAGCGGATGGGATCTGGTCTGGTCCGGATCATTCTTGAAACGATGGAGCTTAGCATAATTGCCAGTGGCAGTTAGATATAAGTAGGTGGTTTAAGTGCCACATTATTTACTGGACGCAAGAGATATTGGAGTGGAGTGTCACTGACATGCAGCTCATTATTCACAAGTAATTCAGCAGGTCAGGCCGTGCCAAGCTCTTGCCATGTGCAGCCGCCGCTCCTAAAGCTTAGAACACATGTCTAGCGTGGTCTAGTGGAGTAGAATTTGTCTGGTCAAAAGATTCAATAACCGATTTGTTATTGCTTATTAGTGGGCTTTTACCTATCCTAACTGTAACTGCCAATCGCTTCCAGGACTGCTGGTCTTTATTACATTTCCAGTTCCAGGCAACGACGTTAGAAATTCACTGGATCTCCCATCTGAACATGGTGTTTGAGACTTTGAGCCGAGTTTCGCTGAGTACATGTCGCTGGAGTTCCTGTTCCTGTACGGCTGTCCTCCAAAAAAGGAGCCCGATGACGAAGCGTGATCGATCGATCACACACGGGCATCTTTGACCCGCCATGCCAGCGCCTGATTTCGCCAGCTGCTGACGGTGACCAGCATTCCGGCGACGGCAACGGCAACGCTAGCCTGCAGAGATGGGCTCGTGCGCTCATGTGATGTCAGTAGGGCACGTGATGGACGGATCCAGTGGTCGGAACCCGAAGCCTCGGCGGCGACGCCGGCCAACCTACTCCTGCGGATTCCCACGCTGCATCCACCTTCCACCGCCGGTTATTGATGTGCATTTTTTTTGGCTGCGTGCCTATGACTAACTAAGACCCTGTGCAGCAAGTTGTCCATATATAATTATTTTTTTCGTATACAGTGG
The DNA here is from genome assembly GCA_030272315.1 of Paspalum vaginatum. Taxonomy (NCBI): domain Eukaryota; kingdom Viridiplantae; phylum Streptophyta; class Magnoliopsida; order Poales; family Poaceae; genus Paspalum; species Paspalum vaginatum. The sequence continues at coordinate 31,995,717 of CM059019.1, read as the reverse complement.
TATTACAGTGTATAGATAATCTTTTTAAACGTTCCATTGCACATAGTCTAAGTTCTCTCCAACGATATAACTATTTTGAAGAATCTAATATTGTTTGACAATGTTCTGACACCGTAGATAGAGAAGAGTTTGAATTTGAGAAATGTAGATAGAGAAATGGCTAGAGCCAGCCTAATGGTTGAGCCGTTTGCGATCTATTGGCACAACATAAAATAGTTCGGTAGCTTTCCATGGGAGCCACTTACTGGAAAAGTAATAGCCAAAAAAAAAACTATTGTGTTTGGCATATTGGATTTCTAAGGCTTCTATTGGGACCTGTCATCGTAACATGGGACAATAGGGCAACATCAAATAACAAGGATCTCTCTGTGGAGTCCTTTTTATAGCGAATCAGGGAACTCTTTGCCTAGATCCAGAACATGAGCTTCGTATCGAGTGACAGTACGAAACAGAAACAACTGATACATAAAAGGAAACACTTATACCTTCGGATTAAAGAATTTAGGGCTGGCGTCACACGAATGAGAGGCGTACAAGTGTCACTACCAAAAGCCTATCCCTGTCGGTCGGTCTCCTCGGTATTTATAGGGATCAACCAACAATCTACTCTATGATGATTTTACAAGATTACGACACACCCTTCTAACATCTATCTCTTGCACAGGTACACTTGGTAATTTTACAGCCCATACAATGCGCACTTCATAATTTCATCCATGTAGTCAACTCGTACATGCAAGCTTCCATTGGGCACCTCCAGCTTGGCTGCACCATATCACTTGATCATTCATGCTTCGGTGTTTTGTGTTGATACGAAGCTTCTCGACGGCACCCACCTTGGCTTCGTCTGTGAAATCACCCTCGTACAGCCTCAGCTTCGGACCATACATCGAACCGCACTTTCGGAATGTACTTCGAACATAGGCTTGATTTCAGCTGCCTTTTTTACCGCAACCTGAAACACATAACCAAAAGACATACAAAGCAAAGGGCTAAGACCTTCGCCCCTCAACAGCTTCTATGACCAAATATTCACGGCAATCTAGGATAGTTTGATTCACTTGACAGCCTTGCCTGAGCGGCAATGCCCAGCAAAGAGAGCCTTGCCAAAGTAGGCGAGGTGGGATGGCTCTCCTCCAAAATCAAGAAAAGTCTTGCTTGCACTGTCCCAAGGTTGTCTTTCCATAGAACCAAACATCAGCTCTGCTCCGGTTCCTGTGCCAAGCAAGGCAAGTTCTTGCTTTGAAAACCAAACAGCCCCTAGATGCAGGCATGACAACGTAGGCAGAAGGTGACGAGGCAGCGTGGCAGATGACGACAGGCAGCGCCGTGATGTAGGAGGACAACGAAGAAATGCGGGTGCGCATGCAAACTATAATGAGGCAGCATGAGAGGACGACGACGTGGATGCGTGGCTGGGTGGGCAGACGACGATGAGAAAGTGCAACGAGGGCCGCTAGGGGCAGATCTAGAATTAATGTCCACATGGAGCTAGATTTCTTCATCTTCATCCTTATCTTTCCATCCTTCTTTTCTTGTACTTCTATTTTTCTCCTTTCTTATTTATCTATGTTCAAATTGTGGGATGCACTTAGGGGTTGCAGGCTCTATTGTCTACACATGGGTAGCCGAGCTCGAGCCCCGGTCGCCCTGGCTCTATCTGTCACCAACAGTGCTTTTGTGGTAAGTGCTGGCCTAAGTGGGTCGTACGCTGCAGCTGATCTACATCCCCTATCCAAAGGGGTCCCGTCTTATGTACTGTCACGCACTGGTAGTACATGGTTATTTCATTTACTTATATAATGAACCTATAGGCTGTGTTAACGTACACAATTGTTCACACTAACAACACACCGAATTCTTCGATCAACAGAAACCTAAATACACCACATGTCCGGGAGGGACCTCGTCAGGGCACAGAACACAACGGGCTGTTGTAGGATGATCTGGTCGCCTCTAGAACATCGCAATCCACCATGGAGATAAAGAACGAGCAACAATTAGGGTTTAAGAATAAAAATAACAGACATGGTTAATGATAAAGGAAATAGATGTATTTTGGCGAATGTTGGGCTCCCCCTCTACCGGCCTTAACCCTACACTTGTATAGGGTGATCGGGACTTTGATCTTGCTAATCAAGAACATGCATGATTCGGCTCTACAATTTTTGAAGGAAAATTATAAACCATTTCAAATCTGGCTCCCTCCCTTTCTACAGAATATTTTTTGGACTACATATATCTTTAGCCCTATACTCCTATAGGCCCGCCTGCCCTGCTGCCTCACGCCCCCTCCCTGTGGGGCCCACGGCAGTGGTGCGAGCGTCGTGGCGCGCATGTGCCTGGGAAGAGCGCCGAATACGAAACCAGCAAATGAAAAGCTCATGAATGCAGCAAAGTGTCCCGTGCTCCCATGACAACAATTTTCCTCTAATAACAATTATAGATCAATGTAGAGAACTCCTGGCAGCCACCTTTCCTTGCTTATTGGACAAACTAGGTCTATACGCATATATTGCCAAGGGAAAAACATGCAATCCCTATCTATTTGGTAGCGCATACGTTGGCATGAGTTTATGCTCCGGAACCATTAGTTTTTCACAACGAACATGTCCAATCCACTACTTTAGGTCCAAAACTCATGCTTGGGTGGTTTCGCACCATTTCGTATCCGCACGAGACCCGTCGCGAAACCGGCTATTAGGTCGCATACAATACACGGGTTTGTGCCACATGAACCGTTTCTTGTTTTCACACAATGAACATGCTGAATCCACTAGTTTAGGACCAAACTCATGTATTCGGTGGTTTTGCGCCATTTGATTGAAGCATGAGACCCATTGCAAAAACGGGTATCGAGGTTCATTCTAGGCACGAGTTTGTGCCTCCGAACCGTTTCTTGTTTTTTCCAAAGAACATGCCCAATCCACTACTCCAGGTCCGAAACTCATGTTTTGGGTGGTTTCACGCCAATTCGTTGCCGCACAGGACCCGTTGCGAAAACAGATATCAGGGTTCATATTAAGCACGGGTTTTGTGCCATTTCATTGCCGCATGGGACCCATTGCGAAAACGGGTATTGGGGTGTATGCATTGCACGAGTTTGTGCCTCCAAAATCGTTTCTTTTTTTTTGAAGAACATTCCCAATCCACTATTTTAGTTCCGATACTCTTGTTTCGGGTGGTTTCACGCCATTTTGTAGCCACACGGACCCGTTGCGAAAACGGGTATCGGGCTGCATACAATGCACGAGTTTGTGCCGCCGGAACAGTTTCTTGTTTTCCGCAAGGAAATACCCAATTCACAACTTTAGGTCTAAAACTCATATTGGGTTGGTTTCGCGCTATTTCTTTGCTGCACGAGACCCGTTGTGAAAACGGTATCTGGCCGCGTAAATGCACAAGTTTGTGCTGCCAGAACCGTTTCTTGTTTTTTCTCGATGAACATTTCTAATATATCTCTTTAGGTCCAAAACTCATGTCTCAGTGGTTTGTTGCCATTTCGTTGTCGAACGGACCCATTGCGAAAACGGGTATGGGGCTTCGTACAATGCACGAGTTTGTGCCGCCGGAACCGTTTCTTGTTTTTTTTGCATCGAACATGCCCAATACATCTCTTTAGGTTTAAAACTCATCTTTTGTGTGGTTTTGCGTCATTTCGTTGTCGCATGGGACCCGTTGCGAAAACAGGTATCATGGTGCATACAATGCACGACTTTGTGCTTTCGGAACCGTTTCTTATTTTTTTCAAACAACATGCCTATTCCATTAATTTAGATCCAAAACAAATATTTTGGGTGGTTTCGTGCCATATCGTTAAACGGAACCTAGTCGCGAAAACAGGTATCAGGCTACAAACAATGCACGAGTTTGTGCGCAAAGAACCGTTTTTAGTTTTTTCGCAACGAACGCGCACAATCCACTGCTATAGGTCCAGAACTTATGTTTGGGTGGTCTCGCGCCATTTTGTTGCTGCAAGGGACCCATTGCGAAAATAGATATCGGGCTGCATACGATGTACGAGTCTGTGCCACCAGAACAGGTTTTTTGCTTTTTCAGAACGAACGTGCCCAATCCAGTACTTTAGGTCCAAAACTCATGTTTGGGTGGTTTCGCGTCATTTCGTTGCCGCACGGGACCCATTGCGAAAACGGGTATCGGGCTGCATACAATGCGTGCCGCCGGAACCATTTCTCATTTTTTCACAACAAACATGCCCAATACATCTCTTTAGGTCCAAAACTCATGTTTTGGATGGTTTTGCGCCATTTCATTGCCGCACGCAACCCATTGTGAAAACAGGTATCGAGGTGCATACATTGCACGAGTTTGAGCATCTGGAACCGTTTCTTTTTTTTCAAAGAACATACCTAATCCATTACTTTAGGTCCGACACTCTTGTTTTGGGTGGTTTCGCGCCATTTTGTAGCCGCACAGGACCCATTGAGAAAACGGGTATTGGGCTGCATACAATGCACCAGTTTGTGCCGCCAGAACAGTTTCTTGTCTTTCAGCAATAAACATGCCCAATTCAGTATTTTTGGTCCGAAACTTATGTTTGGGTGGTTTCGTACCATTTTTTTGTCGTATGGGACACATTGAAAAAACGGGTATCGAGCTACGTACAATGCACGAGTTTGTACCACAAGAACCATTTCTTGTTTTTTCTCAATGGGCATGCCCAATACATCTCTTTAGGTCCAAAACTAATGTTTGGGTGGTTTCCCGCTATTTTGTTGTCGCATGAGACCCGTTGCGAAAACGGGTATTAGGCTTTGTACATTGCATGAGTTTATGCCGTCGGAACCGTTTTTTATTTTTTCGCAATGAACATGCCCAATACATCTGTTTAGGTCAAAAACTCAAGTTTTATGTGGTTTTACGCCCTTTCGTTTCCGCATGGGACCCATTGCAAAAGGGGTATCGGGGTGCATACAATGCACGGATTTGTGCCTTTAGAACTGTTTCTTGTTTTTGTCAAAGAACATGTCTAATTAATTACTTTAGGTTAAAAACACATGTTTTGGGTGGTTTCGCGCCATTTCGTTGCGCGCGGGACCCGTCGCGAAAACGGGTATCAGGCTACATACATTGCACGAGTTGGTGCCTCTAGAACCGTTTTTATTAAATAACATACCTAATCCACTACTTTAGGCCCGACACTCTTGTTTTGGGTAGTTTTGCGCCATTTTCTAGCCGCACTGGATCCGTTGCGAAAACGAGTATCGGGCTGCATACAATGCACGAGTTTGTACCGCCGAAACCGTTTCTTATTTTTTTTTGCAATAAACATGCCAATCTGCTAATTTAGGTCCAAAACTCATGTTTGGGTGGTTTTGTGCCATTTCTTTGCTGCACGGGACCTGTCGCGAAAATGGATATCGGGTTGCATACAATGCATTAGTTTGTGCCGCAGGAACCGTTTCTAGTTTTTTCATAACAAACATGCCCAACCCATTACTATAGGTCAAAAACTCATGTTTGGGTACTTGCACGGCATTCCATTTGTGATGCCCCTGGCATCTGAAAGGCCTAACACACGATTTGACCTATGAAACTGATGATTTATAACTGAGCGACTCAAGTGTACCGAGTCTAGTCTTTCGTCCTGGTTGTAATGAGCGCTTGCTAACACTGAAGACTTGCTAAGGGAATAGCGAGCAAAAGCCTTCTCGAGTGAACTGAGAGGCGGCACCAAAGCGGACTTGGCGTGAAAAAGCCCTGCCAAGTGCACTGGCAGGTGGCTTAGGCTGCGGTCCAAGTTAGGTTTAGCCCAGAAGTGTGACCTTAGGTCTGGGATGGTGTAGTGAGCCGTAAAGTCACCCCTTTGGAAGCCCAACAAGCGTTTCCCACTTTGAGCGTCAAAATCGGAGCCCAAGAAGCGTTTCGTGGTTCCATCATTAAAACTAGGTCTGGTTGCTAGTTTTCCAGAACCGAAAGTTACCCCCAAGGGATGTGCTATTGGACTCTTGGAGGGCATTGGGAGAAGGCGGAGAAACTGAAGAAGACAAGGACTCCATCGTGTTCATCCATCTGAGTTTCACGGCATCTTTTCTAGCTCCTACTAGCCTTTCTAGTGTAAGTGTCTGTATTATAGGGGGTTAAGTGAAAAACTGCTATGGTTTGGGTCTATAGTATAAATAAGGAGAGGGCTGCTCTTAGTTCTCTCTCTTGGTTGGTTTTGTTAGTGCTTAGGGGCTCTTGAACCCTAGGTTTTTGAAATCCAAGCAAGAGCTTCATGCAAAGTAAGACCAGAGAGATCTAGTCCTCATAGTTAGTGGGTAGGAGAGGGTGGCTGCTCGGAGAATGTGATTCCATCTTGTAATCTGACCTTGAGACCACTTTGTGGCAAGTAACAGATGGATTCCGTGTAGCTCCTTGTGTGTGCTTGTTTCCCCCTCTCTTGATTGGCTTTTTGTGTTGAATCCTTGGTCTTTTGGTGTGTTTGTGCTTAGCCAAGTTCGAGATCTTTCTCTTGCCTATGTTTTGGAATGCTAGGATGTGGACAGATTATGGTTTTGGTGTGCCAAATACTTGGATCCACGAGCAGCCCCCAAGTCTTTCGTTCTTGTCCTTGTTCTTCACCAATTGGATAGTCAAATCCGTAGAGAATCCCTAGTTTTGAGGGAGTGATCTTTTGGGAAAAGTTTCTCCATGAACTAGACAAGATCCATGCAAATTTTTGTGAGGTTTGGAGATCATTGCCCAAGTTTTGGTTTGGATCTTGGTCGATTCGCTCGCTGAATTCTGTCTGTTGAAATTGCTTTCAGTACCATCAGACTGTCCAACGGTTTATGCAGCGAGCAGCGGGGAAACCGAGGCTTGACCACCTTTGTGGACTTTGGGACCATCGGACGTCCGACGGTTTCCCGGTGGCCCAAGTGCCTCTATCCATCTCGTCCGGTGCTCCAACCATCGGACTATCCAATGGCCTAACCATTGGACCGTTCGATGCTCAGTGCTCGGCTGTGCTATCTCATTTTTCATCATTATTTATCGGCGTTTGAGTGAGTGCTTCTGCGTAGCTTTTCTTTGTGTGTCCTAGGGTTAGTAGTTTGTCCTTGCTACGTAACCTTGCACGTTTGAGAAGACAGGGCTTTGGGGTTGTGTTTTTAGGCGTCGACATATTCACCCCCTCTAGGTCATTCTTTCGGTCCTCAATTGGTATCAGAGACAAGTTAGGTTATTCTATACCTTAACCAGTTCTAGATCCATAGGGAGCCGACCATGGATCAGTCCGTTGGTAAGGTTCCAGGGTTCGATAGTTCAGATTATGCATATTGGAAGATCCACATGTCACCATTCTTCCAAAGCCAGCATTCCTCCACCTAGGACTTCTATAACTTATAAAATATTATCCTTAGTAGATACGGGATGCACAAAGAATATAATACATGACAAATATTTTATAAAATGTTCGGATATAGTCCATACAATAGATGAAGATAAAGCAGAAACTTCTACAGATATGTCTAGAATAAAGAAAATTCATAATCAATTGGCATATAATATTGAAGCACTAATAAATGGAACAAAATATATAATTGATGAAATCACAATAAGAGACTTATCCATGATACATGATGAAATGATTATAGGGTTAAGGTTTTTGCAACAGTCATGTCAAACCACAATCATACATGAGCAAGGTATTACATTTATGCCTCATCAAGATAATGTCTCATATATTTTAGAAATTAAAAAATATAGAAGGACACAACATTTAGATAACTCTTACAGTAATACCATTAATAATAGTATATCTGGTTTAGAAGTTGAAGATTTCAGTGAGAATATAGAAAAATTTTATATAGAGAATTCATGTGTAGAATGTTTTGGCTTGCAATCTTTTGCTCCAAATTGGTATATATTTAATGAGAATGAAGAATTTATATTAGTTTATATAGATGATTTATTAGTTTTCTCAAAAACCTACAAAGAACATATAGCCCATCTTGAAGTATTTTTTAGAAAGGAAGAACAAAATGGGTTGATTTTATCTAAAAAGAAAATGGACATTTGCAAAGAAAGAATAAAGTTTCTAGGTCATGAGATTGGAGAAGGCAAAATATACTTACAAGAGCATATTGCCAAGAAAATACTATAATTTCCTGATATTATGAATGACAAAAAGACTTTGCAAGAATTTTTGGGTATAGTAAATTATGCTATAAATTATATAGATAATTTAGCAAAATTAGCAGGTCCGTTATATTCAAAGTTAAGAAAAATGGTCAAAAATATTTTAATTCAGAAGATATAAAGTTAGTAAGAACTATAAAAGAAAAGGTAAAAGACCTAAAACCTTTAGGTTTGCCTCTAGATGATTATTATTTTATCATTGAAACAGATGCATCTAAATTAGGATGGGGAGCCATATTAAAATAGAAACCCAATAAATACTCACGAAGGACTGAAGAAAAAATTTGTACATATGCCTTAGGGAGTTATAAATTAAATGCAGTAAATAATACTGATAGAGAAATATTAGCTATTATTCATGCAATAAATGCATTTAGGTTATATTTAGGGTTCAAAGAATTTACAGTAAAAACATATTGCGAAGCAATATGTAGATATTATAATCAAATAAATAGCAAGAAGAGTTCAACAAGAAAATGGGTTCTGTTTGAAGATATAATTACTGGAAATGACTATAAACTCATATTTGAATACATAAAAGGAAAAGATAATACTCTGCCTGATATTTTTTCTCGATCTTCTATTTTGCAGGAATAAAGAGGGGAATAAGCTTCAATGGAATTGAGGCCTTTTATGTTTGAATCTGAAAATAATAAGTTAAAAATATTCCCACCAAATTCATATAAATTCAGATCAAAGGATCATATAATACTAGATGAAGTTCAAGAATGCTTATTGGATAACTTTTGGTATCAATACAATCATAAAAGAGAAGAAAAAGGATATATGTTGTCAATATTAAATAGTCTTGCTGAATATTTTCATATAATGAATAGTAAGATGCCATTAACAGAAGACCTTGAATATATTGAGAAAAGGCATATATAATATGTGATATTTGAAGGAAAAATGCCTGGAATTTATAAACCTCTTGAAGAAGTAGTGGCTCAAAAGAGAGATGGCAAGTTAGATGGAGGAATATCATGGAAAGAATATTAAAAAAGAGATGAAGCCATGAATCAAGCAAGAAAAATATTAGGAACAAATCATTTTATGGAGCCAGCAGCAAAATAATATATTCAAAAATTTAGAAAAGCCTATCAAAATCCCAGAAACATCATCCGGGATTAAAGAAGAAAGAATACTAAATAAAGTACTTATAAAAACTGCTTGACCAAAGGAATTGATCCTATAAATAGGCAATATATATGCATGAAAATAGAAGAAAAATTTGAGATAATTTCACCAGAATGGAAGAAGTCACTGAAAGAAGAAATTATGATAGAATTGACAAAAGAGTTGGCTGATAAATTTAAAAAAAATGAAAAGATTTTATGATACAAAGATGGATATAATATCCGGTAGTGAAGACAACGAAGATATTGGCGGACATGGCCAGAGACCAGAATAAAGAAATACCCAAAATATAATTGAAAATATATATGTTGATATGAGATATCAATAATTCGGGCGTGGAAAGACATATATATCAGAATTCGAATTCATATAATATACTTTAATTGATATGGAATATCAATCATTCAGGCGTGGAAAGCATGCACCCGTATTTCTTTCAAAGACATTCAAGTGCACCAAGACATGCAAGGCAGAAAAAAAAGCAAGGACGAATATTTCAACAGTAAAAAGAAGACGCATGACGAATATAGTACTGTGCTCAGTACAATTATTGAAGAATAAAAGAACGAACTACTGTGGCGGCAGTAGTGAAAGAAAACAGAAGGAGTCAATTATTGAAGCCATCCCTTATCGTCAAAGCAAGACATTGGCTTTGCTATAAAATAGAGCGCAAGCAGCAGCTTGAGGCATCCGCACTCACTCGCAAAGCATCGAAAGCATTCGCAGCAGCATCCACTCAAGCCATCAGAAGGCACAACCACCAGCACACTCACCATCCACCCATACATACACATACGCATGTGTGTATATATATACATATACATATGTGTGTGTATATATATATATGTGTGTATATATATATGTGTGTGTGTGCGCATATATATATATATATAGGAAAATTCCTTTCTACATGCGCATGTAGCTACACTCACCTGTGTATCTTAAGATTTTGGCCGTATCACCATATATATATATATACACTCATCTTCAATAAACCAACAAGGGTATGTTCGCATAGTCATTTACCAGTTTGAGTATATTCACGTACTTATTTTAAGATACCTTAAATGTTACCATCCGAAAAAATTACAAAACAGCTCCTAATTTTAATTTATTATGATAATACCTTATATTAGTACATATTATGAGGTATGTTAACATATCTCAGGTATACTCGCATACCTCACGTATATACCACCACAGATGGTCTAGTTTTATCACATACTTCATGGACATACCTTTCGTTCGACCAGATACCCTCAAAATCATGATATACACAGGTGAGTGTAGCTACATGCGCATGTAGAAAAGACTTTTCCTATATATATATATATATATATATATTATAACATGTACTAGACAGTAGTGAGAATAAAAAAAATGCTTCTTTTGTTTTGCCCACCGAGAAGTAACGCCATCGACATGGTGATGATCGTCGGCTGCTAACGGCAGTCGTCTAGGTCTCGTGTGCTCCTGGCGCCGCGCGTGGACGACTCTTTGCTGTCTTTGCCGCGGTGCCGATTGCAGAAGCTGTGCCGTCGCGGTCTTTATTATAAGGCCAGGGTTGAGAGATAGAGGGAATGAAGTGCGGACAAGGAAGCCGGATGACGAAGAGGAGAGAAAGGATAGAGTGTCGCCGGCGGTGAAGAAACAAGAAGAGGACGGATGCAGTGTCGGCGGGGAAGAAGGACCAGAGAAGGAGACAGAGTATATCTTGCATCCCAGCACTGACAGCCGTCCTCTCGAATCTCAATCCCTGCGCCGTGTTACCGGACGGTTTCGATTCCTCCGTATGGTCCCTGGTGCTAGGACACTAGTGTGGAGGAACGGGTCCGGCGCGGCAGCTGGAGCCGCACCGCACCGCGGAGAGGCGGGAGACCGGGGACTTCCTATCTACCTATTTATTGCAACGTTAAGCTAGCGAAATAAAAACTCTACAAAGCCGAAAAACAGCTTTCTCTGTGTTTTTACTTTGGTCACGTATTCAGCAATTGCAAATATCTAATTCAACATCACATTTGACTGATTTCAATATTTTACAAACGATAGTTCAACAATTTATACATAGAATGTTGAAATAGTAGATCAGGGATGTTAAAACCGTAAATCAGTATAGTTGAGTCAAAGAGCGGGTTGTGCATCTAGTAGCCCCGGCAACCGCTCGCGGCGGCGGCGCCCCGGCAGCAGTGTGCGGCCGCGCCTGAACGACGTGCGGTGGCGGACCCTCGGTGCACGGCGGAGCCAGGACAGCGCGCGGCGTGGAGCCTCGGCACCCGGACGGCGCGGATCGGCGGACGGCGCCTGGGCAACTCTCGGTGGCGGCGCCCCTGGAGGCAGCGCCCGGGCGGCGCGTGGCGGCTCCCCGGCGGCGGAGCCTTGTCAGCAGGGCATGGAGCCTCGGAGGTGGCGTGCGGGGGCGCCCGAGCGGAGTGCGCGGGGATCCTAGGCAGTGCGCGAGGGCTCCCAGGCGGCCTGGTGGATCGGTGGATGGGCGGTGGACGGTGGGGATAGGCCGCACGAATCTCAAACACCGGAAAATAAGTTGATTTTCTTTCTAACGGAAGATGGATAGGAATTTTGGGAGATCGGACCACGGGTGCAAGATCCAGCTATAGATGGCCATAAAGCCTGTAGGCTAAAGGCCTATCCAGAAGCCCAAGATTTAGGCACGGCCCGTCCCTTTGTCCAGTGGGTCTGGGCTGAGCCCGGCATGGAGACTGTGTTGTGCCTAGAAACCATTCTCAGCGCGCTGGGCCGGCATAGCACGGTCCTTTTATTTTTTATTTTATGTGATATCATATGTATATATTTATAGTAACTATAATGTTATTATCACATATGAATGGTTGACTTATGGGTTAGAAGAGTGAGTTAGTGCACCAGAGCAAACCATTAGGATTCAATTTCTACCCACGCACATATTTTTGCTCCATTTATGCTTGTAGGCCGGCCGGTGCGGCCCGGCATGGTTATTAGGTGGGTTTAGCCGTGCCGTGGCTAAACCGGCCGTGCTTAGATGGCCCCCGTTTGAATCAATATAGAAAGTATATATATTGTACTCCCTCTAATTTTATTTATGTCGTGTTGACGTTTTGACTAACGTTTGATTATTATTTTATTCATTTTATTTACAAATATAGTACCACCTCCAAGTCGCTTTTGACTCTCAAGCTTCAAGTTTGACTATTCTTCTTGTTTAAAAAAATTATACAAATACTTAAAAATTTAAGTCATACTTTTGTGATCATAAATCAAAGCATACTAAAATAAATGATTTTTTACATAAGGAACTTTTTTACATAAAACAGATGATCAAACTTTAACTTTAAGGGCCTTCTTGGAACAAGGGAATTTTTTCGTACCTGCGTTTTTTCTATGAAATTAAACCATTTTTGCGAAATTCATGTACTATTTCCGTGAAATTTCTATTTCTTCTGACAAGTCCTAAAAATCAAACGCCACATATTTTCTTAGAATGAGATAATAAAATATAATTTATTCTTATAAGTGTTAAAATAGTCACAACAAAATTTAGAAAACTTAAATAACATTTTAATAGACTACTGGTTAAATGTTAATCAAAATACGTTTCTTTTTTTTTAGTATTTGCCACTATCATCTAGAATTAACTTGTGTTATTATCTCCGAGAGGACATCTTTTTCTTTAAGCTCTCATATACACCCTCCAATCTTTTTTATTTGATGTTTTTTATTTAAAAATAAACTAGCCGACAATGAATATTCGAGAATACGAAAATAGTAATATTTAATTTCTTCTTTCCTAAGAAGAACAACTACCTGATCTCAAGCCTGCTTGAGTCGTTCTCGTTCAGGTTCAATCAAATCTCTAGCTTCATATCCAAGCAAGTAACTGTTGACCGGAGAAATGTTTTTTGTTATTTATAATTGCCATTGGTATGCAATGTTAGCCTCAACGGTAAACGCTAAATAACCTGTCACCCTCGGTTTAGTGATTACTCGGATTACACAACATTTAAATGGCTAAAAACAGATTATGCGTGATTAAACGGATTACATGGGCAACACCGTTGACTAAACGGCATGTAAACGGTCTACACGGTGGCTGTGTAGGCGAATAATGTTGGTATGAGATACCACAAAGGAATATACGTAGAGCCTGCAATTTATGATTCCAATGATGAACAAAGTTCTTCCCTTTCACCGGCTTACTCCAGATTTTTACAGCAGTGTCATAGAAATCTTCTCGATCTAAACCAGCTAAGTTTGAATATAATTTGAATTGCTTAGGCGTACCTAGGAAAGATGGTGTTCCAGTGTCCAAAAGTGGGTATGGTTCGATAAAAGTGGAAATTTGAATTCCCATATGCTTGTCATAAGGACTCTATCTAGTTTTTCATAAGTTGGGCGGGGGAGAGAGAGAGAGTTGGGCCAAGTGAAATGACATCCAATTATCTCAATCTCCTTAAGACCAAAGTTGTCTATTTATAGCATTGAAAATGGAAGGCTAATGACCACAGAACCTATTATTATTTTTGCCTTGTTATTCCTGATAAATCACACAAATTAGTGTTGGTAAGTAGTTATGTTGGCATATTCTGACAAACTCAATCTGAAAAGTTGATTTAAATTCATCTTGGGGTGGTCGATACACCGCCATAAAAATCCACCTAAATTTGTCTAACATGTTGCCAAATGGAATTTGATAAAAAAAATTCTCCTTTAACAATAAGCAAGTGACAAATCAAAGGAGACCTTGGCCTGCCAGCAGCCCACTTGGGCGTGGCGGCCTGGTCTAGCTTCCGCCCGCTTACGCGGCTTGGTTGGCCAGGTCACGTGGCGGGAGAGGAGGGAGAAGGCGGCGGACGTCGTCACGGCATGGCCCAATTGGCGGTGAGAGGGTGGGGTGGACGGCGGGGGAAATGACGTCATGGTTATGGCCGCATGTCAGTGAGGGAGGTAGGGAAACAATGCCGGGGATTAGACGGCAGTCGGGTTCTAGGGAAGGGTGAACCAGCAGCGATGGCCCGACACTAGTTTTCTACGGCGATGACCTGGCTTCAGTGATGAGACCTCATTGGCAAGGGAGAGGGTGCATTGGTGATGTGATTGGTGGCAATGTAGAGGGAAAAGAGATGGTTTGTGGGGCTGGCGATGCGATTGGTGGCACTATAGAGAGGGAAGAGGTGGTTTGTGGTGCTGGCGACGCAAGGCCGAACGTCGGCGGTGGGTCACCGCGATGAGGTAGCGTAGCGGGGGTGTTCTAGCAGTGGTTTGGCACCGGAGATTTAGGGAGGAGAGTCGTAGTGGTGGGGCGGGGCTAGTGCTCACTTGCAATCGGGCATAGAGGTGGCGGGGCGAGGGATTCGCAGAGGGGGTGGTGGCCTCGGTGGTGTGCATTGCCAGAGGCAGTGCTGCGACAGGATTGCCGCGCAACGGAGGAGCGAGAGGGAAGGAGGAGGAGCTCTGCTCGGGGAGCTGTGGTGCGAGGGAGAACCGAGGGGATGGGCGGCTTTTATAGGCACGACGAGGGCGGCTGGGGCGACTGTATGGGTACGGTGTAGCTCTAGTGGAGTTAGGCCGACGCATCATCGGTGGTTAGGTAGCAGGGTATAGCGCAGCAGCGGGGAGCCAGTGGCGGAGTAATGGCGAGGGCGGCGCTAGAGGTGGTTGTCGGCGAGTGGGGATAGGCGGTAGCGAGATGGGTGAGGTGCACGGGCAGGTAGATTTGAAGGGACCGATGAGTGGGTCCTAGTCGTCAGCGAGGCTGACAGGCGGGGTCCACCTGCCGGAGAGAGAAAGAGGGGGGACGTGGGGCACTTGGAGGAGGAGGGAGCTGAGCTGGGGAAGTAGGGCGAGGAGGGGAGGCGGCCTGGGCGAGGAGGGAAGAGGGGCTGGGCTAGCTCGGGGAAAAAGGAGGGAGAAGGCCCAGCCAGGCCTGGTTGGAGGGGAATTCTCCTTTTATTTCTTTTTCTTATTTTGAATTTTGAGGGATTTTGGATGGAAATTTTGGATATGCTTTGGGTAGAGTTTCGAGTGGATTGTTTGAGGAAATTGCAGTGGAATTTGGTGGATACTTTTGGAGGAAACTAAAGGAATTGTTGGAATTAATTTTTGAAAACAAGTTTGAAAACTCGTGGTGATTTATTTTAGTTATTTTTATTGGGTCGATTTTTGGGGCGTTACAGACGCGCGGGACGCCATCAAGGACCGGAAGGCCCATGAAGAGGAGGCCGCCGCCAAGTTGAACGAGATGCTCGGCGGTGAGTTTCTCCCTCCTATTTTCCTTTCGTCTTGTTTTGCGATATAGTTGGCGCTTGACTTAAAAGGTGCTGCAGCCCTCCAGCAGCAGCCTTAGTCGCGGAGCTCCTCTTTTACTTTCAGCGGCTTTTCTTGGCCGCCAAAAATTGCTAGGAAGTAGCTTATTTTTGGTGTGTTATTGTTGGCGGCCAAGTACCGTCAAAAATAAGATTTTTACCGCTGAAAATATAACTATTGTGAGTTGCATCCTGTATCCTGCAGTGATTCCTGTAGTGAGTGGTGTCAATTATTGATGCAAGTGACCAAATGCCGAGACAGTGTCTCCATGCATGGGGTACTCCTGTATCCTGTTTTGTGAACCCAAATCTCATCCAGGCAATAAGCAGGAGTTGCATCCACATTGAACTGCCCCTCTGATATTGTTCATTGTCACCTCAACCCACCACTCCATGGCCGGCAGTCTCTGTAATTCTTCTTCAGTTGTGAAAGCAACCAAGAAAGAGTCCTCATCATGCAAGACCAATCTACTCTAGATAGCTTTGTGAGTTCAATTTGGACCGTGACAGCATCTGCCATCTGTGTATCTGACACCTTCAGAAGCCCTGTTGGACCGGGGTCTGGAGTTTGGATGTGATTTTTCACAGTGGATTCTAGTGTGTTTTTTTTCTTTGTACTGTTATAACATCTCAATCAGGTGTTCTCTTTCAGTCTTTCGGAGGTTCAGAATCCATCAACATAATATAGAAATCTAGCAACATGTGAAGCCGGGTATAATATGTTTGTGTTTGTTACATGTTGCTTCAGGCGTGTGAAGAAAACATGCTACAAAGTACATTTTCTGTGTACACATCACATTAAGAAAAAGGGTATAATACGCTTGTGCTGAGTATGCATCACATTAATTAAAAAACGATTTATCTTAATGCTCTTTAATTATTCCCTTGTAAAAACAGAGATTTTACTGACCGATGCTTTGTCATTTTCACCCTTGTCCATATCCTTGGTGGCCTGAATTTCCTCCTCCAATTCCTCAGTGATTTCCACTGCCTTCTCATCATCAGTACCAAACGCCTCTGAAGTTGCCGCCATTTTCGGCACCAGTGCAGCACTCAAATCCATCACGAGCCTCTCAACCTCCGACCGAAGGACATCATTTTCAGCCTTCACCCTCTCGCAACCATCCTCCAGCTCTCGATTCCTCGCAAGAGCATCCTCGAGCTCCGCCTCCAACGCCGCCGCCCTCCCCCGCAGCGCCTCCACCTCCTCCGCCTTCTCCATAACCTCCCTCCGCGCCGCCCGCTGGTACGCGTCGGCGGCCTCCATGATCGCCAGCACCGCCCTCCGCGCGGCCTCCAGGTCGTCCGCCCTGGCCCTGTCCCGCCTCCTCGCAGCTTCTTGGTACGCGTCGGCGGCGCCCATCAGCGCCCGCCCGGCCTCCCTCGCGCCCTCCAGCTCCGCCGCCTGCGCCCTGGCCTGCCGCCTCGCCTTGTCCTGGTACGCGTCGGCGGCGCCCATGAAGAGCCGGCCGGCCTGGTGCGCCTCCTCCCGCTGCCGCGCCAGCTCGCCTGACAGCCTCGTGGCCTGCTGCTCCGACTCCCGGACCCTGTGCTGCAGCGCGGAGACCTGGGATGAGAGCGCGCAGTTGCTGCTGGACAGCCTCCCCTTGTCGCGCCCTAGGTCGCGCACCCTGTACTCCAGCGTGGAGACCTGGTTTGAGAGCCGGCGCTTGTCGTACTGCAGCCAGCGGTTCTCGCGCTCCAACCTCTCCGCCCTGTCCCTTTGGTTCCGATAGTCCCAATACCAGCTCCTGAGGGAGGGAGGCGCGTAGCGTATATATATGTTAGACCATGAGTGGTATGGATATATGGAATGACTATAGTATAAAATAACACTGTAGCGCTAATGTAGACTATACATGTTCATAATAGGCCGGTCCGCCGGGCGGCCCGCGGCACGGCATGGTGCGGCACTGCCCAAGCCCGGCACGGCACGCAGGCCACCGTGCCCGTGCAGCCCGGCATGAGGCCCGTGCCGTGCTGGGGCCGTGAGGCTGGCCGTTGTGCAGGCACGGGCACGGCGTGATAAACTGTCCAGCCCGGTGTCGGCCCGCTAAACTAGGAGTATATAAGAAAATGGAACCCTAGGCTCATTCCTTCTCATCCCGTGCTCGGCCATTCCACCTGCCCCGCCGCCGCCCGCACTCGTGCTCTCTCCCTTCCCGTCTCCTTCCGCGCGCTCTCCCGCCACCGCCCGCACTCGCGCTCCCTCCCATCCCATCCCCACGTTCGCCTCCACGGCCGACCCCTCCATCCCGTGTGTCTTCCTTCCACTGCCCGGAGCCCCGGATCCAGCTCTCCCCTCCACCCTCTCCCATCCACCGGCAGCGAGCACGTCGACATCACACATCAATGGATCGACGAACGGCGAGCGCAGGGCCGGATCTAGCCACGTTCATGGCGGAGTGGCACCTAGAACCCTTTTTCTCCATTGATATGTGTGTTGATTGTGAAGTTGTGATTAGATTGGCGTTGCACATGTACTAGATTTGAGATTCTTGAATGGATTTCTTTGTGATTTTTTTCTGATTCGGATTCTCGGCCGGGCCCGTCGTGCTCGTCGCCCACCGGGCCCATCGTGCCTACGGCACGGCAGGACCGTGTAAGGCTAGCCATGCCGTGCCTGGGCGGCGGCGGCGGCTCATGTGCCAACACGGCATGGCACAACGTCCTCCCTGTGCCATGCCTGGGCACGGTGGCGGCGTGCTAGGACAGCACGGTACGTCCAAATGGACATGTACACTATAGACAGGGTGCAAAATGATTGGAACAATGATAGTCAAAGTTAGATATGCGAGACAACCTTAGACAGAGATGGGAAAGAGAATTAACCATAATACCACGACATGTCGTAGAGAGCAAGATAGGTAGGCTTGGAGAAGAAAGGTTGACGACGACAGATTGCCTGCTGTCAGATCCGCGGCGCGCGCTCGTCCGAGATGGAAGACGTAGCCTTGATGATGTCTTGGCCGCCGTGCCCCTGCCCAAGGATTTATATGGTCCGTCTGCCCTGCCTCGGTGAAAGAGGGAAGGAGAAGAAGGCAAGAAGCATGCAGAGACAAGGCATGGATGGAGTGTCGTTGAGGAAGAGGAAAGAATGATGAAGCAGAGGAGAGGAGACAAGGCATGGAATATAATGCTGTGCCGTGTAATGCGTAGACCTCTATTATTAAGGGCATGCATGTATAGGTTTGGTATGGACTTTTTTGGATCTTAGACGTATATTCATACAAAAACATGTATTTGGGTGTAATTGATGAGAGTGACATACGATTTAAGTAATTTTTATAGATAGTTCGTGTGCAATTTATGTATATGTATTGGTAGGTACCAATTGTTACCAGCTAGCTTATTTTTAAACTCAAATGTATCAAAAATCATAGAGAGTGTATGTTTATGTGTGTCAAGCTTTTTAAAAAGTACGAAGAAACAACAAATAAAAAACACAAATCTCAATTCGGCCTAGATGACCCGGGTCGTTACCTGACCCGTAGTGCCAGCCCGGCTCGTGTGCCCTTCTCCCTAGAGCACCCACAACCGTCCATCATTAATACACGGACGGCTCAGATCGCACGGTCATCTGGATACAAAAGACACGACTGCAGCCTCGCGAAACCCTAGCCCACTGCATCCACTCACTCTCTCGCTCCTTGTCAGTCTTCTCAATCTCCCACTCTTCTTATCCCTCTCACGGTCTCTCCCCATTCTGCTCATAAAGCTGCACTGTCCGTGTTTGCGTCCCCTTACCACGGCCTGCGCGCACAATGGGACTTGTGCAGTCGAGACGCTAGCGCCTCCCCCAACCCTCTTCTGGGCTCCGATCCAAATGTGGATGCGGAGAAGCTCGACGGCGTACGGTGGCGCTACCGACCGGTCTAGTCGCGCCTCCCCTAACCCTCTTCCGGGCTCTGATCCAAATGTGGATACGGAGAAGCTCAATGGCGTACGGTGGGTTTGATTGTCCCCTAATTTTAATTCCCTACGCACTCGTCCGCATTTCTTACAGTGAGCTTGTTGATGATTTATGAGTAGTATAATCCGGTGTTCTACGAAAAATTTGGCATTATTGTATGGTGGTATTTGTATTTTGTACCATAATTATACATTGTTGGGGCGTTAAGGGTCATTGGTAGGGTTATCGGGCTGTATTTTTGTCGATGAGTTCTGTTTTCGATCAGCGGAGATGTGGCCGCCAGTGTTAGGATTGAGCAACGCGGACGTTAGTGCAGGCAAGGGAAGAAAACACGAAGAGACCAAGACGCGGAGAGACCGGATGCGTAGAGGCCACGAGATAGACAGGTGGGGGATGGACGAGAAACCTTATTTGCTTTAATATTACGTAGAGATACAAGACAACGGAAATAGAGCAAAATATTCTATTTTTACGTGGCCAAAATAATCTTTCCAATCGAAAGTACCGAATAGTGAATTTCATTTTTTTAACTTGAAAATTCTTACCATCTGGTTTTTACCGAAATTTGCCGAAATTCGGTTAAAACCGTTTTCAGACTCCACCGAAAATATTCATTTCGCCAGGAAGTAAAACCTTGATCGTGCCTCCTGCGTGCGCTGCAATGCAATGCCGCCTCGACCTCGCTGCTTCACTTTGGTAAGCCTTGAGTGCAGAGGCAACCATGCAAACAATGAGCGAGTGGAGCTCACAACTTTGGTCCTCCAAGACAGCTGGTATGAATATTCCTTTTTTTAATCTTTCGTCGATTGTCAGTGACGGTTGGATCCTCAGCTTAGCTGCGTATTGGGTTCACATGTCAGTTCATAACAGATCGATGCTGGCCAAAATGTGTGAAGACGTGTGTTATTGAGGTAAACACCGTTTGATTAATCTCATCACAGGTTTACAATATATTGCTTGTACATGCATGGGAAACTGAAAGAGAAACAGAAGGGCAACAGCCTGAATACTAGCAGACTATTTAACAGTGTGACGCAATTTGTTGAGGTGCTACGCAGCGGCTGCCTGACTTTTGACGTGAAAAAAAATATGTGTACCTAAATGTCTGGACGCCATGATCCATTTGTACGTAGCTACTATTATATAGGCATGTCTACAGGAAAAAAAGCATTAACTTAGAGTTATTATAAGTTATATTGTTCAATCATACACTCAAAATACGACAAACCAACAAAAGTGCACGATAACATGTCACCTCTTGAGCATGTGCAACTGAAATTCTTTTTAGGTTCCGTTTGTATGTCAATATTGAGGGCCACGGAATTAAAATGGATCCAATACAAATCTGAGTGGCACTGAAATGGGCCTCAATCCAATGTTGTTGTTTGGATGGCATGGGAAATGACAAGAAAGGAATTGAAACGTAATTCAGCAGAATACGGAAGGGGATGGCTTGGAATTGCGTGATAGCTTGTGCAACCATGGGTGAATTCCTCAGGTATTGGAGCTCGTTTCCGCCTGCCAATGCCAAGAGCAACCAAATGGTGGAATTAGACAGTGCCAATGCCAATTTAAGATTCTTGGCATGAATACCAACTTCCAAACGAGTTGTTAGACATCTACATCACATTCAATTCATCGCAGTTGCCACTCCATTGTTTTCGCTTGAAATAAGTAGTTTGGGAAGAGAAGCCTGGTTTGGTCTCACAACTATTCAAGGAGACCTCATAGCTCATCAATTGCAGCGAAAATATCTATTCCGCACCAATATTGTGGATACAGAGAATAACGTTGCTCCGTGAACACTTCTTCATCTATGCATGGTTCCAGTACTACTACATAAGTGATTTTTAGAGACGCCTCTCTTTTATTTCTAGAAGCGGCATGTTATCAACCGCCACAAAAAATTTGTTTCTGCACCAAAACAGTGTCACCCGGGTCCCATGGTGTCCTTTCTTGTTCCTTTGATGTGTCCCGTCTCTAAAGAAACACAGACCTCACCACGTCTTCAGATCCTAAGGCTATTTGCATTATGGTCTAGTATACTTCCTGGTATGCACGATAGCGTAAACATACCATAATTCCATCTGCAGCGGGGACCTGTATCGGTTATGGTAAAACCCCAAAGCTACATGGATCCAGCACACGTAGCGTTATATGGCTCATTCCGATATGCTCTCTCGTGCTGACATATCGGTTGGAAGGTTCGCGACGACATCGGTACTTGGGGAAGAAAGCGCTTGTGAGAGGCCATGAGTGCACGACCACTTTGTGCAGAGGAACCACCAAGATGGATGGAGGAGAGAAAATGATGATCGTGGATCCGCATGCAAGACAGGGGTCACTGACAACGAGGAGGCAGTCGATTTCATGGAGAACGGGAGACCTCTGTATGGAAAATGGCTTCATATGTTATATTTTCATAGTTATGTTTTGGTGATTAAGTGATAAACAACGCTTAAACTAATAAACTTGTTTAGATACGCATTCTCAAATATCTAGCTAGATCCAATGGATGAAGAGAAGAAAAAAAGCCGAAGGCAAGGTCCGAAAGGTCACCCTAACGGGGGTTCCACTACCAACCTTCGGAACTTTTCTACTGAAGGGGCTGAGAAGTTGAAGCCTAGCGAAATATGAAGACCAGAAGGACCGACCCTCCAAGATTTGAACGGAGTGGACAATTCTAACAGAAGTGCAGCTGAAGCGACCAAGTACCGTCTAGAAGACCGTACTAAGGGACATACCATTTTGGCCGAAGGTGTGAAGTTTGTAGCAGCTGAGGAGATCAACGGACGGTACGGTTTGTGAGATAGTAATAGGCATTGGACTAATATTCCCAAAGGTGTGGAAATTGAAGGAGTGGATGAGTTCGATGGACGGATGGTACGGTTTCTGAGACTGTCCTATGCTCCGGATCTTTGGAGTAACGGCAAGTCCAACAGCTAGTTGGCAAGCACAGAGGACGGTATGGTTCAATGTATGCCAAAATGTATAGACCGGACCATATAGTGTATGCACTTTCTGGCATCCTTTTGGCTAACGGCTAATTCATGTTTGGGGATATATAAGCCACCGTATGTGTCCATTTGAAGGGTGTTGGAGCCACTAAATACCACAACAAGTGTAGAGAAGTATTACAAGAATATCATCCACACCAACCTCCATAATTGTGCTTAATGCTTAATCTAAGCTAGATTAGAGCTTAGAGGGAGTGAGCTTGTGGGATCTTGTTGAGTGTAGCTCCTGTGTGAGCTATTGGGAAGCATTGGCTACACTCAAACTACATTGTACTCATTGCCAGACCCTCCTTGGTGTGAAATGGCAGCGACACCTTGTGTGGAGACAAGGAGACTCTTCAAACTCTGTAGTGGACATCCGGTGCCTTATGTCCGAGAGAGACAGTGGCGGTAGCGGTGGCTGAGCCTTGGTGGCACTTAGCCTTTATTTGTCGGGAGCCATTTCGTGGCTAGGGCAAGACAGTGATCGGAAGAATCTTGGTGCCAGCTCGGATTTGTCTTTGGTAATGAGACGGTGGACATAGCCCTGAGTGGTGAACTACGTTAAATCTTTGTGTCTCCTCAGGAGTTTGCATCACCTGACCTTACTCTCTTTACTTACGGTATTTACGTTTCCGCATTTACTTTCTTATGTGACTTTAGCATAACTAGCTAGTTTGATTAAGTTTGGCTCTAGATTGCAAGCCTTTTGGGTAAGTTAGAGAGTACCTTAGACTTAACTAGCATGTGTTGAACACCGTAGGTTTATCTTATGCACTAGAAGTGCTTAGGTCTTAGAACACCGAATTAGCGACCCAATTCACCCCCTTTCCCTTTTGGGTCGGATACCCAGCACGGTCCTTACAACCTCACCTTGTTGAGTAAATTCTCTATGTGCCATCGAAACTTATAACAATCCCTCATGTGCCATTAAAAATTATGCATTTTCTTGTATGCCATCGGTTTTAATGTGCCACTAAAGTCAATTCCAAGGTTGACGCCGTTAGTTTGTTTTGAAAAAGACCATTTTACCCCTACATAATAATCACTTCCAAGCATTTAACTTTGAACAACCAATAGCCCACCGGCACAGTACGTAGTGTTCTTTGCCTCGCTATTGCTGTTGTGCATGGACGCCATGGACAGCAGCAAGAGCAAGGGGAGCAAGAAGAGCAATAGCCTGCTCGGCAAGTAGGCATTAGGCCGGCTGCTGGGACGTGGCACGTTCACCAAGTTCTACCTCGCACGCTGGTCGCCGGTGGCGAGGGCTGAGGAGGTAGCGGTGAAGGTGCTCGACAGGGCCAAAGTCATGGGCACTGGAGGCAAGGCGCCACGCAAGCTCCATGAGGTCGTCACGGCCATGCGCCGACTACGCCACCCCAACGTGCTCCGTCTCCACGAGGTGCTCGCCACGCGCACCAGTGTAATACTCCGTAATTTTCTAAACACTTAAGTGCATTTGCAATTTACCCTAATTTTTCTCAAAATTTTGATTCAAATTTAAATTTGAGGCCTTTTTAAAAATTTGGAGTTTTCCAGGGGAAAAATGTGAAAGGGTAGTTAAAATTAAGCCCTTTCACTTTTGTATTTGGACCCCTGTCAAAATATGTCAAAATCTAGGGTTAAAAATGAAAAGGGTAAAAGTAAAATAAAAAAAAAGGGGGCGAAGCCCCGCGGGCCAGCTGGCCAGCCCGCGGCCACGCGCCCGCTGGGCGAGGCCCAGCCGGGGGCGGCGGCCCGCGTGGCGGCCAGCCCACCCGCCACCCGCACCCCCTGTCAGGCGGCGCTGACAGGTGGGACCGCGGGGGCGGGGTCTTCTTCCCCGTGGCGCGCGCCGAGGCCGGCACTCCCCGCTCCGCGCCGCTCCGTTCCCCCAGCCCCGCGCCGTCGCCGCCGTCTCCGCCGCCGTCACCGCCGCGCCACCGCGCCGGTGAGCACACCCCACCCCACTCCTTCCCTCTGCGCCACGCCGGGCGCCGGCCCGAGCTCGTCAGAGCTCGGAGCCCGCATGGCGCCGCGGCCACCGCGGCGTCGCCGCCGCGGTCCCCGCGCGCGGGATCCCCTAGGGTCCCCGCCGGCACGCGCATCGGGTGCGCCGCGGCAGCGCGCACCTCGCGCCGTAGAAATTAGGTCGCCGCGGGCACCACCGCCGCAGCGAGGCTACCTCGCCGGCGCGCCGCGCCGGCGGTCGCCATGCCGCGGCGGGCGGCGAACCCACCGTGTAGAGAAAAGGGAGAAGAAGGGGAAAAGGGGAGGGAAGGAGAGAGGAGCTCGCGCCGCGCCCGAGGCCACCGCCGGCGAGGCCTCCCGGCGTCCGCCGCGCCGGATGGTCACCGGCGCTGCCGGCGCGGCGCGTCGCGCTCGCGCAGCCGCGCCGCGCGCCGGGCGGCCGGGCGAGCCGGGCGAGGCCGGCCGGCTGGGCCGCCAGCCCAGCTGGGCCGCTCGCCTGGCAAGCCGGCCTGCCGGGCCGCGCAGCGGCCGGGCCAAGCCGAAAGGCTTCGGCTGGGCCGCGCCTTAGCGCAGGCAGGCCGCCGGCCCACGTTGGGCCGGGCCAGGCCGAAAGGGGAATTCAGGCGATTTTTGGAGGGGGAAATTAGAACTTTTGCTTTCTTCTTTTCGTGGGCTGGGCCGAATTTCAACAGTAATTCTGTTTTTCTTTTTCCTTTAAATTTAACTTGTTTATCTATTTTGCTTTAATGTAATATGATTATTTTAATTAGAAAAATTATTTATTAATTCATATAAGTAATTTGGTAATTGCAAAAAGAAAGTAAATTAGAGTTTATATATGTTTAAAAAATTTTAGCCTTTATTTAAAAATGCCGAAAAATTCATAAAGTGCTTTAAAAATAGAAAGCTAATTCAAAAATCCATTTTAATTATCTAAAAATTCCTAGAAAATTCATTTAAGCTTTAAAAATTATTCAAAAATATTAAAAATACCTGGTAATTCATTTAAAGCTTAGGGCAATCTTTTGCATTCGAAAAATATCCATATTTAACCCCAACCGCCCTTTTTCTTTAGAAAATGGTACATTTTACTTTTTCAACAGGTTGATCATCCTCATATTTTAAAACTCCTGCATGTCATCAACTTAGGCACGTTGGTCCCACCGCTCCCAGTTGAAGAATCTTCCACTGCAACGGAAAATCCGGAAGTCGGTGCGACCGAAGCATCCTTCACACCTGCCGGAGAAGACTCCGAGTCACCGATAGAGGCCGGTCCTGTGACTCAAGGCAAGCCCCGGTGCATTACCCAGTTTTCTTAAATTCTTAATTTAAATCAGAGTTATGCTTGTGCATTAGAGTTAGGAGTTGATTGAAACCCTAGAGCATGATGATTCATTACCCAGCATATAATCCTATGCTCAGTAGATGGCTTAGGTGGCAAAGGCATAGGAAGGAAATCTTTTACAGCAAGTTTGGGTTGAGAATAAGAAGATGGATAATAAATTGACAGGCATGCGGCGGGATCAGTTTCGCTTTCATACCTTACATGTCATGATTAATTGCTATGGACCCTGATCCTGCCTGTGTCGCATAAGGCCGTCCGATGTGTGGCCTGGTTGGGCCGAACGCGCCTCATTCACTTACCGTCCTTAACGGGCTCCGGTAAGCCTTTCGTCCTGTTGTACCTAAGCGCGGAACTAGACGAGACGAACTGGAAGGAGGAGGTTGGGCGGGTGTCGAAGGACTGACACCCGGGTTCGGTGAGGATGGTTCCGGCTAGGTGGCACTGGATGTTGGGTTGTCGTATGTGAGGTCGGTGTACCCACATATGACGGGTGTCTGAGTATCCCTCTCGAGAGGTGGAAAACCGATTCGAATCGTCTGTGGCTTGCCGGTTGTAAGCTGCCTGATCGCGACCAACATCGTAGTAAGGGAATTGAGCTTATTAATGATGAATGTTTGACAACATGTTTGTCTGGGTGGATCCTGGTGGGTTAGTAGAATAGGAATAACTTAGTATGATCAGGTAATAACTAAAAGGATGAACTAAATTCTAAAGCTAAGGATTTATTATTAGGCCTGCTGCAGTGTGAGTTGACCTAATCACCCCGACCTTGAGTTAGGAAATCGGGTTTCGACCCAGTGGTCGGGTAAGTCTTGCTGAATAATTAGTACTCAGGCTTCTTGCCTATGCTTTTTCAGGTGCAGAATACACTTGGTTTGAATGGGACCCTTATCTAAATCCTCCTTTCTTCTGATCTAAGCTTTGCTACAACTGAAGAAGTTAGATGTGTGCGTGAGTTGAAGGAACATGAGAACAATGCTACTTTTGTTTAATGGCTGTGGAACTTATCAGCCGGAAATGTAATAAGTACCAAAACTTATGTGTAATATTTTAAGTTATGTAATATATGTGATGTGTATGTTATAACCTGTGGACTCCTTCGAGAGTCGCCCCAAAAATCAAGCTCGATCCGGATGGGAAGGCCAAGTCAGGATAACTACATCCTGAAGGACTACTGAGGTTAGTCTGGATCTGGTGATTAAGCACTAAATCCGGGTTAATCTAGGCGGTTCTGCCACACAACCAGGATCTACCACATGATGGAGCTCGCCCCGAGACTACTATGCCGCTGTGCTCATCCAGACCGCCTTCCGGGGGTACCTGCCGCGGCGTGCGCAACGGAGCCTCGTGAAGCTGTAGGTGCTCGTCAGCTCATGCACGGCACAACGTGCGCAAGGGCCCGATAGGGCAGGACCGGAGGAGTCACGGGAGGGGCTGCTGGGCAGCGCAGGTTGGGGCCCAAACAGGAAGAAGCCACGGGAAGAACGGCATGGCAGCGACAGAGAGTCGCGGGAGGCCGCCGGGCACCAGTCCGCGATGGTCAGCAAGCCACTGGCCGCCGTGTGGCGACACAGCAATCGGCATTGATTGGGAAATAGAGGCTTCTTGGCGGCGCCAGTCGGGGAGGAGCGACAGGAGGGGCTGCTTGGTGGCGCCGGCCGGCGACGGAGCAGCGGGAGGCCACCGAGCACCAGTCCACGACAGACGCCGCAGGCGCTAGTCGGGAATGGAAGAGCGGAAGCCGCCTACCTGGGCGGGCTGGTCGGGGAAGAAGGCCATGGGAGGGCGCATGGTAGCTGGGCGGTGGCTGCAGATAACAGCGTTAGGTTGGAGCTGACGGCGGTGGCATGTAAGTGACTAAAAATTAAAACCGATGGCATACAAGGGAATATATAATTTCTAGTGGCACGGAAGAGATTGTTATAAGTGAAAGGACCAAGATGTCGCCTAGAAGGGAGTGAATAGGCTAAACTAAAATTTAACACAAACTAAAATGCGGAAGTTAGTGGCAGATTGGTTGGACCAGTGCGGATCAGTTCAACTGGTTGGACCAGTTGAACCGATGCTCACCGCTTCAGCTGATGGGTAAAAATAATCTTGAATTGATCTCTAAATCTAAGTGATAAACTTTGATATCGTGAATTCCTAGGGATTCCTACACACAAGAAAGATCCACACAAAATATGCCAAGCACAAGTATAGAGCTCAAGAACAAGTAAGAACAACAAAGAACACAAGTCACCACAAGCAAGCACACATGACAAAGGATTTATCCTGAGGTTTGGGCACACCACCAAGGTGTCTGTACGTCCTCGTTGTTGAGGAACCTACTAAGGGTTTGGGCTCACAACCCTATCCTCTTCTCCCCAATCACCAAGACCGGCGGAGCGTACTTACTATGAGTCTCAAAAGAGCGGGTGATACAAACTTCCTCGAGCACACCACAAGGATCTTGGGTGCTTCATGGAAAACGCCTAGCCGTCTAGGAGCTTAGAGCTCCAAGAGTAACAAGTCCACTAAGAATGCTTCAAGGGTTACCAAAGCTCACGAAGAACTAGAGAGAGAGGAAGATGAACATTGAATGCTCTCTCAAGATCTCACTCACTCACTCACTCACACTCACAATCAGTGGAGGATTTGAGCACAAAAGAGTGGAGAGTGAGAGGAAGGAGTGGAAGTACAAGGAAGCTTTGTCTTAGGTTGGTGGAGTGGCCAAGAAAGAGAGAGAAAGAAGGTGGAGAATGAGTATATATACTCTCACCCTCGAACTAGCCGTTTTTGAACCGTTATAGTGCAGGCAAGTTGCTCACCAGCTCTGCTGATGGACCATCGGTTGAGCTGGTGTGCCAACAGTTTTGGCAGACCAACTCCACAGGCAGATGACCGGTTGGACCAGTCTGACTGCCAATGGGCCAATAGTTTTGGCAGACCAGGTTCACAGGCAGCCAACCGGTTGGACCGGTAGTCCAAGCGATGGTCAAAGAAGATTTGCAATGAAGATTATGTGGAGGAGAAATAGAATATTTGTGGAAAGATTATGACCTTGTGAGCTTAATGACTCGAGAAGCACTGCATGTTGGACCTCCTTGATAGTATGGCGGTTCATATACTCAAGATGTAAATTAATAAAAACTAAACTTGCTTCAACTTGAGGGAACCACTTCCAAATAATTTTGTAACTTGAGTGAGGGGGCTCTTTTCTCTCTTACAATATGACTTTAGCACTTATTTGCTTGAAATAACATGTAGATCACCTTCTCTTGCTTGATATGCATTGAGTAGCACTTACACTTCCTCAAAGTGAATTTGTGTAGCCTCTTCACTTGCTTGATCACTATGTTCATTCTCATGTAACCTCTTTAGTGCTTTTAATTCTTTGTAGCTGAGATATGCAATAAAGATTCTTCATGATCATCCACTTGTCATTTCTGAAGAATTCAATTAATGTAGTGTCGTCCAAATGGAAGAAATAGCTTTTATGTCACTTTTCTTAATATGATAACTGAGAGCCTCAAGGTGCATCAAGAATAGGAACCCCAATGATAACCAGCACAAAGGCAATGCATTCAACTGAAAAGAACCATTTTCACCATGACACATATATGAGATAACTAGTAACGTGAGTGCCCAAGTCATAGTGAATAAATATAACAATGATGAGGCCAATGTGATGATCCATGAGCGTATCCAACAATGAGTTGATCCAAGGCCAAATGTCCTTCCTCAAAGGTAGATATTCAACATAGGTTCATTAGTGTCAACATAAGAATACTATACAACAAAAGCCCTTGATTCTCAACACATGAGAATATTTATGCTTGATCATTAGATATATACATGAAAATTCATTCTTTTACAATAGAACACAATTGATTAACCTGTGATTACCTATCAAATTACTTCACAAAGAAGTTAGACCTTTAATCATGTTGTCCCTTAATACACCAAAACCACTAGGGAGCCTTGTTGCACTTACAATAAGTTTTGATGGCAAACAGGCAATTTACTCCACTTTGTTTCCCCCTGTCGGCAACCGCATCTTGCCTAGCCGTTGGTCGTGGGGTCTTGTGCGGTGGCAATGGATCCATGCCACACCATGCACCAGAGAAGGGAGGGTCTCGGTGACGGAGCGGATCCGGTCTCCATGGCCAGCGGCATGACATCAAATCCCAATGGCGGCCTAGATCTAGCCACCACAAGGGCTAGTGCTTCCATGGGGAGAGAGGTCCTGGAGGTCGGGCAGGGAGGCAAGGAAGTCGGCAGGGAGATGGGAGGCATATGGAGGAAAAAGTGATAGTATGGCCCACATGGCATTGGTGAGAAGGCGGGAGAGATGTTATTTGTTCGATATGGTAGGTGGAAGTGGATGAATAAATATTATGTATATATAGAGTAAAGATATAAAGGGACATGAGCGCGGTTGAAATTTATATGGAGGAGAGAATCTTAGTGCCTAGCTATGAATAGTGGTATAGAACAGAAATATGGAGTAACATGCACTGTGGATAGCCTAACAGAGCACGGTTGAAATTAATATGGAGGAGATAATATTGCTGACGAGACTATGAATAGTGGTATGTATGTATAGAGTAGAAAATGGAGTAACATACACCGTAGATGGCCTAACACTCTTGTTGGATGGTTGTTATCGATAGTTTGCATACAATTTAGGTTGATGTCACCAGAACCTGCATATGGACATACACAATAATACTATACCTAATGACGTGAACACCTCCGGTACACACCTCTTGTCTATTCTCTCCCCCTCTCCGTGGCCCTGCCACCAATCTCTCTCCCTCTGGTATCTCTAGTTTGTATTGCCACAGGACCTCCAGCGAGTTGTAGTCTGTGTTCTTTGTTAAGCTGTGCGTCAAGTGAGAGACTAAGAGCAGCATCCTCCAGAGTCCAGAGTGAACGGCACAAGCTGGCACAGGCAACCCAGCAACTGGCAGCTGTTTGTGGGCTGTGGGCAACGAGCAGCATGGTGATGGAGGACTCGAGCCGTGGGCACACGGGTGCTGACAGGCGTGGGTGCACCGGTGCCAATGGTTGTGGCGACGGAGACGTCGAGGCGTGCGGGTGTCGATGGCACGGGCACAACTGCTTGCAGCCTGGCCCAGTGGTGCTGTATCCCCAGGCGGCTAGTGGCCTGGCCCTGCGTCCCTGTGGCGGTGGCAGACTAGTGCGGTGGCGTGCTGCTCCTTGTGGTGGTCTAGTAGAGCAGCGGTGGCAGCCGGTGGCCTGGCACGACATGGCAGATCGATCAGTGGCCAGTGGCAATGGCCTTGCAATGCCGGTGTGGGGCAGTAGCTGGGGATGGCCAGAGGTAGGGCCGAGCTGATAAGGGAATGGTGCTAGCACGCGTGCGGTGGCCGCCGGTGTTTTTTATTTTTATTTTTCCAATTTATAGGGGCGGGTGGTAATATATGCCACCTCCTGAAAATATATATGCAAGGACGATTGATACTATCGGATGTTTTTAAAATAGATTTGCATATGTACCTGGAAGCCCACCCCTAAAAATCCTGATTTCCAGAGAAACTCTAGTCGCCGCAGCTCCGATACTTACATCAACAAATGCTCTCCTAACCGCTCCTAGAAATCCTTTCTGTACTACTGGGACTTCTTCATCAAGCTAGATAAGTACCCTCCCTTTTTCTTCTATTATTCATCCAATTATATCCATAGGTGGGGAACCTACTTTGGTACTATACTTTTCTTTAGCCATGGGGTTATGCAAACCATCTACAATAGGAATACATAATCCTATGACAACAAAGATGGATTAAAGCATCATTCCATACAATGCATCTCAACCCATGGAGAAGTGCTACTCATTTGTTTTGGGGGGCTGGGACATCAGTGGAGAAGAGCCCACAAAAATGTATGCGGTGGATATTGTGAATCTAGATGTCCTACCCAAAGAGAGGTCGGGATGAATTGGGTCACCAATTCCACGTTTTAGTCCTAAGATACAAGTAATGCACATATAAGAACTTACACTCCTA
Organism: Paspalum vaginatum; assembly: GCA_030272315.1. Taxonomy (NCBI): domain Eukaryota; kingdom Viridiplantae; phylum Streptophyta; class Magnoliopsida; order Poales; family Poaceae; genus Paspalum; species Paspalum vaginatum. The sequence goes on along the minus strand of CM059019.1, from coordinate 31,963,927 downwards.
AACATGTTAGTTTACCATGTGTTTTTCCAGTGGTCTACCTATCAACACCCAAAAGCCTACATGTAGCATGACCTCCCCTTTGTGTATGTGTAGGATACTAGGATGACTTAGGGAGTTCGATCTAAGATGGGGTTGAACTAGATCAAAATTGCTTCTATAATTATAGGACTCAACTCTAGTGCATAGATAAATCTTAATTGCCCTACACATGCTAGTTAACACTACAAATTTTCTACATGATCCTCTACTATCCCAAAGAACTTGCAACCTATCTAAGCTGAATTGGACTTGCTTGATAGGTTTTTAATTCCATGTTTTAAAATTAGAAGTTCAATTTAACCCCCTGGACATCTTGTGCTTTCCAAGGATATAAATAAAGAGAGCATAGCTTATTGAGCATTATACCAAAATGCCAAAAATGTCAGCGTTATCACAAATCGAATGAATGGAACACGAATGCATCACATTTCACAAAGGATGCAGAAGTTTTATTCTTTTATAATATCAATTGTTCCTTGTTACATTAGTAGTGCAACACCAACACATTACCCACATAATTATTTTGAGTGGCATGATAAAATGATACCCTTATTCTTCTCCTGTGCCTCAGCAACTGCGAGATGCAATAGCTACCCTTATTCTATTGGTCCTTGTTACATTAGTAATGCAACACCAACACAGTACCCACATAATTATTTTCAGCGGCATGATGATAAGCATGATAAAATGCTACCCTTATTCTTCTCCTGCGCCTCAGCAACTGCGAGATGCAGTAGCTCCTTTTCCTTGTTGAGGTCATCGATTTCATTCTTCTTTTCCTCCAATATCGCTTTCAGTTTCCTAGTCTCTCCATCCATTTCAGCATTATAATTCTCAAGTTCCTCAATTTTAGATTTCATCTTGCATGCTTCAACTTTCTCGATGTCTAGTGTTTTCTGTATTGAATCCCTCTCAACATTCAGGTGAGAAAGCTTGGCATCAAGTTCATTATTGGATACTTGTAGCTGTGACATAGAAGCACGAATCTTCAATAACTCGTCCCTTAGCCTATCAACCTCTGCATCCTTACCATGTCCAGCTTGCTCAGTCGCTTCCTTGCTAAACTGGATCTCCTCTATCTTCCTCTTGAGATCCAATGCTTCCTTCATGAATTTTTCCTTCTCAGCATCAAATGACTTCGTGGCTATCTCCTTTGCCTCTGCCAATGCACCCATTTCCATCTTGAGCCTTTTAACCGTTAATTCAGACATGCTATGTTTCTGCTCTGCTATTAAAATCTCCAACCGAAGTTTATCTTTTTCACCCTCTAACAAATTCATCTTGGCATGCATTTCTTCCACTTTCTTCTTAAGATCTTCTCGTTCCTTCATGAATTGTGCTTTCTCACCCTCAAATTCTTCTACAACAGCCTTCTTCCCCTCTACCAATGCACATAGTTCCATCTTTAGGCTCTTAACCTCTGTTTCAACCATGCTTTGTTTTTCCTCTGCAGACAAGATCTCCAACTGAAGCCTATTATTTTCAGCCTCCACAAAATCCTTATTGGTTTGTAATTCCTCCAGCTTTCTCTTAAGATCCTCTAATTCCTTTAAGATATCTCCCTTCTCAATATCAAATGCTTTTGCAACAACCTCCTTCTCCTCCTCCAGTGCACCCAATTCCATTTTAAGGCTCTTAACTTCTGCTTCAATCAAACTACATTTCTGCTCCGCGGTCGAAACCTTTGACTGAAGATCATTGTTTTCACTCTCCACCAAATCCATGCTAGCCTGGATATCATCTATTTTCCTCTTAAGATTTTCTGATTCCTTCATCATTTCTATCTTTTCAGCATCAAATCCCTTTGCGGCTGCCTCCTTCGCCTCCATTAGTGCACCCACTATCTGTTTAAGACACTTAACCTCTGAGTCAGACTGACTATATTTCTCCACTGCTTCCACAACCTCCGACCGAAGCTTGTTAGTCTCATCCTCCAATAGATCCTTCTTCGTTTGCATTTCTTCCAGCTTCCTTTTAAGATCCTCCAATTCCTTCATGGTTTCTGCATTTTTAGCATCAAATGACTTTGCATCTGCCTCCTTTGCATCTACCAATGCACCAAATTCCATGTTGAGCCTCTCAATCTCAGCTTCTAAGATGCTTTGTTTCTGCTGTGCAATCAAAGCCTCTGTCTGAAGCTTGTCATTTTCAATCTCCACCAAATCCTTGTTGGCTTGGATTTCCTCCACCCTCCTCTTATGATCATCTAAGTCCAACATTATTCTTTCCTTCTCATCATCACATGCTTTCGCAGCTACCTCTTTTGCCTCCACCAATGCACCTAATTCTATCTTGAGTTTGTCAACCTCTTCTTGAGTCTGATTATATTTTTCTTCTATACTCAACACTTCCAATCGAAGCTTTTCATTTTCACCTTTCAAGCTCCTCTCCACTTCTTCCTTCTGACTTGAGATTGCTTGATATGATGCCTTTGTCTCCTGCAATTGCTTCTCTAGTTTTCCCTTCTCACCAACTAGCTGGGTGATCTTGTGCTCCAACTTCCACACCTGGTCACCAAGTGTCGAGACCTGGTGTGATAGGGTCCTCACCCTATCATCTGTGAAGAGATCTGCAACATTTATGTTTGAGCATATTGGAGAGACATAAGACCATGCAACACATAAGGGGAAAAAGTTAATTTCATCTATGCTATTACAATTGTCAGGATTAAGAGAAATATCATTATAATCCAGCTATTTGGTACACGCCTTTACAATTCGATCCCTGCCAGAGATTTGACATTTTCTCACTAGTGGTGATGTTGGGGCCACGTAGGAGCCACGATATAGCTACAACAATGTTGTATGGGCCAAAGTGCCACCATCTCCTTCCTTCCTCTTTATTCATTCTTTATTCCCTCCAGCCCTCCTCCATAGTCGCTAGCAAGAACATGCTGATGCTTTGGGCCCCCCATGCACTCGGGCTCCAAAGGCACACCGAGATTGGCCACCCCACCATTTACCTTGGCGCAATACTCAGCCACCCCACCCCCAAAATCTGTAATCTTGCATGCGGTTTACTTCATCACTATATATTTATGTCTATACTAAGCTCGCCAACGATGAACACCTACACCGCTAAAGAAATCATTCACTCATCCACCCACAGTGGTGATGTGCCAAGCAACAAATAATTCATTCATTCACCCACAATGGTGATGTGTCCAGGCAAGAAAAGAAAATAATATGCCTTTGAGAGGCTGGTGTGGTCACGGAGTGCAAGCAAATCACTGACGATATGAAAGATGCAAGGTGGATGCGAAAGAACAAGTCGTTTTAGCAGCAAAGGTCGAGAGCCAGCACGCAGAACCAACACGCAGCAAGCAAGGCCACCAGGTGCTAGCAGGTGAGCCGAAGCAAATGGAAGCTATGGATGACAAAGACCAGAGGCGGAGGGGGAGCTAGGAATTTGATGTAGGGGACCGTTGTCAACAAACAACAAAATAAAGAGGAAAAGACTTCATTTTAACAAAGGCAATAAGCATTTTACCATTCAATTATATAGATATAGATGAATAAATACAAATGACTACAACATGTTAGTAGAAAATACACTTAAAAATCATGATGTTATACTAAAAATTAGATTTAAATACTATCATTTGTAGGAAAAATAGACTACTTAATCTATAATTTTAGGGATGTGGGGGTGTTTGGCCCCTAGAACTCCCCCTCCCTCCACCCATGACAAAGACTACCAGGAAAGTCATGGTACCTCTAGTCCAAACATGCTCTAAGTGGTTTAGGTCTCATTTCCTATGTGGTTAAGCTAAGCTCACCAAAGAGCCTAAATGGATGTGCAAAACATTGTACGCAAATAAAGAAAAGTTTAAAATATATGCAGTATGATGGACGAACAAGTGAGCTCAACATTACACGGATGCTCACACTGTGCTAGAGGACAGAGCGAGGTCATCATTGATACTGATAACATCAACATTGGAGGTAAGACGTGCTAAGGCTATCTCCAACAGCTTCCTCATTCCTCGTCCTAATTTCAAACTCCACTACAGTGCCAAACAGTATCAGAATCTTCAAAATGCCAACACCACTAGATTTAGCTTAAGATGTGACATGGCGCGGCGCAGGTGGTTGATGGGAGAGAGTGGAGAGGAGAGAAGCCTATTTTAGTTCATAGGAAATTACTATATATGTGCATGCTTGTGGGCCCGATGTTGCTGCGAGTATAGAAAGTTGCTACAAATCTCGGGGAGAGGCAGTATGGTTGCAGTGGTATTTTCTTAAATTCTGACAACTACAATGTTACATGACATAATTAACAAAAGAAAAGGATGTTTTTGGCTCACCCGCAAACCACGGCGTGGCCTGGAGATCTGGAGAGGCCGACGAAGTCATGTTGGTCGCTGTTGTCACGCACTCGTCGGACGGTCGGATGTGCGAGACGCCTTGCTGGGTCGCTGTCTTGGCCGTCCAAAGAGGAGATGTGGATGCGGTCCATGAGGAGTCGAGGTGAATATATACAAGGGGCCTGGAGAGGATGAAGTGTCCATGAGGAAAAGGGAAGCAGCAGGCCGGGCAGAGAATGAGAGAAGGGATGGCGTGTCAATGCAGAAGTAGGACGGAGAACAGGGGACATTAGGTGGAGTGTCGGTGGGGAAGAGGGATGGAGTTGTGGTTTATTATAGTACATGATTCGATGTACAGTACTTGCTATGATATTTTTCACCTGCTGTATGGTTCATGTTGTTGCTGTTTTTGTTTTTTTTGAACAGTTGTTCTTGCTGCCATCTGTGAACTCTGTGCATGCGTACGGTTGACAAATCCATTTGCTCATCAGCTAGCATCATAGCATGACGCCAGTGCACTTCGATAGTTCGATGTTCAGTCAGTCCTCAACATTTTATAAAATGCCAGCTTCTTTGTGTCATGCCACAATGCCAGCGCTGGTTTTTGAGATTTTGACACGAATGATTGAAATTCTTGGCATATATTGGCATTCCCTTTTCTTGGTTTTGGATGTCCCTTCTTAATATTTGCATCGATTTTGTGCGAAAATTGCAGATAAATTATACTTTCGGGAGAATTTGTTCCACACTTCCGCTTGCTGTCAGTCAAATTAACCTGCTATTTTTTTTCTATGGTCGACGAAGGGAAAGGCCAAAAGGGGTTCTCACCTGAATACATTCAAAGGAGAACAGGTGATCCGTTAAATCCTGGGTAAGATAATCACATGGGAATATGCCAATTTCTCATGGACACCACTGCCAGAGAAGGAGAATGTGCCCATTTCACTTTTCCTCAAGGACACTTCATCCTCTCCTCTTTCCAGGGGTTCAGAATTGATAAACAGAATGCGCCAATTTCTGCAGCACAAGTGGGAAAATAGTACAGACATAAAATTATCATAAATCAACTCACAGTACAGATGTGCCTTTGCTTGAAGCCTTGTACCTATCTTTAGATCGCATACAGTTAAGTATTAAAGGTTTGTGATGATTGAATATAGACAGCCTTGTAGCTTCAGAACCAGTGATGAAGGGAAAAGAAGCAGAAGAGAGAAGGGATAAGAGAGATGGACAGCCGATAAGGACGACGAAAGATGTTTTATTAGTGTTGATGATCTTATTTCTTTGGTCTGAGAAATATTACTAAATACTGTCTTTTTGGCTGTCAGTGGTGATACTTGCCGCCTTACACCCGTGTTTTGTTTTAGGTCAATATCTGAATCAAAGTGTGTTTTTTTTATGGAAAGCAAAACAGTGTGATCATCAACTAGGGTGGCCAGGAAAGTACCTGAATATATTGAAAATCTAGTGACATTTTCATATTAATTTACCAGCTGCTTTGTAGAATGCTAATGCCAACTTTTATACTTTGAGTTTTGATTAGAAATACCATAATGCTGTGTACGTGTTTACTGTCTTGAGTCACCTTTCCATTCATTGTCATGACCAGAAAATTCACCAGTGCAAATTGTTCAATTCTGCAGTAAATTCTTGCACTGGTTATGTTCATCACATGGGGCTAGTCCTACATGCATATCAAAACGTTGAGCTCTCTGTCATCCCGAATCAGTAGTAATTTTCGTAGAAACTAAACTGCTTGGTGCAGCTGATGCACATCATGTTAGTATAAAACAAGGAGGCTAGAGAACGGAACATGCTTAATTCTCATATAGTCTCTGTAAGTCTAGGAAGTAGTTTTGTTTCAACTTCAAAATGTTGGCCTGGTACTGAAAAGTTCAGTTTGGTAAAATAGAAGCTCTTTCACGGCTCTGGAAACCAAGAATAACTTGTGCTTTCAAAGACAAGGCTGGAGACATATACTGATTCTATGGAAGAAAATGGTTCCAACGGTAGAAAACTGAAGCCTCACAAGGCATTTGATACCATTACAATTGTTTATCTTTTGCTTGAATCTTATTAAATGTTGTGAAACCACTACCTGCCTGCTCACTTGCTCAGCTTAACACAGTACACCTGAAGTTTATTTCAGCACCTGGAAGAATCATCAAAAGAAGTACCTCGTGGGGTAACTGAGCAATTTACCTAATTAATCTTCTGCACTGTGCTATATCTTCCGTGCCAAGAACAACTCGGTTAAACCAGCCGTAGAATCATTTTGTTAGAACTGCATGCAATTTGCTTAGTGAATAGAAGGTTATTATTTCATCTTGGTTTAGCCGTTTAGATTAGCTCGTGTTTGTTCAGATTAGATAGTTTTCTTAGGAGGGTTGCTAGGTTCATGGCCACTGTCTTCTATTGATCACGGTTACAGTCTACGCTCTCTACTATACCCTTGTCAAAGGCAACCGTAATATGCTACTACTGCCAGGCATTGCCCTTTTTCCTGAAATGATGTTATTGTCCATTTCGTGATCAATCGGCAAAGCAGCAAGGAACACAAACATAATTGCTAGTTCAAGTTTAACATCATTCCATAGTAGGGCGGATGGGTAATACAGAGATAAAATAACAGATCATATTGATCTGATTATTTTGCGTTCATGTGGCTTTTGTTCTCGATACTGGAAGCACTTCATTTATCTGATGTGTTTTCCATTACAGGAACAGGATCCCTCGTGTTGTTTCTGAGGTTTCAACACCACTTTTGGTCCTTCTCAGGTTTATAATTCATCCTCCTTTATAAAATATAAAACGGTTATTGGACCAATCAAAGTTGGTGACTAGGATATCCTACCGGCTACAGGCTGCAGTTGGTTAAATATGGTGCAAGAAATAAATCATACGTATACAACTCAGAAAATAGAGCTACACCATTCTTTTTTTATCAGTATCACCACCATTCATCTTCTGCGGTTGCTTTATAAATTTTACTGCACCTGCATTGACAACAAATACGCAATAGCAAACATGGTGATTTCAATGTTTGTCAGATGCAGAGATTGTTAGTAACAACAGCAAAGAGATACATAAACTGTACAACTTTTTAAGCACCACCAGTTCCATGTGCTTTTAAGGCCTGTAATGCTGTAATTGCTTATTTCACATTTTGATTGGAGGCACAAATACAACCCATGGAAAATTCAAAAAACAAGAAAAGCCTGCCAATGCCTCTGCTTCTCGATCCTAAACCCAGAAACTGGAAAGTGGTGTCTGTGTCTCAAGTCTCAACAACAAAAAGCAATCCTCAGACATTCCTGAATGAAAATACTCCACAGAATTGCAGATGACTGCACATTTCAGCCCTAACATGCCATGCTGTACAATCTTCTATGACCACACTAGATGGGCAGCAAATAGAAGCGTGCAGAGCCAAAGTTTCAGTTGGTTGTGTATTGCCAGCTGATAGATAATTTGCCAATTAAACAGCAAGGCAACCTTATAACTTCATGGTGACGAATGCAGAAGTTTTCACTGTGAATTCCAAAAGGAGCTCAATTATCAAGTTGGGCACAACCATTTACCATTGTAGCATCCTTTTCTTTGGTTCTGCCATTCTGAAGCCATAATATGCAGATTTCAGAAGGCAGAGGAGGTTTGCTAAATTTTGTGTTATAACAATCGCAAATCAAATCAAAAGAAATAAAAATGCAAGACTTTCTTCAGTACATCACACCCGAACAAAGAAATCTGCCTTTGCAATCTTGACACCTAGTGCTAACAGCCTAAGATGATATAGGCGCTTTCTTAGTTTGGGCCCTTCTGCATTTGATGATGCCAGTAATCCCAACTCCCAACTACAACTCTAGTATTTCAAGTCACCACTGACCGCATATCCAGCAATCATGAGGTCTCGATGTTACAGGCAAAATAAATTCAAAAGACGAGAAACAAGAACACAGGAAAGATCAGCATGCAGGAAAAGGTTTCACTTCATTGCATAGTGCTGGCCAATTCATAATCATGTAGCAGTACAGCAAGAAAACAACATGACAATTACAAGTTGCATGTTGATAATAGGAGGGTACAAGGAATAGAGAACATAGCAAAGCTGAAAGAAGAGAAGTCCTTCAGTTGGACCTGCTGGCATATATGAAAGAGAAGGCAGCCACCATTGTTGTTGTGGCAGCATATAGCCATGTCCAGATGCCAACATTCTTCTTCTTCTGTGCCTCAGCCACTGCGAGCTGCAGCAGCTCGATATCCTGGCTCAGAGTATTGATTTTCCCCTTCTTTTCGTCCAATGCTGCCTTCAGCTCCCTGATGTCACCATCCTTCTTACCGTTGAAGTTCTCGAGCTCCTCAATTTTCAACCTTAGCTTTGCTGCTTCACCCTTCTCAGCATCTAGAGCCTTCAGAACTGAATTCTTCTCATCGTGCAGGCGTGAATGCTTGGTGTCAAGATCATCACAGGATGCTTGGAGCTGGGACATGGAAGCATGGAGCTCCTCCAGTTCGGCCCTCAGCTTAATAGCATGAGCGTCCTTCTCACGATTTGCTCCCTCAGCAGCTTCCTTGCCGGCCTGGATTTCTTCCACCTTCTGCTTCAGGTCCCCCAATTCACCCACGAGTCTAGCCTTTTCAGTGTCAAATGCCATAGCAGCGGCCTCTTTCTCCATCACCAATGTGGCCAATTCGACCCTGAGGTTTTCAACCTCTGCAACAGATGAGCTGTACTTCTTATTGGCCACCACAACCTCTGACTGCAGCTTAACATTTTCTCCCTTCACCAAATCAGACTCCCTCTCCTTTACCAACACCTCAGCCTCCAATTCCCCTTTCTTAGCCACAGCGTCTGCCAACTCCGCCTCCAAACTCTCCACCCTCGAATCCATCTCTGCCTTCTTGGCACCTAGAACCTTCAATTCCTCCACCTTTGCCTTCACCTTGCCCTCCATTTCCACCCGATACGCGTCAGCTACCTTCCTGAACTCCTGCAGGCTCCTCTCCACCTCCACCTTCTCGCTCGACACCATCCGAACCAGCACCTTGGCCTCCTCCAGTTTCTCCAACAATTCACCGTTCTCGCTGTACAGCTCAGAGTTCCTGCCCTCCAGCTCCGCCACCACGGACTCCAATCTTGAGACCTTCTTGGACACGGCCGCCACCTCCGCCTCCCTCGCCCGGACCAGCTCCAGCGACAGCGCCCGCTCAGCGGCGGCCTCCTCGAGCCGCACGCCGGCCTCGGCCCTGGCACCCGCCTCGCTTGCCGCCCTCGCCTGGGCCTCCCGGAGCGACTCCTGCACGGCGGCCAGGCGCGCCCGGAGCGCGGCGACCTCGTCTGCGGCGGCGCGGAGCGGCGCCGCGAGGGCGGCCTGCGCCACGGCGCGCTCGGCCGCCGCCAGCGCGGCGTCGTCGGCGGAGAGCTCGTCGAGGCGCGCCGTCAGCGCCGCCACCTGGCCCCGCCGCTCCGCCGCCTCCTTGAGCAGCATGGTGTTGAGCGCCTTCAGCTGCTCCGCTTTCCGGTCCCGCGCCTCCGGCGCCGGCGCGTCCTCCGCGGCCTTCGCCGGCGGCGCCACTACCTCCGCGGCGGCGTGGTTGCCGTTGCCATTGGCTGCGGCGGCGGCGGACTTCTTCTTGGCCATGGCGGCGGGCGGCGGGCGGCGGGCGGCGGGCGGCGGCCTAGGGTTTGTTTGTGGCTGCGAATGGATTGGAAATGATACGGGTTTCCGCGCGGATTTATGCCCAGGGAGTGTCTCGCTGACCGGTGGGTCATGCTTATGTCGGGCCCCGCGTGCAGAGACAGCAATGGTGGGTGACGGAGCCTTGGGAGGCGACCGTTGGTGGGTGGGGAGCGTTTGAACTGGGGATGGGTACGGACGGCCGGGATCGCCGCATCCTTTACTCCTTTATCGCTTTGGTTCTCCGCCTTTACCCTTCGTTCGGTTAGGCAAAAATATAAAGAGAAATTAGATGGTATTAAAAAATTAAATGGTATTTTGATTTGAAAAAAATTTGATCTTCCTCAATACCATCTAATCCACTTGGATTTTGCTTAAACCGAACAAAGCCTTAATTGGATACTCAGAAAATTCGTGATTCTAATATAGAACCTTTTGTGATTCGTGAAAATCCGTGGAACGAGCGGCGATGTGTAGTACGCTTGAGGCTGCGTTTTCGATGCATCCATAGTAGTAGCACAAACAAGCTGCCAACAGTATCCTGTTTGTAGACAGAGGCGAATGTATGTAGCAGTGGTGGCTTGAAATCAATTATTTGGTCCAAAAATCCAAACCTATGAACCCACAAGCTAGATGCACCACCCTCCATTCTTCTCTAGCTTCGCCATTGTTTGTAGAAACTAGAAACGTCCCATAAACCTTCCTCTGATTGATACAGGGTATGATTCCATCCCGCAACCCCTCCAACAGTTCACCCTAAGGCTTCGTTTGGCAATTCGTGGGTGTAATACACGTGAAAGTTGTTCACGCGTGGATACGGTGAATACCCAACCCTTGTCACGCCCGTCCTACTCCCGTGCGCTGCTTCCTTCTAATACACGGACATAGAGGCGATGGTGGTGGTGATGTTCGGAAGCGGAGCAAGATGAGGCGAAGCGAGCGCCTGAGCGAAATACACACCTAGGAGACGATTTTTTTATCCCCATGGAATGACGTGATTTGGGCCTCGATCCATTCCCACACACGTTCTGCCAAAGACACTTTTGGGCCGCAAAGGGGTGTTGACCCCCGCGTGGGAGAGGATCCACAAGGCACGTGGATTGGGCCTCAATCCACCCCAAAACGCGTTCTCCCAAACGAGGCCTAACTCATCCTCTACTTTGGGGAGAATGAGAGAGAGACCCATCCGTGGAGAGAGAGGCCTAAATCATCTCCGTGCGTGGGCCCGGTGGGGCGCTGGTGCCAACCGCCAGCCGCTTCGCATGTCAACGCAGAAACGAGCGCGGTAGGCCCGACCCCTATCCCGGAGCTGTCCTCAAGCTTAGAGGAGGTAGGGCGGCAAGGTAGATGCAGGACGTCAGCCTCCGACTACGCCGCATCCCCGCAGCCCTGGCTGTGGCATGGCGGAGGAGAGCCATCTGCCCCTTTGTAAGGACCATGTCGGGTTATCCGATCCAAGAGTGGGAGAGGGTGAATTGGGTCGCTAATTCAGTTTTCTAAAATCTAAGACTATCTCGCGTCCTACACATGCTAGTTAAGTTTCTAAAATATAGGACTATCTCGTATCCTACACATGCTAGTTAAGTCTAAGGTTTATGTATGCGCTCTCTAACTTTCCCAGAAGACTTATCACCTAGAGCCAAACCTAATCAAATTAACTGGGAAAGCTAAGCACAAAGAAAGTAAATACGAAAACGTAAATACGGTAAGTGAAGAGAGTAAGAAAGAGGATGCAAACTTTCGAGGAGACACGATGATTTAACGTGGTTCACCATTAAGGGCTACGTCCATGGACTCGCCACCAAAGGAAAAATCCAAGCTAAGCACGAAGTTGTCTTGCGCTCACCACCAAGCGGCTACGAGCAAACAAAGGCTAAGTGCCATCAAGCTACCAAGGCTTGGCCACCGCCATCGTCTCTCTCAGTCACAAGGGACTAGATTGCACTACGGAGTTTGTAGAGTCTACTCATCCCCGCATAAGGTGTCGCCACCACTCTACGCCGATGATGGAGGGTCTAGCAATGAGTAAGATGTGAATTGACCACAGATAATGCTTCTCTCTAGCTCACGCAAGAGCTACACTCAAGAAGAGCTCGCAAGCTCACTCTCTGTAAGCTCTAACCTAGCTTGGATTAGCACTAAGCTCTGATATGGTGGTTGGAGTGGTGGATATATTTGGAATTCTTCTTTACACTTGTTCTGATCTTCAGTGGCTCCTACTCACTTGAAATGGCTAGGTGGGGTGATTTATATAGCCTCCAAACATGAAATAGCCATTGTCAACAAGGCTGCCAAAAAGTGGCTAGAATGGATTGTCCGGTTTGTTCACTTTGGCATACTTCAGACTGTACGGTCCGTTGTAATTTCCATTTTTTTTCAACAAATCAACTCAAATAATCAAATTACCTGAAGTGTTCACCTTTGAGTCAGAAAAAAAATTACCCTATAGATCTATACCCACATAGCCCCGTAGATCTACAATGTCCCCACAACCAGGCAAATAGGGCCCACCAAAAACCAGGTTACCATGACAGAACGTCTGTTCCTGCCATGGATCCGCGCGGAGGTCTCCCTTGATTTTTTTTCTCCGGAAACCTACCACATACCCATGATCCCGAATTGGATCCATCGCACCCAACTATACATGAAGAATAATAAACTACAATCTCACATCACCCACAAATGCAAATGATTTACTTATCATAACCCACAGCCCCACGATCCAATCCAAGTCCAACACGTGAATGGCCAAAGGGCTTACCTGGCCATGAATGAGGCGGGGTGGGGTGGATCCAGCAACCGCGAGCTGAGGAAGGAAGCTGATCCGGCTGCCGTGAGGCTGGAGGAGGCGACGCATGGGCCGATTGCCGTGAGTGAGCTGGGAGGACAAAGGAGGCGGCGTGGGCCACCAGGGTAAGGAATGCGCCGCCGCGGCTAGGTCAAGAGGGTGCCGCCAACTAGGCCGCTCGACGCCCGTGCACTCACTCATGGGTAGATGCACGAGTCAGCGAGGGGTTTGGTGGTCAACGCTATCATTTCTCCCACCTTTGGTTTGCCAAGATAGTCAAAAGAAGAGAGTGGTTAGGGTTCTGGGGGCAAAGGCCGGGCGACGAGGACCGGGGTTGCTGCTCGCGCTCGCTCACCAGTGAGGGGGCACGCCGGTGGTGCTAGCCGGCTCGCTCGCTCTAGCTGTCTCCAGAGAAGAGAGGGGTCGGAGCGGTGAGGGGGGAACAGTGAGTTAGGTTTGGGAGGGCGCCGTTTTTTGTTCTTTGTACCATTGACCTCGCTAGCCTCAGCCATTGGATCAGATCGACGACTATGCCCCTTCATACCCTCATGTGTTGGGTTGGGCTGGGCAAAGTGCGCGGCCTAGGCCTATGTTGTTTTGCTTTTCTTTTCTTTTCTTTCCTTTCCTTTCCTTTCCTTTTCCTTTTCTTTTATTTTTCGAATAACTGGTGTTCTATATTTACTCTTATGGCTAATTTAGTTACTGTTTGGAGCACTATTTTCACTACCTTAATTACTCACCAAATAGAATTTTTTTAACACGTGCTGGACAAATGTAAATTCACGTTGTCGAATCCGTTAGAGTACAATCAGGCTTTGTCTTGCGACAATTCATCTTTTTATCAAGTCCATTCATATTTTATATAATTTAACTCAATGGTGAACTCATCTTTTTATATAACTAGTAAAAATAAAAAGTTTGCCCTGCAGGTGGCAGATAAGTTATTAAATTGTACATAACAAAGAAAGTGAATGATTTTTAAACCACACGTAACTAATAAGTTTTTATTATTTTAAAATTTATCTGCAAGATTTTAAGATAACAAAAAGAAAGTTAATTTTAAAAATTATATATAGAAGCATGCGGCGTATCATGACGTCAAGTATATCTATGCGATTTTTTTGCTTTCCTTAGTTGTTTTTTCAATATCAACAGTCACATGCTTACAAATAAAAGATGGCCTATTTAGGTAGGTGCGCGGCAACACCGCACATGTTTTCTACTGATATCTACTCAAAGAGCTCAAGATTTGTTTGAACCGCAGAAAAATCCGTTAATGTGTTTTTCTGGTCTATTTCTTGTGAAATTCATACATGATTTATATAAGTTCCACATCCAAATAGACCCTACAACAGAACATAAAGTATCATAGCATGCACGACATGGTTGATTTTTTTAAAAAAAAACTTTAACTCCGTGTCTTATTTAAAAAAAATTCATAAGTTGTCATTCATTTTGTTGTTATTTCATTTATCATTAAATGTAGTTTGAACATTACATATTTTTTACATGTTTAAGCAAATTTTTTGAATAATACGAAAGTTTGAAGTTACGAAAAAAACAACCTCGTCATACATTAATTAACAGAGGTGGTAAACGGTCTTCATATGGACAGTACCGGAGATTTATGTCCAGCGGTGGGCAATGGGCTAGGGCTCAGGATCGGAATAGAAGGGGTCTTAGGCCATCTGTAACGGCGTTTTCTAAAAGAGTTCCTCAAAACACTGTAGCGGTACTGTTTGACGCTGTAGCTGACACGACGTACAGAGAGAAGTGAGATTTAAAAAAATGGGATGAGGAGTGCCATTGGAGATAGCCTTAGGCAGTGTTTCTTTCAACCTATGGCATTAGAAATTTTTTTGCAAAACAGTAGCATAAGCAGACATCTCCTCTGAATAAACGAAATAGAAAAACACAATATACAGGTTTTATAAATAATCTCAATTATACATTACATACAAAAAAAGAAATAGAAAAATCGACACGGACACAATATACAGGTTTTATAAATAATCTCAATTATACATTACATACAGTAGTTAAATAGAAGATAGGTCTTGTATCTGTTCAATACAATTTTTCACACACACATAAAGATCAACACAGTAGATTGTCTATGGATCCTAATAAAAAACAAGAAGAAACAAGGGTACTGCACAGAAACATGTTATATGCTTCCATTTGCAAATTGACTGCAGATTGATTAACTAGACCTCTGAACCTGTAGAAGAAAATAACACAAGTTAATGCAAACAATAGTTTAGGGCATGTTTTAGTTTTACATCCAAGAATGCAGCAAGTAATTATAACAAAAAACTGTAGAGAAATAGATAAACATGCAATGTGAACTTGATTGACAATACATACGATAAACAAATCAGGTTTGATCAAAAGGACATATATGAGACTTGTGGTAAAACTCACAGGACTCCAAGATCCTTGCTGTTTGACAAAACCTCATGTTGTTCAAATGTTAATTAATTGGGCTACTTCTCTAGATGTCCAAAATTAGTTAAACACAGCCTGTGTTCAGAGCATTGTTTAATCAACAACCAACAGTAGAAAGACATATATTCAAGTAGGCAAAATGTATGAATAGGAAAAATGTATGAATAGTCAACAAATCCTGTGACACTTGTAATTAGTGAATGTACATAATAGCACTGATTCCTTAGTGATAGCAGAACAAACATATTGAATTGAACTAGCAGTCATACTTCTATTTTGCAATGAATCATCCGTGGAAAGGTTGAAACCAGGAAACATTAAATTGCAGTGCATATTGGAACTCTTTCAAGTTCAATTGTACTAACCAGAAAGGGCCATTTGTAAGGATATGACAAAACAAAATAAGATATTCTATTGTAAATGTGTTGTTTAATCAATAATGAACAGAAGGAAGACATATATTCAAGCAGGCAAAATGTATGAATAGTCAAATCATGTTGTGACAAATCACTCATAATTATTGGATGTGTAAAACTAGCACAGGTGCCTTAGGGATAACAGAACAAACATATTATTGAGCTAGCAGCCATACATTATTTTTGGAGCAGGCCTTACCTCTCCGATCTAGAAACAGTAGCGCGAGAAGCAGCAGATCCAATGCCACTACTCTACCTCACGACGTTCATTGGCTCTACAAACCAGAGAAGAAATAAACTAAAGTGTGACATAGCACAAGTTTGCCTTTCTATAACAAGAAGCTTTTTTCGGAGTTAAAAAAGGCAGGGGAGCATGTTTTGAGCTGACAGGGCAGATATAACTTAAAATGAAGCAGTAAACTATAGATGTGTTATAGATTACTAATGCTCCATTAAGTTTGCAGTGATTAAAACTTCATTGAACCTCAAACCACAAATTCTTCACATCATTTTTGTATTTAGGTTTATTGTGGATTCGCCAATTTGATTCATTGCATATCTGAATTGTCACTCTTTTAGTGTACTCCCTCTAGATTTTTTATATGTCGTCTGCCAGTACAAAAATAAACTAGATTGCGTCATATAAAAACGTCCTGAGGTAGTATAATAAAAGTGATGCAAGAGATTAATTTCACTAATAATGCAAACAGTCTAACAGAGATGATTGTCACTTGTCATTCATGTCATCTGTATCAGAAAATCAGACTGTGTGTACAGCCTATATGTATCTAAGAGTCAACCATCACACATGTAGCAGAGCATAAGTACAAGCCAACAAAAGTTTTACCAAAAGCACATCACTCAGAATAATAGAAAGTCGCTGAATCTCTTGAGCATACTGCAATAGTTTGAATTTAGGTTTAGTTACAACTTAGTGTGGATCTGAACTAATGATCACGACATCAGCAACAGAGTCCCTCCTCCCTGTTTACTGGGATTGACTAATGGAGTCGCGCCCTGATACCTAGATCCGATGCCACCCGGCCTATGGGGGAATCTGGACCTCTACAAGCAAATCTGACGAGGTGACGGCGAGGAGACGAACCCAAGCCATGCGAGACACGACGGAAGCAACACAACACTGGAGGGGCAGATCATGCACTGCTGCATCGACCGGTGCTGCTGCCCATCACACGAGGCCGCTGCGGCGGATCTAGCATGTTGGAAGGGGAGGGGGACAGGGACTTACCTCACAGGGGGCGCCGGCGCGACTGCAGGAAGCAGCCCACCCTCTCGGTCTCAGCTCTCCTTGGTCCTTCCCCCCTCTCCTTCAAGCCAGGTCGTCATACGGCGGGAGAGTCGGTGCCGGTGCCGAGGACGCGTGGGACTGATGCTTGTGCGGGAGGAGGAGGAGAGGAAGGACAGCGAGGACGGCGTCATGGTGCCGTCACTGAATGCTCGTCAGTAATCTGTGACTCGTTTTGTTGACAAGATACGTCTCTAATATAGTAGCCTTGCAGTCTGGACAAAGTCATTTGTGACGTGTTTGAACAAGTAACATCACAAATATATAAACAGTGACTGTATTTTAGTTTTATAAGATCAGATCACGGTGACTTCTATTTGTGATTTTGACCGCAGCGGCCTCTGGAAATCAATCACCTCTACGGTTCCGCTAAACTGGTAGAGCCGTAGGGCGAGTTTTGCTGTACACCACAGCACACCGTTTTCCAACATCTGACGGCATGGATCCTGTCATGTACCCTGACTGACTCATCTTACTGCATGGCACGACCACAAGCCGCTCTGCCTCAAGCGGCGATGTCACGGATGACCAGTGCTTCAAATTAGCAGAAGGATGAGGCCTGCCTCCCAATCACAACTCCGTGGTTCTCCATATATGTACTGTACATGGTATGGTACCGCATAAAGTAAAGTGAAATCGTTGCTACTGGGTGTAGTGTAGGTACGCTCCAAAACCGTGATGCTTCCAGAACACCAGAATCGAGCCCGTGACACCGAAAGTGCCCGCCAAAAATCAAAGTCCGTGCCCCCCTGTTAATTGCCGCGGAGGCGCAGAAGGCTCCAACTCCAAGTGCCCCTCCCCTTCACATGCCCTTGTCTCATGCGAGCTGGAGGGATGCATGTGCCGTCCTATACTATACTCGGCCGCATATTTAACCAACATTGTTCGATGTTCATCTCATCCCCCAACCACTATATATATCATCTGCGTGCTTTGATTTACATAAAATAGAGATACAGACGAGTTATCGGCAATAATTTTACGACGACGTTATTAAAACAATACTCTATTCGAACAATACTTTATATATGGGCTATTCCATTTACATATGCCGTCCGACACCTCAGCTAAGGCGGCTTAAACTGACGTGTTACTGTGCTTGGCAGAATTTCGATATAAAGCAAGCACGAGTACATCACTCTGTTCTACTGAGCCTCCGACAGGCGACAGAAGCTCGCACATGAGCTCTGTGATGGGGCGGCGTTGCCCCATGGAGACACCTGCAGTGCCTCTCGCGCTGGAGGTCTTGGCGGTGCTGTTTCGCCGCTCTTCTTCGCAGTGCTCAATGCCAGAGCTCTCAAGGCAGCGGCGGCGGCGGCGCCGCCGCGAACCTCACCGTCGTCGGCACTGTGTTCTGTGACGCGTGCTCCTCCAGCTCGTTCTCCAAAAGCAGTTACTTCTTGCCAGGTAGCTTCAGCCTTCAGTTTTGCCCATGTCAATTTCTCTCATTATTTCAATGTAGTTGGGCAAAATCTTTCGCCTCGTGGCTCCTAATGCTTCGACTGCACTTTCTTTGTTGCATTACACTCCCTCCATTCTTTTTCATTTGCCACTTTTTATTCAAAATGAACTAGAAGGCGACAAACGTTCCCAAGAATGAAAATAGTATATATACTTCTTTCAGAAATTGGCCTGTGTTTTAAGAAAGCTTTGATCGTTTCCTGTAAGCCCGTCGCAATGCTCTGCAAATTGCTTGTGCACTACTCTGTTTTCGTGCTGCCACACTTTACAATCCCTGCCACTTCGAACGTGGGGTGGGCTCCCTGTTTTTACAATATATAATTGTGGATGAAGCACACGCAAAATAGCTTGCAAGCCCTGGTCTCCTCTGGTCAATCATGCAATGATACTTCCAGAGCCCAACAAGATAATACAGCAAGGATGCAAGCTCTGCATAATTCAATATTCAATGATAGTGTTCTTTTCGTTTAGCAGAGTGGCCAAAACACTACGTTTTACTATACGATTGTTAAGGTAAAAATCCATTTTACAACCTTTAATTGTCGTGGTTGTCTGATTTTCAACCTTAAATTATGAAACCGAGTAACCAAAACACCTAGACTAACTAAACCAAACAAAAGTCCCCTAACTCAATTGAAAGAGGTTTCAGACGGTGTTTTTTCATTTTAAATAATAATAAAACCTTGTTTAGTATTTGAAAATTCATAATTAATTTGTTTTAACTGAGAAAAATATAAAACTTGTACCAATGTTTTAAAAATATATCTATGATGCTCTATTTTAAAACATTTATAACTTATTTATTCATACAACTTTTGTATTATTGCTCTAACTAAAACATTAGAAATAGCAACGAATGAGTTCTAAAAATCTCTAAAAAAAGCACCAATAGATGTATTATATTTGTAGAGATCATTTGGTACAAGTTTTATATTTTTCTGATTTCAAATAAATTATTTTTTATTCTTAGAACTAAATAAACTTTTATTGTTTAAAAAATAGAAAACCATTGTTCAAAACCGCTTTTAAAGTGGCAAGGGGGGTTTCGTCCTGGTTTGGTTAGTTCAGGGGTTCTGGTTACCCGGTTTCATAATTCAAGGTTGAAAATCAGAGAACTGTGACAGTTCGAGGTAGTAAAATGTTCTTTTTCCTAAAATCGATAAACTGTCCAAAATTTCTTTAAATGGCCAAAAGTCCATAGGGCAAGAAAATTCAGTCCAGCCTAGAACGTTTACGGACACAATTACATGGCACCAAAATGTGAGATGTCAAAATCGGCCTTATTTTGCATATATGGCTGACGAAGCAAAATGTTTGGATAGTACTCTTCAACTTATTCGCATGGTAGAATTCAAAATTTCGAACTAAAACACTTTGCAAACTTCTATATAATCATCACCAGCTTTATACTCATCTGAAACTAACTCCGTGATCATTTAATCCTCCACCAATTCAGGTGTGAAAGTGCGACTGGACTGCATGATCAAAGTGAACTCGAATTCGAAGGAGGAGATCAAGATCACGGCCGAGAAGGTGACCAACAGCTACGGCACCTACCAGCTGGACATCCCGGAGATCGAAGGCTTCGAGTGCGACACCCCCGGCGCGACCGCTGTCGAGTCCTTCTGCCGGGCGGCCGTGCTGGACAATCCCTCCGAGCTCTGCAACGTCCCGGCTGTCACCACCACCGTCGGCCACATTTCCTTCCCGAGTCAGGAGCCCAACGCCTGCTTCTACAGCCTTAACTCCCTCTACTACCGCCCTGGCAAGCCAGGCCCCAACCAGTGCGACGTCGGTAGTAGTGGCACCAGCCTGACACCCGCCGCGCTGAACACGTCCTTGTTCTACTGCCCACCATGGCCATGGCCGCCGATCCCTTTTTGCACCCCGCGGCCATGGTTCCCACCCATACCGTTCTTTACACCACCGCCACCGGCCTTCCCGTTCCCACTGCCACCAATACCCTTCTTCACACCGCCATCGCCTCCACCACCGATGTTCCCTTTCCCACTGCCACCATGGCCATGGACACCACCATCGCCTCCGTTGCCGCCATCATACCCGTTTCCTCATTTGCCACCCATCTTTACAACACCATCCCCTCCACCACCACCGCCGCCAGCATTCCCATTCACTTTTCCACCGCTTCCGCAGCTACCTCCCTTCCCACACTTACCGCCACTGCCATCACTGTATTCACCACCCCCTCCACCGCCACCGCCGCCACCTCCACCACCATCGTTTACTTGGCCGTTCCCGCCATTGCCTTTTTTCCCTCCTTCAGGGCCATCTCCTCCGCCTTTGAAGTATTCTCGGAAGGATCCAAGCACTTGGTCTCCTTTTGAAAAACAACCATAAAGTAAATAATAGTAATTTTTGTTTTGGCCGTTGCTCTGATGTCATTGTGAAAAAAACTGATCATCCACCTATTTAAACTCAAAGATATCTCATTTCCTATTGTGGAGCACTTGATCTCTGTATATGAATTTTCTTGTATGAACACGAATGTAATTTTATTCGTGTTGGCTCCATATACTTATATACTTAGAATTTCTAGTTAATAAACACGGAACCTATATATAATTTCATTGTTTTATGGAATGCAAAATTATTTTAGCTTGTTCAGTTGTTCTCTCCTAGTGACTATGCAATCTGGGATCCAATCTCAAATTAGTAAAAACAATGAAAAGAAAAGATTTAACTTTCTTTTCACATTTGTGGAGGAAAATGCATGTGGAATTGTGGATTCTTTTTGTTTTGTGTGTGATGCTTGGGGGGGGGAGGAGCTCCGAGACATAGGGGCCCACATTTCACGCTGTTCTCGCCCTCCAGGCTTCGAGCTCGTCTGTGATGGCTCCTCTGTAACCTCTATGCCGACTGATCCGATCTTGAGCTTGAGCTTGGCAACAACAATAGTGGTGAGACGGCGATACAACCACTGCTCCCTCCTTTCCTTCACACACGTTTGATGTCAACCCTCTCCTCCTCGTGAGCTCATCATCGTTCCACACACATGCAAGCTCATGTGCGCATTTATAGGTAGTATGGCTTTACTTTTGTTGACTTTGCGTCATCAAGATGTGGACCTGACCCCACCCATTCAGTGACTTACAACATAGTTAAGGAACCTCCATTGCACACTGACATAGATTGTCTAACTTTACTTTTGCTGACTTTAATTAAGTCAATGACACATGGACCTGACCCACCCATCAATGTCTCATAGCAAAGTTAGGGAATTTCCTTCATACGGGGGCATAGGAGTGCACGTCCAAGGTGGGACGAGCTTGCCCACGGGGACCGGACACTGGGCCAAGATTTTGACTCTTGGGAGGGATAACCCTCGCTTTTTCCCTAAGCCGAGCATCCCCCTCTGTGGCCTTGAGATTACTGTATAGCTCATCTATGGTGAGTATCTCATATCCAACTAACACAAGTATAGAGTTCAACTTCATCTCCCATACACTCCAATTAAAGGCATAGAAAAGATAGACAACTCGCCCATGGTTGGAATAAGGGAGAGTCCCATTAGCATGGATATTGTTCATGACAGATTGAAACCTTGAGAACGAAGCATCCAAGCTCTCTCCTAGCTTCTGGGTGAAATTTTCTTATTCGCGCGGGTGGTTTTCAACGAGCCTAACCTTAAAATAGGTCGTACCCACATGGAAGAGGCGTAGCAACTTCTAGATCTCACGAGCAGTCTTGAGCATGTGTTGAAGTTTGAAAACCCTAGCGGTGTCCGACAAGGTGTCCGTCAGCACCGACCAACCCCGAGATGAGGCAACATCATCACAGTAGCAACAAATGCTCCTAACAATCCATGACATCATGCTACGTGGGGAAGTGGAGGAGGAGATGATGGAACACCTTGCCCCCTAAACAATTTGGGAGAACAAAGTGTTTCGATCTCCTCTTCCTAGCCAATGCAAGCATGTTGGAGCAATTCAAGAAGGCATTCGACTATGTCGATTGGGGTGACATCTAGAGCATCGAGGAAGAAGGATATATCCTTCGTACCAAGGAGTTCCTGATGACCCTCTATGTAGACGTGCTTGTAAGGAAAATGGGCCCTGAGCCTCGTGCTTAGTTCCCTAGTGTGATTTTGGTGGTTGAGGTAACAACATGTACCATTTGGGACTAATGTGTGTGCAAGTATTTTTATTTAAATCTCAGGGTGCAAGAGAAGGACTAGGGGTACAAACACCTCAAAGGAGGAGTTAAAAGGCACAAGACAAGACACAAGACTCCATAAAGATGCAAGCATGATGCACGACACGGCGGTCCCACTGACTGGCCCGCGGGCCAGATTTTTGCACCAATGGATGGTCAGGAGAGAAGAAGAAGCCTCAAGTTGAAGATTCAAGACCCGATGCAAATTACACGCATCGGATGGTCCCATGGTCCACCATCGGACAGTCTGATGGAACCATCGGACATTCTAGGCAGTAGAGAAGGAGAAGACCAAGTCATGATGCTTTGAACACATCGGACGGTCCCGATGGTCCATCAGACATTCTAGACAAAAGATTCAACAAATCAAGACTGCGAGCTATTGCACACATCGGATGGTCCGATGGTGGACTCCAACATCTAGTTGGGGGGACCATCGGATGGTCCAATGGTTGGAGTCTACGCAGTGCAGCTGCTCTCCAACGGCTAGTTTTGATGTTTGGGCTATAAATACCCCTTTGCCTAGCCTCCACAACATGGTTGGTGACTCCCAAGTTCATTCTAGTGTTGAGACACATTTGGGAGCCCAGTCCATCAAGAAAGCAAATAGACACATCCCCGGCAATAGCTAAAGCTTGCGACCACCTTGCTAAGGCCTTGTTAGCACTTAACTCTTGGTTGTGATCAAGTGTAGCGACATCTGTGCCTACGAGCACATCGTCTTTGTAGGTGTGTGGCTTGTAGTCTTGTTAGACTCTCTGAGGTGTGGAGTGACCACAATCTTACTTATGAGAGAGAGGGAGGCACCTAGTGTTTTGGCCAAAAGCTCACCTAGTGGAGATGGCGGAGAGCGTCCGTGAAAAGGCCCGCGAAAGACCTCAATGGTCTCAATGGTCCTCTACCCTTGCGAGGGCAAGGCCATAGTCCTTGCGAGGGCTACACAAGAGAAGGTCTTGGGTAGGTGTGTATCGAAGATATTCGGAGTTACCCAATTAGGTTGCTTGACCATCTCGCAAGCGACCGAGCCATCATCTACCCTTGAGAGAGAGAGAGGCCGTAGTCCTTGTGAGGTCTATGCGATAGCAAGTTGTTGCATGGGTCACTTTGCCAACCTCCTTCCTTGTGAGGATTGAGGCCGGAGTCCTTGCGAGGAATTCGCGAGCGCAAAGCCTTACGAGGGGCACCAAACGAGGACTAGGGGAAGACTTGCGAGTTTTTTCGATACCTCGGTAAAAAATCTTCATGTCTCCAACTTGTGCCATTGTCGCCATCGTCAATGGGAGTTTGCATTCACTCTACCTATCTCTTTAGTTTTCATATTTACATTCTTACAATTCTGTGCTTATTTCCTAGACTAGCTTGATAGGTTAGTTTCTAGGTAGAACTAGGTAGCAAGACTAAGCCACGGATAGAGTTAGCTACATTTAGCAAAACCTTAGTGCACATTGTGAGTTTTATATTGCATAGGTTTTGTTAAGTAGTTGCAGTTTTTAGAGAGCCTTAGTTTTAGAATCCTAATTCCCCTCCTCAGCTCCTCCTGACACAGCTCAAAGTAATATCTCCCAGTGCCTCTCGCTCTCTTGCAGACAGGCAGACCCAGTCCTACCAACCTACCGTCTCCAAAAGACCAATGAAGTGAGCCCCACCTTACAATAATAATAATGTTTATCTTTATTCCTTGCTTAAAAAAGTGTGAATAAAATCAACTCCCACCTTGACATGTAACCTTCAATGTGGAAATGGTGAATAGTTGTTCTATCATGCTCTTCATTAGTTGTCTATGCAATAACCATACTTAGCTTAATTTCAAGCTTGTGTGTATAATTTTATGCATCGAAATTGAACCTATTGTGGCAAAAGAAACAAAGAAGTGGATCTCGACACAATATGATTAGTTGTACAGCAACCCTTTACTTGATTTTGATGTTCATCCATAAAATGAGAGTCAAAATTTGAACAAATATAAACTCTGATGCACCATGTATTCTCCTTTTTGAGTTATATATTCCAATAACATGATAAGTATTCTTAGATAACCATGACAAATCAGCGCTGAAAAAAGTCTCTCCTCTAAATTATTTAAATTACAAAGAATATCAAATTCAATATAACCCAACAAAGAAAATAATTTTAGCTCATCATGCACACTAGCAATGGGAAGAAAAGTTTATTTTCAGCACAAGTGATCGGTCCGGGAGCAACAAAATCATGCTTTTCCTATAAGTTGTGTTAAATAAATAACAAAGGCATCATCACACAACTCTTGTTTATCAAAAGAAATAGCAACAAAATCATCTTCAAGTTATGGTTGAATGCAAGCACATCAAAATTTTGCTCACCTTGTGTGATCTTTGCACCCATGCCATTACCTATGTTCACATGCTTAGTGCAATGCTTATCCTCCGTTAGCATGTTGTCTCTCTCAACATTAATTTCAATATCCTATCCAAAGTATTGGTGACACGTGCATGCGTGGAAGGGTGTGCCCTCGTGAATGCTCCTGCTAAATGCATGTGTTGGCAGATGCATGCCATGAGCTCCTGGTCATGTAAGACCAAGGGGTCTTGCGGCTAGTAGACTAGGGTCTTGCGGACTGTAGACCGAGGGGATCTTGCGGCTAGTAGACCGAGTGGTCTTGTGGCCGTACTAGGGTGCTTGGTCTTGGACCTGTTAGCTCCTGACCCTCGGCCTAGCGCGGTTACTAGGCCGCTTGGGGTACACATGGTGTGGGTACACGTCACAATGATCCCAGAGAAGCTCTCAAAATGGTTTAGATTGCAGAGTTTGATTTCTAAGGTGCAATTAGATGGCAGAGATGGCCATAGATGGCCTTGGAGAAATGAGGCAAATTTTTGTCTTCTTGGGCCTGTTTGGTTGAAGGCCATCAGTGGCCAAGCCAAAATTTTGGCAACAATTTGATCATATTAAAGTATAAATTAAAATTTAGCAAAACAATAAATTACTTATTTATATGGTTTGGACACAACCATAAATCATACTAGTACATAGGGATGCATGCAGGACTACTCGCGGGTTTGGAGACATAACTAAATGTCTCAGGTACCCACGGAAAAATAGTTTGTCGCCAAACTCACGAATGGTCCCGCTTGCATCTCTACGTACGTATAGATGAAAATTACATTGTATGGTGTAATCTATAATGTAAAGAGCGAGTTAACTTTAAATAAGTTTTACCACAAACTTTTCTACCCACCTATGATTTAGGCCCTTGGATCTAAGCTAAACTAATCATCCAACGGTGAATTTGTATTGGTCCCACGTGGCCCACCTTGTTGTTGGCAGAATGCTACCCGGACGCAACGTTCCTGCCAACCAAATCAGTCCATGCACCCCTCCGCGTCCAGTTTTTTTCCACCAAAAATAGTACCCACCCTTAGACAACTCGCACATTACTCTGTATAAAAAACTCATACACAAGCCCAATAGTTTCATCAATTTGGATCCATAATGGCCCAATAATAAATACATAATGACATGAAGCAATAAAACTGCATGATACACGACAGTGTACGCATCAAATCAAATCGTATAATACCATACTGCCATAAAAGCTCTAGATGTGTCGCTTAAAACCTCTTGTCATGGATATTAAAGCACATAATTGATGAAAGGAGAAATCACGGAGAGGCTGGAAAAAAAGGAAAAAAGAGAGTAAGGCAAAAAAAAAAAGTCAAAGAACGAGGACCCAACACGAGAGAGAGGAAGGCGGGGCGGAGGCGCGATGGATACGGGATGAGGAACGAGCATTGCTGCGGCTGGGGCCGGGTCCAGCGAGGATAGGGTGGGGGGGCAGTGACGTCGCGCGGAGGAGGAAGAGGGGGAGCCGCAGTGGCGGTGGCGGAGGAGGCGGGGCGGAGGCGCGGGGTGGAGGAGGAGGCGACGATGGCCGGAGTCCGGGCTGAAGCGGCCAGCGGCACGGATTGTGGCGGGCGAAGAAGCTTGGAGCCTCGCGGCTAGGCGGGGGAGAGGGGGGAGTGGGGAGGAAGGAGGAGTGCCGGGCTGCGGCCGTGTGCGGTTCTGGCGCCTGCGAGGACGGGCCGACGCGGCCGGGCGCTGCGAGGCGAGGGGGCGGGGGAAGGAGAGGAGGGGTGGGGCGGACAGGGGCCGTAAGAGAGAGAGTAGAGAGTGTGGGGCGACGGGTTAGGGTTAGGGTTCGCTGGTTCGTTTGGGCGGCATCACTTTAGATCGACTGGGCTGATAAACTGGGCCGACTGGGCCGCCAATTGAGCTTGTTGATCATGAGACCAAATTTTATTTTCTTTTTAAGTTTTTTATTTTTAGGATTTTGAGTATTCAAGTTAAATAATATGCCATTGCTTTTACATATTTTAGTACAATTATTTGTTTTGATTCATTGTACATGTTTATATGAATTTTTTATTTTTTTTCATGAATTTATGCAAGCCAAAAACCCATTAGAATTTTCATATGGTTGCTATTCAATTAAAATTTTCAGTTGTATATTCAGAAACAAATATTTCAATAAGATTTTTCTCGATTTTGGATCGGATTTGGCGGCATGACCAAGCGGTATTTTGGCGATATTTCTTGCTGTGGTAAAGATGCGTGTGTGCTTGTACAATAGACCTCTTTTTTTACTTAAATGAATATTTCAATTACTAAAATTTAATATTTTTTATTTATTAGTCACGTGCGGGACGCACGCGCATTTTGACTATTTGATAAAATTTCTAACATTTGAAATCTTATTTGGAGACATTTGAAATCTGGATTTTCAGAAGAAAAATGGTAGAAAGATCGAGACATGAGATAGAAATGTAAATATTTCAAACTGTGAAGATGGGCCGTTCAAACCAAAGACAGTGGGCCAGCCTGATATACTAAGTAGAACCTTAAAATAAGGTCAGTGAATCCAGATTAGTTGCAGGTGGAGCCCACGTGTCATCCGCACTAAATTTGAATCTTGCTGCCGAAAGGAGATCTGCAGCAGCAGTGTCCAAAAGTGTCACTTATGATTTAATATAAAGAGCGAGTTTAACCAAAAATAACTTTCACCCAACAGATGTTTACCCACATAGACCCCTGAACCTACCTGCATCCCCACAACAAGGCCATAGGGCCCACCCAAAACTGAGTTACACGCCGGAACGATGCCAGAACGCGAGTTCCTGCTATTCAATCGGCTGGATGCAAAGGTCTAACCTTGAATTTTTCTCACCCAAGACTCAACGCGTACCCACCCCGCTAGATCATCCAGTAAGGGCCTGATCTGGATGAAGGGTGTACCTGCGTCCCGCAGATCGCCCAGCCAAAGGCCGATTTGGTCCATCACAGCCCAAGTTATGAACAAATAATGAAGAAACGCGATAATAACATGTCATAATCCCACCTCGCCCATACAATTAATTATTTACATGCTCATAATCCATCAATATCCTGAACAAAGTCCACAGCGGGTAGGGTCTGGAACATACCTGAGCAACTGCAGTAGGCGTGCCCCGGCCTGAGGAGACGCTAGCCCCGACCATGGCGGGGCCCGGCACCAGCCGCCACGAGACGGGAGAAGGGCGCGTCGGGCTGGATCCGGCCGCCGCCGAGGGGAAGGGGTCCGTGCGGAGGGGGCGGCGAGCGGGGGGAGGAAGGAAGCGCCGACTGCTTGTGCCGCTCTTGGGCGCGGGCGGAGGCTTGAGGAGGGCGCACTGGGCCGGATCCGGTCACCCCGAGACGGGAGGAGGAGTGCGCCGGGCTAGATCCGGCCGCCACCGAGGGGAAAGGGTCCAGGAGGAGGGGCGGCGAGCGGGGGAGGAAGAAGGCGCCGGCGGCTTGTGCCGTTCTCGGGCGCGAGCGGCGGCGGGCCGGCGACGACGCTGGGCGCGAGACGGGAAGCAAAGACGAGGTTCAAGGCGGCCAGCCGCTAAGCCTCTCGACGGTCCCGCACCCACCCGCAGATGGACGCGTGAACCGGCGAGAGGTCCGGCGGGCGGCGTTGGCGAGGCCGTCCGATGGCGCGTAGCGGGGAGACGAGGAGAGGGCGGGGCGGCGGCGAAGTATGTGAAGCGAGGAGGAGTGGGGGTGTGTTGGCTGGCTGCGGCAGGACTGCGGAGTATGAGAATAGGGTTTCCCCTGTTTTTGTTCCGCGCCTGGGAGCTGGAAGCCGGCCGAATGAATCCATCGGATGGTGGGCAAGGCAAGACGGGCTGGACCAGGCTGTTAGGGATGAAGTGGGATGCTATTTTTCTTTATGTTTTTTGGCTTAATTTATGACTTACTTTGATTCCCTAAAAAATGAATTGTATTTGATAGTGAAGTCTAGTTACAATTGAGTTTTTCCATTGAGTGTTTTTAAATTATACTCCGGGAGCTGTGCAAATTGGAGACGAATGAAGAGAGGTTGCCTAAAAACTAAAAATCACTCATACAAACTGAAACCATAGAAAATGTTTAGGGGTACCGAAAACAAAAAACCATCCATTAAAATAAATAATTTATGAATCATAATAATTAAACTAATTTACTTTGTGACTCTAAAACATTCAAAACAATTAATAAATCATAAAACCATATTTTCTTAAATATAAAACTCTCACAAATAATTTTTTAAAAAAGGCAGTAACTAACTTTAACTTTTAAAAAATGCACGTGCGACACGTTCGGGACGCACGTGCATTTTTACTAGTTTTAATTTAAAGTCTAACATGGTTAAACTCGTGACCAAAATTTGGTCTGGCCACTGAGCGACTTGAACTAAACAGGGCCCAAGCTGTGCGTGCACGGTGCGCTGAAAATTCACAACTTTGTCTGGATGGTGAGTCAAGACCGGTTGCAATCAGCAGAACAATTCGCATCTATAGACGACTTTTTTTTTGTTGAACTTGTGTGTAGGGCTCATGTCATGTGGGTGGGTCACGGAACCCGCTCTCTCCGCCCACGTGTAGTGGAAATCGCGCAGCAACATGGTACTATTCGAGGATAAGTACATCCCTTCGCCAGAGGTGGTGATCTACAAGCTACTTATGTCAATTAAATCCTGGATGATGCTGGTTCGTGCAAAAGATAAAGAGAAGAGAGAGGACGAGATCAATATGCTTCAACAAGGCGACTCAAGATTCAGAGTGTAAATGCTTCTTTTGTTTTTCGTTCTCTCTTGCTGGCTGGTCGGGGAGGCCCCTGTTGTGCATGGGTCAGTAGATGTTCTTCGGACTCTCTTGTGCTCTTGTCGTGTAAGCTGGAATTCAATAAGGCCAGGTGAAAACCTCTCTTAAAAAAAACTCTAGAAGCACTTAAGTTCATAAACCATGGCCAGAATGCATTTTCCTGAGGCACAGTAAAGAAGTATACATGACGAGCGCAACAATGTTTTATGACTAGTAGATGCGGATCTGGATCGTAATCCAGCAGGATCATGGATGAAGCTGACAAATTTGCAGGAAACACTTGAACCTAGAGTTCATCTTTTGGTGCTGGCAAGCAATCCTCATCCCAGAAGTAGGGAAATTTCAGCTTTGCAGCTGTATGAGGCACACTCCAGTCATCATATGTAAATCTGCAACAAGGGATATAACTTTAGCTCAGAAAACCATCCTTGGATACTATTGCAATCAGAGGAAGAACAGAAAGGTAAGTGAAATAATTTATATTAATAAGGATACCATTAGAACACAAAAGGTGTATAATTGATATTACTAGGGATATCATTAGAACACAAAAGGTGGTACTGGTACATACAACTATGATGGCATCCATAACAAAGTGAAAGGGATCGCAGCACATGTTAAGAAAACTATGTCTATTCTAGTAATGTTGATGGAATCAATAAATCACAGTAGTATAGATAAGTATTAGATGTTCAGGATGTAAATGTCCAACTACTGCATCAGGTACATAACATATCTCGCAATCATGTGATAGTGTTCAATGGTCATTTTGAGAATATCGACGTTTTTAATATTTGTATGTGTATTCTTTTTTGAGATGACATTTTAGATTTGCACACATTTTTTTGAAGCTTTTAAAAATATTTGTCTGTGAGGTTTTTTCTGCTGTCCAGGATAGGCCTTTCTTTTAGATTTTTTTTTGTCACTATTTTGAGTTCTTGACAAGTATGACTTATAATCTAAATGAAATAAAAATCTATTAATATTGATGGTTGTTAGAAGCAAGGATGGAATTGATTTATCAATTTGCATCCAATTCTTCGATCAGGTTTTGTCACATAACTGCTTCAGGCATGCCAAAATGTTCTGAGACAAACTCCTAACCGTATGTATGGTATATGATTCAGCAAGATGGAAACATCAGCGATACATTTTACAAGGTTCAAAGCACATATGCAGCACAGTTGGCACAGATTACTCTGAACTCTGAAGAAGTCTGTATGCATGTATTTGATGAAAGCAAACGATCAAGTAAGATATGCTCACATCTTGATGGGTGGGCGCGATATGATCACAAGAACTTGCAAATCTTCGTGCTCGTCAGAATTCCAAACCTGCAACAAAGAGAAACATGATGTACACGCTAACATATAAATCAATTCACTACCCACCAAAACAAGTTCCAACATGATCTTGTGATCTAGCCAAAGTATAGTAACACATAACCAGCAGAGTATCAGACAAAGTAAAACTGCAAACAAAGGACAGCCTTTCTCTTTTACCTGGTGCGGATCATTTACAGGGATTGAAAATGTGCTATTCTGAAAGACGGGTATTTCCTGCGGGTGCCCTGGGTATTTCAATGAGCTTGACCCCAGCAAGAGTGTGCCCTTCCCTTTGAGGACAATGAAAACCTCTTCACAGGAATGCCTGTGGATTGGCGTCCTTTGACCTGGACCAAATGTCTGAAGCCATACTTCCACCTGCAGGAAACATTCCATGAAGAAGCAAGAAAGAATAATAAGAGTAGCTATACTGTCAGTCAAGTATTCCAACATGACTTATCAAGCATATCGACATGTCAGCTAATTAAGTCCTTTGGACTAGTAGCAATATCAGTACAGTGCAGTCTAATTCTTGAGTTCACATAGAAGTGAGAAATTATCATGCATCAAGGTGGCATTACCAATGCTAATCGAAATCAGACCGCACATGAAAAGGAACATGTCGATCAACGAGCACGTTCAACTAATTTGTTCGCTAGTTGAATACCCATGCCAATATAGTTTGGGAAATACACTGGGGCCCTAGTATTCATTCCTCACCTCCTTCATCCCATGAGCGAGCGCGCCTGCAACCGTGATATGTGAGAACCCTTGTCTCCCATAGTTGCTTTGGTGCATTAGGCCTATGTCTTTCACCAGTGAAGTGTCTGCATACACGGATACAGTTGTCAGGTAAAAGAAAGATGCTCACTTCCCTTCCTATCGCAAATTCGCAAGGCACCGCCTCAAATCAAATATCGCCTATGTATCACAAATTATCGCTTATTTACACAACAAAATGTGATCTGGGCGATGGATTGGAGCAGTAAGTCCGGAGGTCTCAAGAAACTCGACATGGAGATGGGGAGAAGGAGAGGGAGGGAAGGAGGTGGCACCTCGGGGGCAGGACGATTCTGCTACTGGAAGGAAGAGCGAGGCGAGGATGGCGGCAGCGGTGAGGAGGGCATGGCCGACGCCGGCGAAGTGGGACCCACGGGAGGCCGCGAAGGCGGGTGGTCCGGGCGGCGCCATTTTTTCTCCGGCGTTGTCGGTTTTCAGTTACTGTGTTCGCTAGCGAAAGCCCCGTGCCTGTGTCTGTCCGACCCATCTGGTAGACTCTAGTGCAGCTCGGTGGGACGACGCCGTCCCATCCCACCTCGTGCTTCAAACCAAATGCAGGGCCTCTCCTCGGCGCACGCCGCGGCGGCCCACGCAGACCGGCCGCAGGCCCCACGCGGGGGCAGTGAGGGGATGCGGGTGCAGGCCAGATGGGTGGCACGAGGCACGACACGGTTGTAGTCCGTCACGGAGACGGCATGGGTACCATGGACAACGGGTCCGTGCTAGCCCAGTCCACTGGGCGTGCCGTGCTTTGGACAGTATTGGCGGCTTGTCGATGCTCTGCTGTCTAGCGCGTGCAGGTAAGCTTGGAAGCCTAGCAGGCAGGTTCGAACCTCCGCAGCGCTATATTTAGGTCAGTTTTTTTTTTACAATTCACCATTTAAGCTTTGTTGACCAAGTGGGCCAGCCAGTGCCTCGGGCCGGCCCAGTGGCACTGATCAGCCTCTCGGTGTCCCGTGCTTGGGCTGCTTTTGTGCCCATAGGCCGACACGGCTTGGTGGCTTACGCGGGCCTAATCAGGGTCGTGCCTAGTGCGGGCCCATACCGACCCATTTGGACGTCTATCGGCATAAGGATTGGGAACCAAATGCTGTTAAGACTATCTCCAACCGGATAGATATCCCACATTGACTATCCACTGTTCCAACTATCCACATCTCTGTCTGTAGAGGCAATCTATATATCTATCCCATTAGAGATGGTCTAAGGCGCCACCAATACGCACATGAAAAGCGCATGACTACCGATTACGCTGTCCTCCTCGTCCCTAACCGCGCCGCCTCGTCGCCCAGTCGCCCTGAGTGCGAAGCCTTCAACACAGGGAGGACAAATTACTATTTAGCTCAACAAAATTAGTGCAAATAGTCAAAAAGATTATTAGCGGCTTCATTAAGAAAAAATTACTTTTATTAGGGGGAGGCTTGCCCCTCTCAGCCCTCCCTTATGTCGCACCTGCTGTTGCCGGTAACCATCTCCGACATCGACGGCTCTTGCCTGTCTCCATCGCCACCCGCTACCACTTTCCACTACAAACTCCACCGCCTCTTCCACCCCTTCGCCACCTTCCTAGCCCCCGCTGCCTCTTCCACCCCCAGATCTGGCTAGCTACTACTGCCTCCACCACGGCCCACAGTCGTCATTAACCTTCGCCGTTGCGCTCCTTCTCCGGCCTCCTCCCCCCTCCCCCGCTGCCTACCTCATGTCTGCACCGCCGGCCGGCAACCTCCCCCGACCCACTCTTCTAGTGGCGCTGGACAAAGACCCCCCTCTCCCCCTTGCAACCATGAACCCTAACCTCAACTCTAACCTCAGTGGCGGCGTATTGATGGGTTGTGGGAAGACGGGGTCGCACGCAACTACACCACCGCATCCCCGTCGCGGCTGTGTCACGTCTTCGACTTTCTACTGCACTACATTCGAAGAATGCAATGTTGCGGTAGTTAAAACAAGGTAACAGTACAAATGACATAACAATCATACCTATTTACATTCAACCATTAAGAACTCAAATAAAGACACGACGTTTTACAACTCAACAAATACACAATAATTCATTACACTATTCTTCTAAAGTAATACAAGGAAGTGGTATAGGTTCTATACCATCTGGAACAAAGAATATGGCGCCATTTGGAATAGAGGAAAATTTTTCTATTTTTGCATTTTTTTTCTGTGAAATTGAACTGTTTCTGATAAATTCCTGCACAATTCCTTTGAAAATCATGCGTTCCAAAGGAGGCCTATATGTTTGACTCTGTTAGAATTATTAGCTACAAACATTTCCTAGCTAAACCAAATATAGTGATGTTTAGTAGAGCTGAAGCACCGTTAAGTACCATAGCAGAACAATTAGCATCATAGTGACAAATCATCTAAAAACGCTATAGCAGATTATTTAGAACCATGATTTTTTGCCTAATAAAGTGTTTCTTTAGTACAATCTTTACCATAAAAATATAAGTTATATGATGGTAGAAAAAGTGATAATAGGTAAAAAAAAAAAGAAAACCAAAGAATCCATGGAAAACAGGATAACATGGTTTTCTAAATTGGGCTATCCAGTTTTATGTAATCCAATTCATCAGGCATGGTAAGACCTCCCATCCTATAGATAAATGACCACAGCCGATTGACAACATCGATCCACTTGACTAAAAATCATGTATCTACATTTTTCTTTCTACCCTAAACTCCTCCCTAAACCCTAATCCTTTATTCGTAATTTTTCTCCCCAAACCCTAATCCTTTATTCGTAATTTGTATCAACAACAATTGAAGGTGCCCTAACAGGCTAACTAGCCCGTAAAGCCTAGGGTAACCCTAAGGTGCGCATACTCCGAAAGGGTCCCTCTCGACCAGGCGCTCATTGATCTATCTACCGAACCTGTAAAATCCAGCACAAATGACACCACGATGTATGTTGTTATGAGGATTTTGCACATGACGTGCTTGTAGGCAAGCGCAAGTGCCAAGTGCCAAGTGCCAACACAAATGTCGAAGGAACGAAATTGGGGTGGGGTTGGGATCAGCATGGCATATACATATATTACATAATATGTTTAATTGTTTATCCTTCATTATTTTCATTTATTCCATGCGCGTGTAATGTACACGTGCATAATATATGTATTCCCTCCCCCTTGGGACGGACGGAACTCATCACAATGTGGCATGGTGTCACAGAAATGGCCCTAGTCAGAAGCTGCTTCTCTGCCGAACTAAATGGACAACATGATGTCGAATCCATTGTCGGTGTATGCCCGCTGAAAGATGTAGCTGGCGCTCTTTTTGTTACCTCACTGCACGAAGCAAGAAAATGAGCATGATTATTATTCCCATAGAAAAAAAAGGAGAATGGAAAGGGCAATGTAGACATTTGAGAACTCCTTTGGCAAAACTCAATTCCGATTGGAATTGCAGGGGATTGGAGGGAATTGAGGGGAAAATGAACCCCTCCAATTCCGGTCGGGAATGGTTGATCCAAACAAGCCCTGAAGGCGAATTTGAAAAGACTTAAGTGTGCATGGGGCAAGCCAAGCATAAGATTCCAGCATATAGGATTTAATTCCTAATATGAAAACTCTTATGCTGATTACACAAGTACATGTCAGGAAGACCGTTCAAGCAAAATACAACTTAATCATCTGGTTAACAAAAATCAGAATGTAATTTGGATGAAACAGCTTTTCTGAAGTAACGTTTGTTTTTTGACCTTGTACTTGCAAAAATATTCATGCAGGATTTTTCGTACGGTACTAACGAGCAAAATTATAGGATTTCAAGATTGCTGAGAAACAGCCTAAATACTAAGAGATTTTTCGCATTTGCAAAGAAAACTAGTGTGTGAAAGCATCAATTGCATACCACCTTGTCAGTCAGATATAAGCTATCCAAAACAGCAAACCCTGCTGCAACACCGCCTTCATCCGATGAAGAAACTTTTGTCCGCATCAAGTAGCCACATTGGTCATTGATTACCACCTTATCTTTGTTCCTGATCAGAAATTGAGCAGGGTAGTTCTCTTCATTAGAAAAATCACCACCATATGGAGAGCACTAGTGTTTGTTTTTGAAGAAATTGTACCGCAAGTAAGCTCCATATATTCCAAGCTCAGAAATCACAAGACCCTCGTGGCAAATACCACCACGAACTAGATAAGCAGGAGAGGCTTTTGGAAAGATTCTTTGCATGAGTATATAGGCTGCAAGTGCATCCCCTCCTTCCTTCTGGAGTCTAATAAGAGTTTCTCGTAATTCAAGACCATAGATGTTGTTTCCTGTGTAGAAATAGCGTATTCAAGAAACAGGAAGACATAATATGCATACATTATTGTAAATACCAACCTCCGCCTTCACGTTGAGGCTTCAATACAAACAACTCAGGTTTCTCTATTGCAGTTTTAACAATCTCTTCATCATCCAAACTCCATAGCCCAGCAAAGCATTTACGAAGCTTAACAATTTCTTCCTTGTCTTCAACAAACCTATAAAAAGAGTAAATGATGGTAAGGAAAAGTTGAAGGTTTTAGCCTACATAAAATACTAATATTTGATCTGATCATACTAGAATTGGAAATTTGGAACAACAGTACATGTCATGAAGACAGCTCAAAGAAAATACAAATTATCCATCTGGTTAACAAAATTGAGAATGTAATTTGGATGAAACAGCTTTTCTGTAGTATCATTTGTTTTGAGAAGCACATGATTAATTGCCATAGCCATATGAACAATAGGCTTTGTTTCTGAAGAAATCTTATCACCTTTCAAGCACATTAGGCTTTGCTAGTTCTTGTTGAATCTTTTTGGTTCCCACTAAATGATATGATATCGAAGGACACTTCACAGCAGACGATTGTTCAATCAAAAGTCTTGCACGCCACTCCTAGCATATACAAGTAGCTTTGTCATCGCAATCTGAGCATGTTATGAATCTATCGTAACAAAAACCAACAAGTGCGTATCCAAATCATATAAAAAAAGTGTTTTGACTTTATAGACAAGGCAAAAAATGAAGTCCAAGTGTGATATGGAACATAGAAGCATCAAACCATATTTGAATAAGAACGAAATAGCTGAAAGAAATTCTTTTGGGGGGCAACTAGTTTCTGATCAGAAATAGGATTATGTTGAATGGAAAAAGCTATGTACACTCATACTGCTTCTGAAGGATAAGGTTTCTGATTAGAAATAGGATTATGTTAAATGGAAAAAGCTATGTACACTCATACTGCTTCTGAAGGATAATCATTTGGTGCATATCCAGCTCTATAATACACCACGGCAACTTTCTTGCCATCTCTGCATTTTTCAAAAAACAAATTAATGAATATATGGCAAGGTTGATTGCTCAAATGCTTAGAACAAATCATTAATTATTCATTTTTACATCTATCGATACATACACCAGAAGAGTTCCATCTGGGAGAACCTGCCCTACAGCCTCCACCTGTGACAATGTTTTCCTAATAGTTGTTACGCCATGTGTGATAACTTGTCAAGGGAACACAAGTTTGATCTTATGAGTTCTGATACTGCCTAAAATTCAAGTGGTTGAAATAGTGTCCCAAAATTACCAAACACTTGAGCAATCCTTGTGGTGAACTGGGGACAAAGGTACTGGTAAAAAGCAAGTGACGAGATTGAACTCAAGATTATAGATGGGAAATTGAAAAGAATAGCAATTATGCAGGTGAAAAGATAGTTGAACAAAACAATCAAGCTGTCATGTCACTACACAGGAATCTGGCAGATGAAATTGTAGTTTCCACATCGCAGAAGATACAAAAGCAGAATATAAAAGGATATGATTCCTGCATATGTTTGGTAAGCCAGTATTGGTCATACATATTTCTTTCTTCAGGCTGAACAATCATCATAACCACAGCACTGAGAAATCCATAAAAAAGAATGACAGTTAATACTAATTTAGATAGTAGCATAACATATAAAAAATACCATGTTCAATTAGAGCATACCAAACCTGTCAACATTAAATTCAGCCCATGCTCTGGCCAATGCTTCAGCAAATTGACTGCTACCTGCATTTTCAGGAACCCTCTTGTGTTCCAGACTTGACAAATATCCATATTGACTAATTAAGGTCCTGCACAACAATTAGTGAATGCTCATTTTTTTGTATATTAATCATGTTCAGAACATAATAATAATTCTGATCAATTGAAGTAATAAATAAGAACCCAACCAATAAAAAGGAGAAACTTCAGGTAGGTTCATTAGTAAGGTATGTAAGTAAATAGTATGCACGAGCACGACTAAGGATACATTTTCCCTATCTACTTTCAATTACAAACTTGGAGCACAACCTCCGTAGTACTATTCCTTTACTCTCCAGAGAATTGCAGCCCTAGTAGAAAAGAATGCAATGGATAATATTGCTAGTTTTTCATTACTTCTAGAATGATTAATTGCCAGATGATGTCAAATTAGTAGTTTTACAGATTGTGCAATCTGACAGAACCCTTTTATTCATTTCTGTATGAATGCAAAATTAAATACATGAACTGGGCAGTATTAACTATTAAGGCCTACTGTTCTACCATGTGTAGCTGAGCATATGAATGCAAAATTAAATACATGAACTGGGCAAGTATTAACTATTAAAGCCTACTGTCTACCATGTGTAGCTGAGCAAATCCTACTGACCTATTGTCTCAAAAAGAACATAGTTTCCATAGGTTACATGTTCAGTGCAACATATTTCTATTCTATAACCGGATTTCAGAAGACAAAAATGCGTTCATGCACAGAAAGATACTGTATTGTAGAAATGAATGGCAGCACTTTACCTGTGAAGCTCACTTACTAAGCAACCAAGGCCAGGAAATGACGCTGAGATGGTGTTGAGCTCTATTTGAAGAAGAGAACTCGTTTCTGAATCCAGCATATAATCTGATCGGAATAGCCCCAAACGGATATTCTGATAAACATTTGAGCTCTTTCAGTACATCCATACAATAACGTTACCATCCCCCCTCCCCAATTAAAAGAGAAAGGGCCTTGGGGCTAATGCTATTAATATTTGATATTTTGGTTAAGATGTCGAATCAAAAAGACCTTTTAATACTCAAGCTCAGAACTTAACTCAGTGGTAAGTAAATTACCTCCTCCTTATTTATTTCCATCATTTTCCTGTGAATCTCTAAGAGCCTAGATGTGAAATCATCAACCTGCTTCGTTCTGAAATTACAGCACGATCAACCACTATCATTACTTCATCAGTCAAATGGTTCCACAGAAATTTTGAACCTGTGAGCTGGACGGTCATTTTTGTTTACTCAAAATTAGACAGGCCATTTCAATGACTAGACATGTCGGTTCTTCAAGTGTTCAAATTTCAGATTCAGTGAGCATACAGTGGGCTAGTAGTACACAAGAGGATTTAGTAGGGATTTGATGAACTTGCATTCTCAGTTCCAAGCTGCAAACAGATTTCTGAGTGGTAACTTATAGTATGGTGAGACATTAGTAGTATGGGAAAGGGAGCTTACTTAGACAAAGATTCTTGCAGAAAATTCCCATCCAAGCTGACACGATCCACAAGATCGTTAAAAATGGGAGCCAGCTCACACGCCTGCCTCCAAATGGGTTCCGGCAGATGCGCCGGGAGCAGGGAGAACGGAGCGTGAACCAAACCAACACCAGGGACTGTTCCTGATCTCTGCACAAGGAGGTCAATCACAACGTCTCATCAGGAGTTCGGATAAACAGATAGCTAGTGCCTTAGCTGTATTGGCTCCACCAGACTACACCAGAAGGTTTCGCTACACACTCAAAACAATTTAGGGGGCAGTCATGAATCATGTCCGGATCTTGGCGCATCAAAGTCAATCGGTGCGTGTCAAAGGCGACAGCAATGCACTCACAAATCACAATCTAACCATGATCACAAAGCACGCGGTGGCCAAATGGATTAAGGAGCTGAACTGTTTTTAGATGACGAGGAACTGAACTATTAGTTCGACCAACTGAAGGAGTGAACTGAACTGTGCTGCGCTGTGGTGAGCAGCCAGAGCGCAGCAGCTAGTTCCATATGCCATGAACCATAGCCTGATCTAACTTGTTTCGACAGAAAACCAGAAGAAATCCCAGAGACTGTGCATTCGAGGACCCTCAGCCTCGATCGACTACCATGCTAGCGAGTGGAAATTGCGCGCGGTCTCGGTCTCGAAGGGGAAGGCGAGAGCGGCGAGAGACCAAGAAGTAGCAGCAGATTACCGGGTCGGCACGGTCCCCTACGACGAGCCCGTGCAGCGCGCACCACGCGGCGGCCTCTCGCGCCAACTCCTCCGCCGCGGCGGGATCCATCGACGGCAGCACGGTCGCGGCGGCGCTCATCGCAGGTTGCCGGATCAGGGCGCCTATGGGGATTTTGAATGTTCCTTGAGGGGGTATTTGCAATTGACCTGCGGTAGTCACTAGTGAGCAAGCGGAGACGTGTGAGGCGGTTGACTTTATAGCCGCTGTGGCGTTTGAAATTTCGGTAAAAGGCAAGGGGGCTGCGCCAAAGTGTCAGGGTCAATTATGCCTTTTTGCGAAGCGTCGCCGCCTCTGCTTTTGCTTTTGGTTGAGGCAGCCTACATCTTCCAAGACGAATAAACATTGCCATAAGAAATAGTATTACTTTCTCCATATTTATTTATACAGCATTGAACATACATACATAGAATAATAAACGAGAATATAATACTCTCTCCGTCCCAATTTAAAGTCATTTGACTTTTTTTTACATCAAATTTAATTTGCCCGTCTTATTCAAAAAAATCATAATTATTATTTGTCTCTGTTGTGATTTAGCTTATCATATACTCCCTCCATCTCACAAAATAAAACGTACATGTATTTGGCACGGTCTTTAAAGCAAAAGTTTCGACCATTTCTTTCATTCAAAATATGACATCAATATATACCAAAATATCGTCATCTTAAAGTACTTTTGAATACGAATTCAAATATATAACATGGATACACTAAAAATTTATATTTTTTACTAAATTGTTAGTCAAAGATTTCAAAGTTTGACTTTTCCAATTACATGCACGCCTTATTTCATGAGATGGAGGGAGTAATATACTTCATCTACAGCTTGATGTTTTTCATATTTTCACAAATTTTTTGAAATAAGATGAGCCGTTAAAATTTGATGACAAAAAATGAAACGACCTATAAATTGGAATCGCTGGGAGTAGATGTCTAGAAACATTGTAATTTGGGGCGGGAGGAGTACTCGGGAAAAAAATATGTTTTTTAAAAGCAATGTTGGTGACAAGCTTTGGTCCATTCCTGTCGAATTGCATTTGATCATACAGTATGTCCGGATCCTTTCAGTGCTTACTTTGTGACCCGGTCCATCAAACATATGTGCAGCCGGCTGCCGGCTTACCGCATTCGTAAGCCAATCTGATACTGGTTCTCTCCCGGGAGCGGTAGCCCACCATCACCATGCATGTCATGGCATAGGAAAAATGTCCCGTTCCAATGAATCTGCAAGTTTGCAACACAGTATAGTGCAACCCTTGGCTCTGTTTGCGAGCCAGCCTGCCTACTCAGCCAAATTATATATGGCTTGTGTTAAACTGGGGACATATCACGTCTAAACGAGATTTTGGTGTAATCACTGTGCAATTCTACTAAAAGAAGTTTTAAAAAATTCTGAAAAAATCATGAATATATATCTCAGCCTACCACATCTATACATGAAATTTCATTATCAAATTCGTCCTACTCTAGTAGTTACAAAAAAGACAAATTTTGTGACAAACATTAAAGTTCAAATGCACCCCAAATTTGTCTTTTTTATAACTACTAGAGTATGATGAATTTGATCATGAAATTTTATGTATAGATGGGGTAGGCTGAAATATACATTCATGATTTTTTTCAAAAAATTTTGAAACTTTTTTTATTAGAATTGTACGATAATTGTACCAAAACCTCGATTGCACGGGATATGTTCCCGTTAAACTGCCCAACAAAGAGTTGTTTTTTTAAGAGGTATCCAACAAAGAGTTGGCTACAAACTGTTGTTTTCAAAAAGTCTATGTTTGGTTATCTGAGATACGGTAAATATAAAAAGAAAATAAATATTATTTCAAAAATTTATATGGCAGATGTGATCTAGTTTTGACTAACAAAATATTATAAACATAAATATAAAATCAGTTCAACGGCTAAATATAAAAGGAGCAACGAAATTACCTGAAATTTTCTGTATGATATAAACACATTTTGGCTACTTTCTTGCTAAGATATTAAGCCTAGATAGCCAAACACTCTACTACTACACAATTTAAGCCTAAATATGTATCCACTCAATCAATCAGATCCATAGAGATTATGCAATTATATCTGCGAGCATATCCATCTAGAGACATCGTATATACTCCCTCCATTTCAAATATAGATAATTTGATATTTTTTACACCAACTTTGATTCACTTGTCTTATTAAAAAATATGATTATTGATTATTTTTCAGCATATAATATATTTTATGTATGACTTGAATTTTTACATATTTTTTCAATTGTTTTGAATAAAACGAGAGAGTAAAATTTGGTGCCAACATAAGCACTTGAAACCAGGACACATTACCCCCCCCTCCCCCGCGACTTGTTCAAAGTGGTTTTGTGGGGGGTGTTTCTTTACTAAAGTGTGGCCCCCCACTTTTACCCCTCTCCCACTTACATGTGGACCCTACACCCTGCCTTCTCTCACTCCATTATCCATGCCGCCACCGCCACCTCCATCATCTTTGAGGATAGAGCGGCTCCATTCATTGTTTGGTGGGTGGAATCGAAACATTGGAAGTAACAGGTCTGTTAACCCATCGTTATGTGGGACCCGCGTGTCAGCCAGATAAACATCTCCTTCTTCGTCGCCGCAACTTACCTCCGCGTTGATCGCTCGCCTCCCTCCCCGCGTCAGCTAGTCTCTAGATACGATTGCGGCTCCTCCTCCTCCTCTTCCTCCTCCGCGCACGTCACCGCCTCCTACTCCTCCACGCGCGCCGCCAACTCCTCCGCTCCACATGCCACTGGTTCTAGATCCGACTGTAGCTCCTCCTCCTTTCCGTGCGCCGCCAGCTCCTTCACCTTCCCGCTCCGCCGCGACCTCGCACGCCGGCCGCGCCTCCCCTCTCCGTCGCGGCCTCACTCGCTGGCAGTGCATCAACCGACAGTGGGCGGGCTCGAGGTGCGGCGGCGGCAACATGGCTCGAGGAGCGGTGGCAGGTGGCGCTATAAGGAAAATGGTCTCTTATGCCATATTTTCATAGTTGTGTTTTGGTGATTGATTGAAAACCAACACTTGGATTAATGAACTTGTCTAGATGCACATTCTTAGGTGTTTAGGTCTAAGAGATGAAGAAGAAGAAAAGCTGAAGGCAAGGCCCTAAGGGCAGCCATAAATGGGGCAGCGCCCTGAAACCTCACAGGGTTTGTGAGGACTGGACAATACGGCTTGCAGGACCGAACAAACCTCTAGACCTATTTTCCTGAAAGGTAGAAGACTTAGAAGCATGGCAAGTTATGAAGACCTGGACGGTCCAAACCCCTAGAGAAACCATGGACCGAACAACTTCAGATGAGACAGCAGCAAAAGTGACCAAGTACAATGGACCAGACAGTATGGTCTAGAAGACAGGACTAAAGGTCTGACAAAGATGGTCGAGGGCAGAGATTAAAGCCGCGGAGGATTACAATGGACCATATGGTACGGTCTATAAGACCAGACAATACATCGGACAAAGTTTCCTAAGGCTATGAAGATTGAAGCAGCCAAGGATCTCAATGGACCAGATGCTACGGTCTATGAGACCGGACAAACCATCATACACTACAACGGCTAGTTAGCAAGTACAACAGGTTGGATAGTCCGAAGTATACTAAAGTAAATTGACCGAACTGTCCGGTCTAT
Source organism: Paspalum vaginatum (assembly GCA_030272315.1). Lineage (NCBI taxonomy): Eukaryota > Viridiplantae > Streptophyta > Magnoliopsida > Poales > Poaceae > Paspalum > Paspalum vaginatum. The sequence goes on along the minus strand of CM059019.1, from coordinate 31,920,135 downwards.
GCACTTTATGGCAGCCTTTTTGGCCAATGGCTAGTTTATGTTTGGGGAGTATATAAGCCACCCCACTCGGCCATTTCGAGCGAGTTGGAGCCACTGAAGACCAATTATAGAGATCATCCCACAAAAATGAGGGCCTAGAGCACATCTAGAGATGATCCTAAGTGTCCAAACCTATGTTGTGCCTCACCCACGCCCTTATCTAGGTTCTCCAATCTTGAGTTTGTAGAGGAAGGGAAAATGGGTCAAGGTTTCACTCCAGCCGATGAATTAGAAGCCGTCGACATTGGACCGGGAGACCGACCACGGCCTACCTTTGTTAGTAAAAAGCTCTGCCTAGAGTTTAAAGCCAAACTAGTGGCCTTGTCGAGAGAATATGTGGATTGCTTCATGTGGGAATACCATGAAATGCCGGGTCTGCACCAATTACCTGTGAAACCAGGATATAGGTCATATGCACACTGCCACGAATATGTAATCCTAAGAATCTACCAGAAATTAAAGACAAAATTGAAAGGATGACATCGGCAAGATTCATCAGGCCTTGTCGATATGCAACATGGATTTCCAGCATTGTTTTGGTCAAGAAAAAGAGTGGTTAGGTAAGGGTTTGCATTAAATTCAGGGATCTTAATAAAGCCACGCCAAAAGTTGAATAACCAATGCCAGTAGCAGATCTGCTAATTGACGCAGCAGCCGGTCAAAAGATGATGAGTTTCCTTGATGGCAATGCTGGGTACAATCAGATTTTCATGGCAGAAGAAGATGTTTACAAGACTGTATTCAAATGTCCAGGATCAATCGGTCTATTTGAATGGGTGGTGATGACTTTTGTTCTAAAGAATGTTGGCACCACATGTCAACAAGCTTTGAATTACATTTTTCATGATATTATTGGTCGACTGATTGAGGTCTATATCGATGACATGGTGGTAAAATCGGCTTTTCAGTCTACTCATTGAGCCGATCTACAGATGTTAGAAAGGACCAGAGTTCACGGTTTAAAAATGAACCCCAGGAAATGCGTGTTTGTGGTCTCAGCCGGGCAGTTCCTTGGCTTCATGGTGAATGGGGAATCGAGGTCAGGGACAAAAGTAAAGATGCCATCACCACAATGGTTCACCCCACCAACAAGAAGGAGCTACAGAGTCTGATCTGCAAAATTAACTACATTGGGAGGTTCGTTTCTAACCTCTTAGGGCAGATTGAACCATTCATGCCATTAGTCAAGATAAAATCCAATCAATAATTCATATGGGGACCAGAACAATAGGCTGCATCTGATGATATCAAGACTTACTTAACGACACCTCTGGTACTAGTTCCTCCTCAAATTGGTAAACATTTCCTGATATATTTGTCAGCTGAAGAAACATCTATCAGCTCTATTTTGATCCAGGAGTTTGAAGGCAAGGAGAGGGCTATATTCTACCTCAGCCGAAGGCTTTTGGATACAGAGACGAGATATACTGAGATGGAGCGTTTGTGTCTTTTCCTATATTTCACGTGCTTGAAGTTACGACATTACTTGATTACTGCATAGGCAAAGATTATATGCAAGGCCGATATCATCGAGCATATGCTTTCGGCCCTTATTTTGAAGAGACGACTAGGAAAATGAATGTATGCCTTATTGGAGTTTGACCTGCCGTCAAAGACAAGCTTTGTCAGATTTGATGACAGGATGAGCGACTGTTTCAATGACTGGCATCAAGTCCTCGGCATTATTCTTTGATGGATCAACATGTGAGGCAAGGCGTGGTATTGGTCTGCACATGACCTCTCCTAGGGGGCTAAGGTTTGAATCCTCGCTCTGACTTTCTAAAAAGTGCACAAATAATCAAGTTGAGTATCAAGCTATACAAAGAGGCATGGAAATGTTACTCGATGCCAGCGTCGAGGTAGTTGAGATTTTCTGAGGTTATAAAGTGGTGATCAATCAGCTTACAGAAGATTTCAGCTGTACAAGCGACTATTTAAATCCATTGTTTGTTAAATGCTAGGATTTGATGTCCGAGTTCCGCTTCATAACATTAAAATGGATTCCCTAAGAGTAGAATTCGGAAGTGAACAAGTTGGAACAGTTAGCATTTAGGTATCTTCTCTCTGAGGAGGATGCGGAGATAGAAGTGTGCCAGGTTGAACCCATGGATTGGAGAGCCGATATCCTCAATTACTTAAGGGATTCGGCTCAGGAGGAAAGTAAGAAGATAAGATACAAAGCTTTGATGTATGTGCTTGTTGCTGCATGAGCTACATTATTGTACTCTTGAAGGTTTATTACTTAAATATGTTGGGACGACCGAGGCTTTAAAGCTGATGCATGATGTTCATGAGGGTAGGTGTGGTACGCATCAATCAGCTCACAAAATGAAGTCATTGGTTAGACGACCTTGGCTATTTTTGGCTGACTTTGCTAGAGGATTGTTTCAAATATTATAGAGGTTGCCGGGAGTGTCAAAAATTTGGGGTCATTCAAATTTCTCCAGCAAATGCTTTAAATCCTATTATTAAACCATATCCTTTTAGAGGATGGGGCATGGATATGATCAGCCAAATCAATCCGCCTACTAGCAAAGGACACAAATGGATATTAGTAGCCACTAGTTATTTTACCAAGTGGGTGGAGGCGATTTCGATGAAAAATGTCATAGCAAAAGATGTGGTAAATTTTGTTAAGAAACACATCATATATAGATTCAGAATTCCTCGGATGAACACAACTGATCAGGGTTCTGTCTTCACATCACAGAATAATTCAAAAAGTTCACGACAGGATGGGCATTACTTTGATCCTTGTCATATTATGCTCAGGCCAATGGGCAGGCCTAGGCATCAAACAAGAGCTTGATCAAGCTTGATCGATGAGTTCCCCAAACAATGGCATGAAAGGTTGGCTGAGGCATTATGGGCGTACCGCATGTCTTGTCATAGAGCAACCAAGAACACGTCGTATTAATTAGTACTTGGATAGGAAGCATTATTAACTTGGGAAATTAGCATCGGCTCGATGTGGGTTTCTTTTCAAAATGACCTAAAAGCCGATGAATATGCCACCAATGAATATCAACATGGAAGACTTGGCTGAACTTCGTTTATCGTCCTTAGAGAGAATCAAAGAAAATAAGGCCAAAGTTGCTCGAGCTTACAACAAAAACGTTAGACCCAAGTCATTCCAAATCGGTGATCTTGTTTGGTGAAGCGCTCCAGTTGCTATAATGGAACTAAAATGTGCTTTTTATTACCATCCTAGGGTTTGGTAATCACATTCTTACATAAGAATGATACAGATCCGCCCTAAACGGGTCGGACAGCGAGGGGTGCAGCCCTGAAAATCTAAGCAGTGGAATATAAAACGTAGATCCATTTTCCTCACGCCACAGTTGGGAAGCAAGTCGTAACCCTTACTCATTCTCACACCAATATATGTCCATTGCACTGAGAAAAACAACAACAAAGCAAGAGTGAGTACATACATACTCGGTAGCCCACCTTCCTCCAAAGGAATTTGGGGAAGGCTAACACTATATTCAAGGATATATCTGGAGTTTAGGATAGTTTTGCATAAAAATATTTGTATGCAGGGTTTGAGATAGTTGTCCAGTTTTAATCGTTCTGAAAATTGGGTTTTTCCCAAAAGGGGTTGCCACTAGACTTGCCGGTCCAAGGTGGCTCATGGCTTTCTAGCCACCACATTTTTCCATACACCCAGAATCCACTGCTGAACCAAAAACCATTTTATCCAGTCACAAACCAATTCCATTTTATTTTATGAAAACTGCTAATTAAAGAACCAAGCCGTAACTCATCCATACCAGTGGACACGGACTATTCGAATATTCGAATAGGTTTTACTCTGATCAGAGGTTGTACTAATTCCCACAAGTTAGACTCAGCGGTATGTTACCGTCGTAACTGCCTGAATTCCAAACCAAGCCGTTGCCTTTGTTTCATCACCTAGCAGAACTTTAGGGGTTCAGGCATCCGAGTCACTCTAGTACCCCCGTGGTACTTCCGTTGGCACCGACCCTTCCCCTAGCCCCTTGTGCGCCAACACAGAAGCTACTATGGTATCCACTCCGGCTCGTGCCTAACCAATGCCTCATACAGAGCGAGTGGTTGTACTAGAAGAGTTAGGCAAGATGAAAATCATAACGGACCTTGTGGAGAGCTCAGATAGAACTATTCCTAATTTTCAATACTCAACAGCGCGAGCAATCCACCTACTGGTATTCTCCACGAATCCCGAGGCATGGGGTAACCGCGAGTCGCTAAGTTACCCGTTCATACCCCGCCCTTATGGCTGTTTCGGCGCGTAGCTGTATTCCGACAAGGTCCGTTGTCGGGGTTTTTCCCTATTTTATTTTAAAACCACACAACATCCATTTTTCCACACACATCATATTCCACATCCATAATGTCTAGATTATGATAGATAATTAAATGAGCGATCCAACATATGCGCGCTATATCTAAATAGGCCTAGGTGGCTGTATATTTTGCTGGGTTACCTTAGCAAGCAAAACATGCAAGTTTTTTGGGTGATCATCAGGCTGAGGGTTTTGTTTATAAAACATAGGAAATTTATACATCAAGTGGGGATTCCAGTGGGCTTGCCTATCGTTTTGTTGATATAGATGATGCATCAGTCGATGGTGATGAGGGTGTATCATCTGTCAAATGCATTGGTGTACCATCATTCGCTGGGTACGTTGGCATACCAACTGCTGAGCGTAATGGTGTACCATCCACTGCTCATGTTGGTACAATATCTGTTGTAGGTGCCGGTTGCTTTCTTCAAGCACGATGAAGGCCCTCGCGAGAGGTGTACCAACTAAGATCGCTGGTACCACCTATGTGCATAAGTAGGGAAAAGCAAACACACAACGAATATAACATGAGCTCAACACTGATTTCAGGTGCGGTCAGTAGAAGACCTTAGGTTTATTTCAGAGGGTTGGAAACTCACTAGAGGTCGTGGTTCGGGTAGATAGCGGGGTGGGGTATGGTGTCAGTTCCTGCTAGCGGGCAATACGACGGTTATGGTGGTAGTGCCAGGGTAGCGGAACTGAGCGGCGGGAATGAGAATGGCGAGAAGGTGGCCTCAGGGTGACGTCAAGTGTTTGAGTGGAACAAGGGAGGGAGCAATGATCTTCAGATGATTTTTGGTGTCATCATCATCTGAACTCGAAGTCCGGAAAGACCAAGGTAGGAGCCTTCTGAATTTATGTGGAGTGTATGAATAGATAGGGCTTGATTTTAGATGAATTTAGGTGCAAGAATCACCCAAATCTGAGTTGAAACGGAGAAGATACGGGGTATACAGTGTCTGGGGTAGGTATGAACTTTTCTTGAAAGTTGGAGGGTGGAAAATGGACCCTATCCAGCTGAAACTATGGATTTTGGCTCGCGGACTCCAAACATTGGCTAGGGGTGGAATCTGGCCCGGGGCGACTTGCTCGGCCCACGCGCGGCGTGTGGGGCAGCTCTGCCTGCTCGGCCCACGAACGCGCATGGCGCGGCCTGGCAAAGTGGGCCAGCCCAGCGAGGCGGGAGATGGCACGGCTCACGCCGTTTGCTCAAGCCCGCGTGGCAGAGGTAGAAGAGGGGACGACGGCGCCTGGGAGAAGATGGCGTCAGCTCGGTTCAGGACAGGAGCAGGTTCGCGTTGGTTCGTGGGGAGGGTCGCCGGTGGTTTTCACCGCCGGTGGCGGTCCCATCTGCGAGGCCAAGGGGGTGAACACCAGGAGAGGGTGGCGGGCATGGTGGCAATGTTGTTTGGGTGAATTGTCGGTGCGAACTGCGCATCGGCGGCGAAGCCGACGAGCGATGCGGTGGTTTTGTGGTGGGGAATGGGGGATGGGAGAGTGGTTGTGGCTGTGGCAGCTAGTGTGGTGGAGCTCGGGTTGGGAGTAAATGAATGGAGGGAGTATTTGCTGGCGGATGGGGCTCGCGGTGGTGATGGCGCACCGGTGCACACGGAGGAGGGGTGTGATGGCGGTGGGCTCCGGCACTTGGGGCTACTAGCTCGGTGAAGCAAGAGCTTGCGGAGCGGTCATCTTAGGTGCGGTGGAGTGGGAGTGACGAGTGGCGGGGCTAAGGCTTTTTATAGCAAAGGCGGTCATGAAGCTTGGCGTAAGCTCAGTGGAGGGGAGGCGCGGCAGCGGTGCGGCAAGGCCGGGCGGGGCGAGCCGGTGGGAGCCAAGTGGCAGCGCGGTGCGGCGGTGACGTGGAGGTGCGATGCGGCGGGAGCCGGGAGGCTGGAGGAGGGGGGGACCGAAGCGTGGTGCTTCTGGGGCCGGCGCGGTGCTGTCGCGGCCAGAGGAGGAAGAAGGGGGTAGTGCTGACGGGCGGGGCCCATAGAGCAGCGGCTGAGCTCGTGGGCCCGAGGTGGCAGTGGGAAGGAGGCGGGGAGGGTTTTGGGCCTTGGTGGGCTGGACTTGGCTGAGAGAGGCTGGCCGAAGGTGGGAGGCGGTTGGGGCGGGGGAAAGAGAGGGGGGATTGGGCCGGTTTCGGCCTGAGGAAGGAGGGAAAAGAATATTTCCTTTTTATTCTCTATTTTTGAGTTTGGAATTTTGGGATTTGGACTTTGGGTTGAGAATTTTGGGTAGGGTTTTGGTAGGAGTATTTGATGGGTGTTTGGAGGGGACATATTTTGAAATGTTGAGCTCATATTAACATACAAAACAAATAAACAACATCCAAAGTTTTCGAAAATATTATTTTGAATTAGGGTGAGATTTAGAAGAAAATTTCCGAGGCTAAATTTTGGCGTGTTACAAATCTACCCCACTTAAAATGAATCTTGTCCTCAAGATTCGATTTAGAGGGTTACAAGGATAGCTTTACTTCAGCTAGCTACTTCTAATTTCAAAAGAAGCTTAATTCTTCACACGAAATGGAAGGTGAAATTTTAATAACAACTACATGTCAAATTTGATTCCTCCTTCTCTTTGTTGGGGATATTAGTACAAGCCTTCCACATACGAGATGGATCTTCCACTTCATGAACTTGGAAGGTTGATCCATTGCCTGGCAGCTTCAGGCAGAGGGCTCTTCTAGAGAGCGGCAGAAATTCAGCAAGGCACTTTCTGCTCTCTAGATGGTGGCATAATTCGGGCGACTCGTCCAAAGGTATGGATACGTCAACCTATGGGATCCGGATTATCCTACACCAGCGCTAATAGAAGGGAGGCTACCCCACTTAAATAGGGCGGATACCCCTACTTGAGTATGCTTGGCACTCATCTGGAAGCGGGGAGCTGCTGCGTTTTCCAACTGTTGTTGCGATATTAGCAGATGGAGGGCAGGCTAGAGAAGAAACAACTATCTAGGATAGCCTTCTTCCCGTAACGCTTCTTTTTGCCCCAAGCACTTCTTCTTCGAATTTCTTGCTTGATTCTTGGCTTGCCTTAGGCTTCTTGATCTTGGCACCTTGGCACATGCTTTGCTAGCAGGGAGCTTCCTCTTGCTTCTGCTCAGCCCGTGGGAGGGTTATCAATCGGAGGAGGATTAGGAGGCATAGGAGTAAGATTTCAGCGAAGAGTATATAGCATAGTGGGATGCAGACTTTGGGCTCTGGGTTCATGGGCTAGTGGCTGTGTGCAGGCTTTTTAGTCTTGCTTGCGGAGCTGACAAATGATCCCTCGTTTTGCAAGATGGATGAGGACTTTGAGGATTTTGGCAAAGAATACACACTCGACAAGGATGAGGAGGAAGATGGCTAGGTTTATCATTCTATGGTGGGATTGGTGGGCGGTTTGGGTGGGTTTCTGAGTCGCTCTTCCCAGGGGTGAGGGCGGTGGATTTCCCAAAGGAAAAGGAAACAAAGTGGAAGGGTGACGGCGGTGATGATGTAAGAACTCAGGAGGAGCTGTCCTACCCAAGAATCATAGAACATAGGAGGAGTTGTGGCTAGTTTAGCTGGTGGAAGAGGAGCGGTGGTGGGTTTGCTCTGAGGGGTGAGTGAGGAACTGAGCTCAAGGGAGAGGGGTTTTATCGGCGTGCGAGGGCGGTGGTTGGAGTGCGGCGTGTTGTGCGCCGAGGTGACACAAGCGGTGGAGGTGGAGCGGGTCACGCGGAGGCATGCGAGTGAGGGTGCAGTGGGGGACCGGGCATCCCATGGGCGGTGTAGTGGGGGCACATGGCGGCCAGTGGTGGACGGTGGTGTAGGGGCCATCTTTGGCTAGCAGGGGTGCGTGGGTGCGTTGCCAAAGGCGACAGGTGGTGGCAGGCAGCGTGCGCACGCGGTGGCAGGGGTGAGTGGGTGGTGGGGGCCTGGGCATCAGATGCTGTTGAAAAGGCGAGGCTTGTGGCGGAACCGCCGATTTAATCCTGGACTAAGCACATCTGCCACCTCTGGCTTGCAATGTGGTTAGGCCAAACTAAACCCGGTCGTCCGTCGAGAGTCATTTGACCCCCGATTTTACCATTTCCCAGAGGAACCGACATCATGCACATCTGACCCACGATGGAGCCACAACAGATACATCATCACAGGCAGTTGAATAGCATAATATTAGACTTAGTTACAAACCGGTTTTGAATAAAGTACAAGTCCAACATGGAGTTATAAAGTAGCAAGTTCAAAAGTTTCTCGCAGCGGAATGATAAGTTCAGAGGCCACCATGATATCATCAAAAGATTTGCATTAGAGGTAACAACATCGAGCCCACCGATGTTGCCCTTGTGCCACTCATGTCGTTTCATCCTAAGTGAGGACATGCGCCACCTCCAACACAGGTGCAGACCATGAACTCCATACCTGCGCTCAAAATATGGGGGCAAACCCTGAGTACTAATTACTCAGTAGGTCTTAATGGATTTGGCTTACGGCTGACGCGAAGCGGCTTACTAGCAAGTGGATCCTAGCCTTTGGTTTTAAACAGTATCATGTGTAACATAAATAGCAAGTTTTAATCATTTGTATAAACTCCAACATAATAGTAACTTGCAGTAAGGTAAACAGTTCAATTCAAACATGTGGTATTCCAAAAATCATGAGTATTAAATCCAGAGTGTTTAAGTAGTTACTACGTTGAACGTCAAAGGTATTGGCATTCCCACACCTGGTGGGCATCAGCGATTCGAATCGATTTTCATTCTCGGGAATAACTATCATGCCAGGGGTATATGCTTACTAGCCATCGCGTTTCCACATATAGCCCTGATCTCCACCTGTCTTGTCCCAAGATTCAAAGCGCCCCACCTAACCCCCGGGTTGTGCCCCCTCAAGGAGCGATACCACAGTGCTCTGGGTCAGCCCTCCTTCGAGTACAAGCGCCCCCGGGCCCATCGGCCTCCAGCAAGTGGATGGGCGGAGCCCTCGAAAACTTCGGACAAACCCAGGTAAGACTTTACCGGTCCCATTCTTCGGATAAGCACTCTAGCAATGTTATGCCGACCAATAGGCGAACAGCGGACGGGCCTTATGCGACTCGGGCGGAGTCCAAAGTGCAACCTTATGAAAAGTATATACTGAAATAAATCTCCGCCCGGTCTCCATTTAATTCATGAGCAACAGTAATAATTAATGTAATAGTAAGCTTTTGTAACTTTGAAAGCACCTAGGCGACGAGTCCACACACTCGTGTCTACTCGTACCTAGCAATTTCTAGGCACACTCGTCCTAAGAACTCTATGTATAGGTGCTAGGGCCAGGGCGGCCAGGGAGTCTAATGCAACTGGTTCCAAGCAACTCCTAATGCATATGCGTAATCATCAAGTATAATCTGTTTGCTGGGTTAAGTATGGTCCTACCTACCTTCCTCGTTAGGGTCAGTATCTTCTTCCGGAGCGTAGTCGTGTCCCTGCTGCTAGTCCTTCAGCTCCTGGTGCAGCTGCTCCTCTGGCTCCTCTACGTTTGGTTGGTCCGGCGGTTGTCCTTCGCTCGCTGGAATATATATACATGATATGGTGCAATTGGAGCATGTATTAGTGCAATGCTTGCTTCATGATGCGAGTGCAATGCAAGAAATCATAATTAATGGAATAAGATTATGCATTTTCATGATGAAATTTGTTTAGCGTTAAGAAATCGTACAAGCCATCATTTATGATAACTTAGCTTGTCACACATAACAACGTGGGGGTGTGTGACTGAATAGCATCGATTCATGCGAAATGGCCGATGCTTACTTAAACACCTATTTTCCACCTGGCTAGCTTAGCATTCCTAGCGTGCATTTCTTCAACAGTAGTGAAGACCTACATTGCATTCCGGAATCAGTGGCTAAGACTGACATATTCTTAGGTTTCAAATATGGTCCATTGTGGTATTTATTGGATATACTAGTCTCACATTTCCTATTATTTTCTTAAATGAGCATTATATCTACCATTTTCAAAATAGGGTCAAATCTTACATGCATGTCCTCACGTTTTCAGCGATGAGCTACTTACATCATCTAGAACCTAAATAAATACCACAAAACCCCCTATAGCTTACTTTTATCTAGAACTCTTTTTCTTTGCTAATTATATGCTTAATTACTAGGCAAGGGTAAAACAGTAAATAAACAGTAAGCATTTAGGCTATCAAATTCTTATACTAAGCTTAGGCATGCTAGCAAAGCTGCTGCCCAAATTCAGAATTTTTGACTCTCATTTAAACCACATTTTCTATTTATTAATTTAAACATGCATGAACTTATTAATTTCAAAACACTAACCATACTTGACATGCACTGCACCCTATTTCAACAGTGAGCTACCTATACCACAGGGAGCACAAATAAAATGGGTAAAACCATTTAGAGCATAATTTTTATATGGTTATCATTTCCTCATTTATTCTTATGCTAAAAACACATGCAGGGGCAAAATGGTAATTAAACGGTGAACATTTGAGCTACCAAAAATCATAGTGAGCCTATATACCCTAACAGCACTGCTGTCAAAATTTGGCAATTTTTGGAGACCATTAGTCCACATTTCCTAATTTCATTGATTTATCAAGCATGCACAATAACAGGGGCAAAATGGTCTTTTCATACCCAACCATCATATCCATTTTGTAGATCTACTTAATAGGAGTACACTAGCAACAAAGTTTGTATTTTTCTGATTTTTATTGGATTTACTACGAATTTTCAAAGTTTCAGCCGAATTAATACTCATTTTATTTAAAAACCACAGGATCTAAGGACCTATAACTAATTAAACGTATATTCCAGGGGCTAGCGTGTAAGTGTTACAAGACTCAGTATACATCGCCTTAGGACCTAAATCTAAAACTACCAGATCTCGAGGGCTAAATCGCAAATAAGCCATCTCCCTCCCCTGGTCGTCTTCAACCTCGCGACAGGGAGGGGAGCGGCGACGGCGCGCGGCCGGAACCGGCATGCCGGAGCCCCTAAGCGCACTGGCGGAGGCGGGAGAGGGAGAGAGAAGGGTGGGGACCTTACCCCCACAACCGGTTTCAACGGGGAGGGCTCAGAGGAGGCTCGCGACAGGTGAGCAGGGGGCGGCGAACTCCGGCGACCAAATGCGAGGCGGTGGAGGGGCCATAGCCGACGAGGTCTAGGGGATTTGGCGGAGGAGAGGTCGAGGATGAGCGGCGTGGTGGTGGAGAGGCACGAGGGCAGCAGGAGAGGCGGGCGCAAGCTCGCCTCGTGCTTCGGCAATGGCGGTGACCGGTGGAGCGGAGGGGAAAAACCGAGAGGGGCTGAGCGGAGGGAAGCTCAGGGGCGGGCGCGTGAATGGGAGCTCGGGGAAGGAGGCCGGGGCTTCGTCCCTCCCTTGAAGGCGAGCCGGGCGCGCTGGCGGCGACCGAGGGCGGCGCGTGGCCATGGCGGCCAGGAGGCCGGCGCGTGGCCATGGCGGCCAGGAGACCGGCGCCGCGTGGGCGCGGTCGAGCGGGGAAGGAAGAGAGAGGCGCGCGGTTGGGCCGGGTCCATGGACCGGGTAAGGCTGACAGGTGGGGCCGGGGCGAAATAAAATGGAGATGGTCTATGGACCGGGTGCGGGAAATTGTGGAGCTGTGGGACCCACCCGAGCACCGGCGCGGGCGACCCTACAGGTGGGGCCCGTTTGTCATAGAGACAGAAAAAAAAAAGAATTTCGGAAAAAAGAAAAGGCCATTTGACCAGCTGGGGACATGTTTTAAATTCGCCATTTTGGATGATTTAGGGGCCTAATCTGGGAAAACTCCAATTACAGAAAACATTCTAAATTTAATTCTCTACAACTTTGTTATAGACATCTATACCAAGTTCTGTGGAAAAATATGGTTAAATTTGAATTGAAACAATTAACTCTAGTTTGACCATTTGAAACCCTCAGCTTAGAAATTATAAAAGTCTATTTTAGGTGCATTTTCATGAAGAGTGAGCTATACCAATGTTGCATAGAATCTCATGAACTACAACTTTGGTATTCAAGTTATGGTAGGATTTTGAATTTTGTTTCACAAAATTTTGAATTTACTAATCAGGTCTGAGTTTGGCAAAATTCACAATTTCACCTAAAATGACCCAAAACTATGTTCAAACCTTCATGCATGTCATGTCACAAAATACCAAAGTTATTCCTAATGAAATTGTCTACAAGTTTGGTATGTAAAGTTTTGTAAAGTTCACAACAGTATTAAAGTTACAACAGCAATGCAAACACAGTTTTTCCGCAAACCGAGTTTAATTGCTTCAATTGACCTAACCTATGCATGCTCTCAAGATAAAATGCCCATGAAATGATGTCATTAAGCTAATGATGTTAGTATAATGCACTTGAGATGCCAGGGGCATCACAAGGCTGGCGAAGAGATGTGGGAGCCAAGGGACTGTGGTGCGGTATGTTTCCTCCGATTTTATCCATTTTCTTAGGGTGTTATTTCCCTTATCTGTGCTTTCCTTGGGCAGAGCTTTGTTAGCTGCTGATCGTCCTTTATTTTTACTAGAGCTTGCTCCGGTCGCTTCTTTTATAATGCACTTTCCAACCGATGGGCTTTAAGGTGAGAAAGAGACAACAGAGGTGGGGTCTAGTTCTAATGGCGATTTTATTATCACACAAACAAGGTAGCACTTGATTCTACTGACACAGCAACAATACACAAGAACTAAAACAAACACACTAACGCGACTACTCGCGCATAACTGACTTCAACTTCTGACTGCCGGAGGCTTCGTTCAGTGATGGTTGCTTGACACTGGTTGCTTCTCCTGGAAGTGAGAGTGTTAGGAGGGTGCCCAAGCTTTCTCTACCTTCCTCTTGGTGGATGGTTACAGGGGTTCCTCCCTGATTCTGCTGTTGCTCAAGCAAGGAGTACTGGAAACTGACTTGGTGACTTGGCTCCGATTGCCTAGGAGGGTTTGATATTCCTCCTAGCAGGGGGTACTGCATTCCCAATGGCGATGGGTAACGGAGGTTAAACAAACTCCGTGTTGTCGTGCTGCTTGGACTAGGGTTGGTTTCTTGCCTCTGGCGCAGCAGTCTGTCTCTGTACTGGGATAGAAGGTCTTCTGTTATGTGGTTGCGAGCTTCCAACCTATCGTGCATGAGGCTCAGCTTGTCGTACTCATCATCCAAGGCTTGTAGATGAAGAGCGAGATAGGCTATGACGGGATCCTCGGTTTCCTTCATGATCTTCAAAACTTCAACTTTTCTGGCCCAGCTTGTGGTCATCTTGTTGAAGGGTGGGAAGAATCTCATAAGGGTGTCCTGGATTGCCCTATGATAGGTTGATCTCAACTTTCTTATTGCATCACGAGTTGTGACGTGACACGCATCCACAAATCGATGGCTGGTAGCTATGGAATGCCATCCTTCAAGGGCGCGGTTGTCCTTGATGTATAGCGAGACCATCCATTTCTGTTCTCCACTCCCGATGATTTCTCTACCTAGGTACTCAAGGTATCCGGAAATCTAAAGGTACCTTATGGTATCCCTTAGGAGCTCTGGAAAACCTTTTACATCCTCACATAGGCTGACATGTCCGGCAGTTGCCATCTGAATGAGACTCACAGGACTCGGTCCTAGAACAAGACTACTTTACAGCACACACAAACAAGAAAGGCAACGTCTACAACGCACGCGTCCTACACGGTAACTTTTACAAGGGTGCTAACCAAAGTGAAGGAAAAACTTCACTACCCAATATAAGAGGGGCACTGGATGTGTCTTCATTCCATGTCATGCTCGGGGACCTCATTCTGACTCATCTGTGCTGATGTCGATGATGTCCTTTGGTGGTGGCTGAGTTGCGATGACTGGGTCATCTTCCTCGGTCAATCCCCTGTGCGAGACAATGCCCGAGGGTTTTAGCCTTGCTTTTGTTGGCGAGGTTGTTGGTGGAGCCTTTGTTTGCTCGAGGAGATAGGACTTGGAGGTGGGGCTCTGGGTAGCTCTTCTTCCAGACACTCTGGGCACTCTAGCTTCGGTGCTGGGATCTTCCTCAAGGTGAGGGGCTCTGGAGGGTTTGGCTGGCTATCAGGCTCGGGGAACATGACTGGTATGCCTTCCAACATTGGGATCTCTACTGAGAGGTCCATGCGCTTTCTCTTTTCAAGGGGCACCGGGCGGCCGGGGAGGATTGGAGTTTCTTCTGCCATGGCTCCTTTACTCTGGGGTTTCAAGGGTCCTCTGGGTGAGCTTTTAGGCAGATAGCTGGCATAATCCTGTAGCTCTTTTAGGGTTCCTACTATAGTGCCTGGCGTGCTTGGTGCCAGATGGCACAGAGTTGCCGATGCATTGTTCCAAGGGGGGCTCTTTTCCAACTGTGTTATACCACTTGGCCAATTTAAGCAAGGCAGCAGGATCATGTCCTTTCTTTCCTTATTTTATGCTGCATGCTTCCTGGCTATACATTGGGTCGTGTGCTTGACCAGGGTGGTCCATATCTTAGGGTTGCGCTAGGTGTTTCTGTGATGGTGATGTTTCCTTACGGTGGGCACCATTTCCTTTAACATCGACCCATCACGTCCGTCCATCATATCATAGCTTTTGGACAAGCCACCAACTTTGCTTCCGCTAGAAGCTTGACTCCTTGATGACGGCCGTTGGGGTAAGAAAGGGCCAAAACTTTTTGAAAATTGAGTAAGATGAGGAGCAGAAGTGTTTTTCAAACTAATTTTGGACTCAAAACATCTTTCCAACCTTAGGGTTACGTCCTACGGCCAACTACGGCTCTGATACCACCTGAAGCGCCCCAGTTTCTATAATGGGACTAAAATGTGCTTTTATTACCATCCTAGGGTTTGGTAATCACATTCTTACATCAGAGTGATATAGATCTGCCCTAAACTGGGTCAGGACAGCAAGGAGCGCAGCCCTGAAAATCTAAGCAGCGGAATATAAAACGTAGGCCCATTTTCCTCATACCACAGTTAGGAAGCAAGTCATAACCCTTACTCGTTCTCAGACCAATATATGTCCATTGCACTAAGAAAAACAACAACAAAGCAAGGGTGAGTACATACGTACTCAGCAGCCCACCTTCTTCCAAAGGAATTTAAGGAAGGCTAAGACTATATGCAAGGATATATCTGGAGCTTAGGATAGTTTTGCATAAAAGTATTTGTAAGCAGGGTTTGAGATAGTTGCCCAGTTTTAATCTTTCTGAAAATTGGGTTTTTCCCAAAAGGGGTTGCCACTGGACTGGCCGGTCCAAAGCGGCTCATGGCATTCCAGCCAACACATTTTTCTATACACCCAGCATCCACTGCTGAACCAAAAACCAATTTATCCGGTCCGAAACCAATTCCATTTTATTTTATGAAAACTGCTAACTGAAGAAACAAGTCGTAACTCATCCATACCAGTGGACACGGACTATTCGAATAGGTTTTACTGTGATCAGAGGCTGTACTAATTCCCACAAGTTGGACTCAGCGGCATGTTACCGTCGTAACTGCCCGAATTCCAAATCAAATCATTGCCTTTGTTTCATCACCTAGCAGAACTTTAGGGGTTCGGGCATCCGAGTCACTCCAGTACCCCGCGGTACTTCTGTTGACACCGACCCCTCCCGTAGCCTCTTGTGCGCCAACACAGAAGCTACTAGGCTATCCACTCCGGCCCTGGACCTGGCCAATGCCTCATTACAGAGCGAGTGGTTGTACTAGAAGAGTTAGGCAATATGAAAATCATAACATTCCTTATGGAGAGCTCTGATAGAACCATTCCCACTTTCCAATGCTCGACAGCGCAAGCAATCCACCTATCGTTATTCTCCACGAATCCCAGGGCATGGGGTAATCGCGAGTCGCTAAGTTATCTGTTCATACCCTGCCCTTATGGTTGTTTCGGCGCGTAGCCGTAATTCCGACAAGGTCAGTTGCTGGGGTTCTTCCCCATTTTATTTCAAAACCACACCACATCCACTCTCCCATACCCATCATATTCCACATCCATAATAACTAAATGAGCGATCAAACCTATGCACGCTATATCTAAAATAGGCCTAGGTGGCTGTATATTTTGCTGGGTTACCTTAGCAAGCAAAACATGCAAGTTTTTAGGTGATCATCAGGACGAGGAGTTTTTTTTATAAAACATAGAAAATTTATGCATCAAGTAGGGATTCCAGTGGGCTTGCCTGTCGTTTTGTTGATACAAATGATGCATCGGTCGCTGGTGGCGAGGGTGTTTCGTCTGTCGAATGCGTTGGTGTACCATCATTTGTGTGGTACGTTGGCATGCCAACTGCTGAGCCCGATGGTGTGCCATCCATTGCGCATGTTGGTACACGGTCTGCTATATGCGCCGGTTGCTTTCTTCAAGCGCGGCGAAGGCCCTCGCGAGAGCTGTATCGACTAAGATCACTGGTACCACTACGTGCATAAGTAGGGAAAAGCAAACACACAACGAGTATAACATGAGCTCAACACTGATTTCAGGTGCGGTGAGTAGGGGACCTCAGGTTTATTTTGGAGGGTTGGAAACTCATCAGAGGTGGTGGCTCGGGTAGATAGCGGGGTGGGGTGTAGTGTCGGTCCTGCTAGCGGGCAATAAGACGGTTATGGCAATAGTGCCAGCGTAGCGGAACTGAGCGGCGGGAACGAGAATGGCAAGAAGGTGGCCTCATGGTGACGTCAAGTGTTTGAGTGGAACAAGGGAGGGAGCGATGATCTTCAGATGATTTTTGGTGTCGTCATCATCTAAACTCAAACCCCAGAAAGACCAAGGTAGGATCCTTCTGAATTTATGTGGAGTGTATGAATAGATAGGGCTTGATTTTAGATGAATTTAGGTGCAAGAATCACCCAAATCAGAGTTGAAATGGAGAAGATACGGGGTATATAGTGGCTGGGGGGTAGGTATGAACTTTTCTTGAAAGTTGGAGGGTGGAAAATGGACTCTATCCAGCTGAAACTATGGATTTTGGCCCGCGGACTCCAAACATGGGCTAGGGGTGGAATCCGGCCCGAGGCGGCTTGCTCGGCCCACTGCGCAGCGTGTGGGGCGCTCGGCCTGCTCGGCCCACGAGCGCGCGTGGTGCGGCCTGGCAAAGTGGGCCGCCCAGTGACACGGGAGACGGCACGGCTCACGCTGTTTGGTCGGGCCCACGTGGCAGAGGTAGAAGGGGGGCCGACGGTGTCTGGGGGAAGACGGCGTCGGCTCGGTTCTGGACAGGAGCCGGTTCGCGCCGGTTCGTGGGGAGGGTCGCCGGCGGTTCTCACCACCGGTGGCGGTCCCATCAGCGAGGCCAAGGGGGTGAACACCAGGGTAGGGTGGCGAGCACGGTGGCGATGTTGGCTGGGTGAATTGGAGACCGGAGGTGGGGTTGCCACGGAATGGTGGTGCGAACGCGCGTCGGCGGCGAAGCCGGCGAGCGATGTGGCGGTTTTGTGGTGGGGAATCGGGGAGGGGGAGGAGTTGTGGGTGTGGCAGCTAGTGGGGCGGAGCTCGGGTAGGGAGTAATCGAATGCAGGGAGTATTTGGTGGCGTATCTCGCGGCGGTGGTGGCGCACCAGCGCACACGGAGGAGGGGTGTGATGGCGGTGGGCTCCAGCACTCGGGGCTACTAGCTCGGCGAAGCAAGAGCTTGCGGAGCGGTCAGCCCGGGTGCGGCGGAGTGGGAGTGACGAGTGGTGGGGGTGGGGCTTTTTATAGCAAAGGCGGTCATGGAGCTTGGCGTAAGCTCGGTGGAGGGGAGGCGTCGCGCGGTGCGGCTGGGCGGGGCGGGGCGAGCCATTGCGGAGCCAAGTGGCAGCGCGGGGCAGGCGGTGATGTGGAGGTGTGATGCGGCGAGGGCCAGGAGGCCGGAGGAGGGGGGACCGGAGCGCGGCGCGTCCGGGGCTGGCGCGGTGCTGTCGCGGCCAAAGGAGGAAGAAGGGGGTAGTGCTGACGGGCGTGGCCCGTAGAGTAGCGACCGAGCTCGTGGGCCTGAGGTGGCAGTGGGAAGGAGGCGGTGGAGGGTGTTGGGCCTTGGTGGGCTGGATTTGGCCGAGAGAGGCAAGCTGAGGTGGGAGACGGTTGGGTCGGGGGAAAGAGAGGTAGGGATTAGGCCGGTTTCGGCCTAAGGAAGGAGAGAAAAGAATATTTCCTTTTTATTCTCTATTTTTGAGTTTGGAATTTTGGGATTTGGACTTTTGGTTGAGAATTTTGGGTAGGGTTTTGGTAGGAGTGTTTGATGGGTGTTTGGAGGGGATATATTTTGAAATGTTGAGCTCATATTAACATACTCAAAACAAATAAACAACATCCAAAGTTTTCAAAAATATTATTTTGAATTCGGGTGGGATTTAGAAGAAAATTTCCAAGCCTAAATTTTGGGGCGTGACATCTGGGAGCTAGTGTTGCTAGTTGGGACTGAGGATCCGATTTTCGAGAATGGACACCTAACTAGCATGGTCCTTATCACATAATAGAAACAACTCCAAGAAACTCATATCGAATAGAGACATTAGAACGAGTCAGATTCAGCAGAAATATTAACAAAAAATATTCAAAGAGGTACCATCCCAGTCTATGGGTTGGGTCTTGAGATTCACAGAAAAGTCGACGTGATGCCATCGGCTAGAAATAGAAAGAGGGGGAAGAGAAAAGAGAAGCCGATGTGTTGTCCTCGCCTCTAGTAATAAAAGGAGAATGGAAGAAAAGGAGGAGCCAATTACAGATAAAAGTCGGCTCATAAAAAGCTTGACGCAATGCTATTCAATCACACACACAGAAAGCAAAATCAAAGAAATTCACAGAAAATCAGCACACGTTGGGAAAAAAGCAATACAAGATTCTTTGATTGTCTACAAGCGAATGGGGGCAGATTCATGTATCCTCCAATACCAAGAAACAAGAACAAGGGCTACCTTGAAACCGATGCAACCGCTCTAATTACGCTACCTATGCGACCCTAGCATGCTTGGCTGAGGGCTCGTCGTCATCATCGCCATCATAGCTATCGTCGTCGTCGCCATCGTCATCATCGCTATCATCATGATCATCGCAAAACCAGCCGTTGTCATCGTCCTTGACGTCGCTAGCCATGCCACCCGTCGTCATTTTCTTCGTTGCCCAGTCGCTTATGTCATTTTTATACTTTATACTATGCGATAATTCCTTGTTAAAAAATAATTAGATAACTAAATTCAATTAGCATGCTTATTTATACGTTAATTTTCTGGTATCTCACATTCTATCCCCCATAAAAGAAATTTTGTCCCGAAATTTCACTCACCACTATGCAAAAAGATAGGAAAATTCTTTTCGAATATCCTCTTATTTTTCCCACGTGGCTTCTTTCTCTGTGTGATTACTCCATTGTATTTTAACAAATGGAATAGTTCGTTGTCGTAACTTTCAATCAATAGATCCTAATATACGAATAAGCTATTCCTGATATGTGAGATCATTCTGCAACTGTATTTGTGGCATCTCAACTCTATCGGTTGGTTCTCATAGACACTTTCGTAACATTGAGACATGGAATGTATCGTGAATTCCTTACAAATTTTGTGGTAAATTTAGTCTTGTTATCTGGTATGGTCCAATGTGTCTTGGACTTAATTTTCCACGGATTCCTGAATCTTTTAATTTCTTTCATTGGAGAGACTTTTAAATATACACAATCACTTTCATGGAATTCTAAATTTCTTCTTCGATTGTCAGCATAGTTTTTCTATCTACCTTGTGCTATCTGCATTCGGTTCCTTATAAGTTTAACTTTTTTCTCCATTTCTTGAATTATATCAGGTCCAAAAATTTTGTTTTCTCTCACTTCATTCCAACATATTGGAGTTCGACATTTTCTTCCATATAATGTTTCGTATGGTGCCATTTGAATAGTTGATTAATAGCTGCTATTATAGGCAAATTCTACAAATGGTAAATGTTTGTCCTATGACCCTCCAAAATCTATCACACATGATCGCAACATGTCTTCTGGAATTTGATTTGTTTTTTCTATTTGTCCATCTGTTTGAGGGTGATATGTTGTACTAAAAGTAGGTCCTGTCCCTAATGCTTTATGTAAGCTTTTCCAAAGATACAAAACGAGGATCTCTATCTGAAACAATAGTTATGTGTACTCCATGAAGTGATATTATTTCCTTGATACATAGCTCTGTCAGTCTTTTTAATGAGTAAGTCTGCTTGATTGGAATAAAATGTGTAGTTTTTGTCGATCTATCTACGATTGCATAAATGGAATTATATCCATTTGATGCAGGAGGTAATCCGGTTATAAAGTCCATACCGATTTGCTCCCATTTCCAGACTGGGATTTACAAAGGTTGTAAATAACAGCCTGGCCTTTGATGTTCTGCCTTTACTCGTTGGCATACATCACATTCTGAGATAAACTTTGCTATATCTCTTTTCATATTATTCCACCAAAATATTCTTTTTAAATCCTTGTACATTTTTGTACTACCAGGATGTATAGTATAAGGAGTTGAATGTGCTTCTTTCAATATTTCTTCCCTTAATTCTCGATTATTTGGAATGCATAGTCTATTGCGAAACCAGATTGATCCATCTTCTTGGATTTTGAATTCGAGAGCCTCACCAATTTCAATCATCTTCTTTATTTTCTATAGAAATTTATCATTCTCTTGGTTTGCTTTTATACTTTCCTGAAGTATTGGCTGAAGTTTTAGGGCAAACAACTGAACTTTTGGGTTACTTTTTTTTACCATTATCTCCAATTTTTTTCAAATCTCTTTGTAGATTTCTATTATTAGTGATCACAGTAGCCAAATTACATGACGCTTTTCTGCTAAGAGCGTTAGCGACAATATTGGCTTTTCCAGGATGATAGTTTATTTCAACATCATAGTCTTTTATTAATTCCAACCAGCGTCTTTGTCTCATGTTAAGCTCTTTTTGGGTAAATATATACTTTAGACTTTTGTGATCCGTGTATATTTCACAATGTTCTCCATATAAATAATGACGCTAAATTTTAAGTGCAAATACTACGGCTGCTAGCTCCAAGTCATATGTAGGGCAGTTTAATTCATTGGGTCTTAGTTGTCGATATGCATAAGCAATCACTTTATTTTCTTGCATTAATACACAGCCTAAGCCCATTTTTTATGCATCACAGAAAATCACATAACCAATTCCACTTTTAGGTAAAGTAAGTATTGAAGCTGATACTAGTTTCTTCATTAGTTCTTCAAAACATCTTTCATATTTTTCATTCTATTCAAACTTTACTCCTTTACATGTGAGCTTTGTTAGTGGCGCTGATAAGTTTGCAAAATTTTCAATAAATCGTCTATAGTACCCTGCCAATCCAAGAAAACTTCTTATCTCTGTTACCGTGGTTGGTTTCTTCCAATCAACCACTGCTTGTACTTTTGATAGGTCTACTGATATTCCATTTCCTGATATCACATGACCTAGAAATGATACCTTATCAAGCCAAAATTCACGCTTCTTCAGTTTTGCAAATAATTTGTTCTCTCGTAATAATTCAAGAACTATCCGTAAGTGATTTTTGTGTTCAACCTCACTCTTTGAGTATATTAGAATGTCATCAATGAACACAATTACAAACTGATCCAGGTACGGTTTGAAAACTCAGTTCATTAAATCCATAAAAGCTGGTGGAGCATTTGTTAACCCAAAAGTCATTACCAAATATTCATAGCGTCCATATCATGTTCGAAATGCAATTTTGGGAACATCTTCACTTTTTATTTTCAATTGATGATACCCAGATTATAAATCTATTTTAGAAAATACCTTGGCTCCTTGAAATTGGTCAATCAGATCATTGATTCTTAGGTAATGGATATTTATTCTTGATAGTCACTTTATTTAATTCTCGATAATCTACACAAAGTCGTAGACTACCATCTTTTTTCTTTACGAAGAGTACAGGAGCTTCCCATGGTGATATGCTAGATTGGATAAATCCTTTATTTTCCATTTCTACGAGTTGTTTCTTTAACACTTGCATTTCAATTGGAGCCATTCTATATGGTGGCTTGGCAATTGGATTTGTTCCAGGAATTAAATCAATTCCAAACTCTATTTGTTGATCGGGTGCTATTCTAGGTAATTCATCAAGAAATACATCCATGTATTCTCTTACTATAGGAATATCTTTTATATCCTTCTTGTTTGGCTCAATATTAATGGCGGTGAGATTAACTATCTTCTTGTTTCCTTGATATACAATTTCAGGATGATTTGGTGGTCTAAGTATTACTTTTTTTATGACAATCAATGAATGCCCAATGCTTAGATAACCAATCCATGCCTAGAATAGCATCGAATTCTATCATCCTTAGTACCACAAGGTCAGACAGAAACTTCTTTCTTTCTATTTCTACTAGGCATGATTTATACATATATCTTGAAGCAGTTGTTTTCACAGGGGTTTCAACTTCAATTTCCGTAAAGAGTAGTTTACAGTGTAGGTTATGTTTATCAACAAAATTTTCTGATATGAAAGAATGCGATGCACCAGAGTCAAAAAGTACTATTCCATAGTGAGAGGTAATAGAAAGTATACTTGTCAGCACGTCATTTGTTGCTTCAGCATCATTCATGGTTAGGTTGTAAACTCGAGCTTGATTACTTCCTTTAGCTTTCCCTTTTGCATCGTGTTGCGTTATCGGAGGTGTTGGTAGGTACATACCTTTTTGAGGAGTTGTTAACCCTATTGGTATTGGTTTTTGGTTTGATGCTTGGTTATTATTGGGAATCTGCTTTGAGTTAGGGCACTCAAAATATCGATATCCTTCTTGGCCGCATCCAAAGCATCTACCTTGACTATATTTACATTGTTGTGTAAAACGATTCCCTCGACAAATCTTACGCTTAGGGTAAGTGAACCTTTGATTTGATTTTGTATCATTGAATTGTCCAAATGTTTTTGGTTTTTTAAATTTGCTTTCTTGGTTGAATCCTTAATATTTTTGTGAACATTTGTTTCGTTTTGCTTCATAAGCAGCCCGTTCATCTTGATAACATCGTTCTGCAATATAGGCTTTATTCATTACTTCACGAAGAATGTCAAGCTCAAAAACTTTGACACGACTATGAATTATGGGATTAAGTCCCTCCTCAAATCTGTGTGCCTTCTTAGTTTCATTTTGAGCAAACTCTGGAACATATTTGATAAGTTTTGAAAATTCAATTTCATACTCAGCCACCGTTTTGTTACCTTCTTTGAGATCAAAGAATTCTCGTTCCTTTTGTCTTAGTATGCTACTTGGAAAATACTTTTGATAGAAACCTTGCTTAAATATTTCCCACGTGAGGTTTGTACCTTCAGGGTATGATTTTCTATGAGCGCTCCACCAATCAAAAGCTCCTTCTCTCAGTATGAAGGTAGCATATGCAACTTTTTTTATATCTGAATATTTCACAATATCAAAACATTTTTCCATATTTGTTATCCAATTTTCTGCAATGAGTGGGTCTGTTGTGCCAATGAATACAGGAGGTTTAAGACGATGAAAATATGTATTGTGATTGCGATGTTCTCCAGAATTTTCATCCACTCAAGAAATTTGCTGGCTGAGTTGTTGAATCAAAGTATTTTGCTGTTGTTGTGTTTCTTGCTGCTTTTCCAACATTGTTATCAGCATTTGGGGTATTTGTGCTATTTCTGCAGGTAAATTTTCAAGGAAATTTGAGACGCCATGTTCAGTTACTGTATTTTGACCAAACATTTTGGTTGTTTCGTCCTTATTATTATTGATGGACTGTTCTTGGGCCATCTAATTTTTAGTATATAAAATTATAAGTTTGGGTGACAAAGAAAAATGTACATAATTTACAATATTATACAAAACTATATATATACAAAGTACAATATCACTTTTAGAGAGAAACATCATACAACAAAAATTCTCTCTCTTGCTATAGCATATGGAAACACTATGAAACACAAAGAGATATAAATAATCAAAATTCCACTTCGTGAAGACTTTTCTCCTCTCTTTTTTTTAACAAACTAAACCATTAGTTATTTAGGTCAAACAAAACTTTCTCAGGATCCTCTTCTTTCTGGATATTAATAATGTCTGAGAGTTGTATATAGTCATCCCGATGCCAGAATTATCTGTTAGATTTACAGGGACTGAATTCTTCGAATCCGATGGCAAGACGTTTGGTTGCTCAAGGATTTGATAAAGCTCACATAAGTCTTGTGCAACATTGAGCACCTTTCTCGCTAACATGCGTGCGCCATTCTCGAACATCATTAACATAGTTATCAATAGAAATAAGATTTTCCTGAAGATTTTGAGTATATGAGTCATATAATGCCACAACATTTCGTAGTTCCAAAACTTCGTTACAGTGAAGATCATCTAAATGGATTGGTAAATGATGGCACATTTCGCGGATAGCGGCAAGGGAGGCTTTTCTAATTGCTTCGGACTCAAAAATTGTACGTTCCAAAAAAGGTATGAAAAGGATGATTCAATGAATCGGTTCTCGACCGATATTGAACATAAACAAAAGCGTCAAAGGTATCTCCATTTTGAGTAAAACCAAAATATGGAGCTAAAAAAACAAAGTTTGCGGTGATAGTCTCCAATAATTGTTTAAAATCAACTGTATAAACCATTCCGTCTGCCATCTACGGAAGGAATAACAGTTGAAAGTTTATTACCAATAATTAACAAAATATACAAAAATTAAAAAATTAAAATGCTTAACTTATAAATAAAATGCATCGCACATTTTTCTAGACAGTTTCCCGAACCACGTAACTTACAGCTCTTGTGCCATCATTTACCGATCCATTTAGATGATCTTCATTATAGTAAAATTTTGGAACTACGAAATGTTGTGGCATTATATGACTCATATACTCAAAATCTTCAGAAAAATCTTGTTTCTATTGACAACTATGTCAATGATGTTTGAGAATGGCGTACGCATGTTAGCGAGAAAGGTGCTCAAGTTGTACGAGACTTATGTGAGCTTTATCAAATCTTTGAGCAACCAAACGTCTTGCCATCGGATTCGGAGAATTCAGTCCCTATAAATCTAACACATAATTCTAGCATCGGGGATGACTATATACAACTCTCGGACATTATTAATATCCAGAAAGAAGATGAGGATCCCGAGGAAGTTTTGTTTGACCTAAATAACTAATGGTGTGTTTGTTAAAAAAAAGAGAGGAGAAAAGTTTTCACGAAGATGAATTTTGATTATTTATACCTCTTTGTGTTTCCACGGTGTTTCCATATGCCATAGCAAGAGAGAGAATTTTTGTTGTATGATACCTCTCTAAACAAAATATATTTATTTCAAATATTTATCAGCATAAAAGCTTGTGTAAATAGAGCATAATACTAATATTAAATCATAAAAATAAACAAGTAATACAACTTTAAAAATTAAGTACGTAACAGTCTGATAATAAAAATGTATTATGAAAAATAGATATATGACTTAAAATAAGTAGGGTGTTAACGCAGCTTGCCTCTTATTAAAAAAACAATATTAATCGACTAACAATATAATGTCTTGTCCGAAATATAAACTCGGCTAAGTCGATGCTAGAAAACCAAAATATATTTTGACGGAATATCCACGCTATAATAAAAATATAAAAATATAGCCTCGCTATAGTATACAAGTAGTATACTAATTATCTAGCTTAACACTAATAAGTATATATGTGGTGTACTTGGAAATATACCGTGTATATGTGTGTACGTGGGATGTGCGTGTGTGAGAGAGAATGATGTATGGGTTGCATGAGAACTGAAGACTTGAGTGCTATTTATAGGCTTCAAAGCTTGGCTGCTACGGAAACGAAATGTTATTTAAATCACCTCATCCTCATTCATTGATGGTTTCGTTTCGCTCACGGCAAGTAAGTTTGTCTACAGGAAACGAATATCAATTGGCCAGTACTGTGGTCCATGCGAAGGTGACTCAGGTGAGAGAACCGACCTATCAAAATTCAGGTAGCTGAACAGCTGACTAGTACTGCCTATGGTAAAAGCTGACATGTAACTGACGTGGAAGATAACTGATGGTGTAATAAACTACGTGCTACGGACGACTACTCGGTGAAAAGATCCATGGGTAAACTCAAAAGGTTACCTATCTCTCGAAAATACTGTTGGCTGAAACAATGGTAGTGATAAAAACAACGTGTTTGTTTCACGTATAAGATCAATGAATGTGGCCCACAAATATATGAAAGGTAATAATTGAATTCACGTATACCATGCAACCAAATGCACATTATTATAAATATATATACAATTATGTCATTTTTATACTTTATACTATGCGATAATTTCTTGTTAAAAAATAATTAGACAACTAAATTCAATTAGCATGCTTATTTATACGTTAATTTTCTGGTATCTCACGCAGTAGACTTCGTACTGAAGCATTTTTTTATGGCGAAGTATGCTAGTTATCCCGATGAACCTGCTTGGCGCGAGATCCATCAGTTATCACACGCGCTGCCGATCTATGTATATGTTTATGCTTCATGTAACCGATCGACAACAGGCGGCCAAACGTACATAGCTCACTCGGTTGCTACATACCACGACATGCGCCGATGTGCATACAGCAACTTGAGAGATCGATGTGTGTTTAGCACCCTGTCTTACATTGTATTAGATTTGTATCTATTTTTCTAGGTGAACCTCCTTTGAGGTTTTGATCTATGTTCATGCATGTGTTTAATGGTTCGATTAAGTTTCATCTTAGCTAGATCTATCTGGTTATATGCGTATTGCATCGTCTAGGCCATGCTTTAAGCAGATTTTTTATCTCTTGTTATGATTTATCGACGCAGGGAGGCAATTGTTTCTTACGAGCCGATCTACGGAGATGCCTTGAGTCGATCATAGCGATCCGGGTGGAATTTAATGTCGATATGTTGTTTATATTTCCGCAAGGCGATTCTCCGACCACACGCGCTCACCACAAAACCTCCCTGGCTAGCAGGTAAGCCAAGTGGCACACCTAGGACCCCCTCTTACCGCCCTCGCGGTGCTCAAGGA
The DNA here is from genome assembly GCA_030272315.1 of Paspalum vaginatum. Lineage (NCBI taxonomy): Eukaryota > Viridiplantae > Streptophyta > Magnoliopsida > Poales > Poaceae > Paspalum > Paspalum vaginatum. Next base: position 31,892,755 of record CM059019.1, on the reverse strand, counting down.
CAGTCGGAACCGCCGCTAGGAGGGATCGACAGCAGTGGCAGCATACCTCCCGGTTCCTTGGTGTGTTAGGCCGCCTAGGCCGTCGGCTTTTGGCGACGATAGCGCCACGGCGCCCACACCCACCGCCACAGCCAAGAACGCCGCTGGAGGGAGAGCGGGGTAGTGGCAGTGCTATTTGGAGGAGAGGAAGTGGCGGCGGTGGTGCTATTTGGAGGAGAAAACAGCTCTGTATGTTAGAAAGAGAAGAGAGCCAAGAGGTAAGAGAGAGACTAATTTTATGGCATGCGGGCCCAATATTGTTGATGTGGCATGAAAACGGGTGACATGGCACAAAACCACCTGAATTCGGGCTGAAGGTGTTAGTTTGCATGGTTTCAGAAGTTAGGGGGCGTAACATTTTTGGTTTTCGAGTTCGAGGGGGTTTTCCAAACTTAGAGACAAGATGATGGGGGTAAAATAAATTCCATTCAATTTGAAAAGTTAACCGGTGTTCTGAACTGCCATATGATTTTTTTTTATTCTGGTCTCAAAATCATAAGATTATTATAGATCTATGTCAATCTATCTATTTAAGTACCCTCAAGACAACAACTTGGCTGACATGATGCTATCTTGCTTCTCCCAGAGCAAAACCGCATGAGAAAACAGGTGAAGGGAGAGAGCGCTGGACGTGGCATGTTTGCTTTGAACTACAACTAGGCTAACTGCAACCATGTGCTCTAAAATTTCCCCTCTAAAACAGTTTCTTCTGGGTATGCATACTCCATATCATTTTTTCTATACAGAAAAAAAACATAGTAAAAAACAAAAAAACTGTGACTCAAGTGGTCTAGATCGATTAGGGGTTTAGGACATAAATCTGTGATATTAGTTTAGAGAACTCATGTGTTGCTCAAAACAAAAAATAGCGAGGGAAGTGCATCTTGGTGTTACTGCTCAACAAACGCCTACTCCCCCTAGTAAACAATACTTGCACTATCCAGACAAACTTTCAAAATTGTGACTGAAAGCAATTTTCAAAAATAAATTAATTAAAAAACACTAAAAACGTGTATAAATTTGCCTTCAAAAGTGCTTTCATAATCTCACACTCCTTAGATATTATAACAATATTATAATAGGAAGGTAACTGTGAAATTCAAATTTTCGAAGACTAGAAAAAGTCAGCAGCAGCATGTAACATGGATTTCCCGCTAGCAAACATACAATTCAACCGGCAACCATACAAGGCAATGCAACAGCAGCATGTAACATGGATTTCCCGCTAGCATCTCTTCATGTAGGCACGCTGAATCGTCACTTGTAACAGCTATCAGCTATAAGATTGCACTGCATTTCCCCTGGCTTCAAGATTGTATCATCATGTCATGGGACTTTCACACAGCAAGATGTGCAGGTTTGTATTTTTCCTCCTTGAAATAAACATTTCCTGAATAGGACTAAAAATTTCCCATCACAGTCTGGTAGGGCGTAGGAGGAACTGGAACAAGAGAAACTATGGGGAGAAGGCATGATGGACAACACTGGTCTGTACAGCTAGCAGAAGACGGCACAAAAAAGTATGATGGCGTCATGTGCTGCAAAACACTGAAATTCAAAATTCTCTAGGCAACGCAGCGGTAGGACATTTTCCTAAGGTGTTCCACAGTATGTAATCTCCAGAAGAAGCCTGTCAAGGAGGGGAGAACACATCATGTCAGCTATCAATAGACCAACTTCTCATCGATGTACTTTCACTGCTGACAAGCAGACAAACATTTAGTGAAAACTAAATGAATGCAAGTGCATTTTATTGCAGAGTCAAGTAACGAAAAGACCAAGTCTGCCTTAAAAAGAAGAGGAAACTAAGCAAGCATGACACTGAAGAGTGCAGCAGGCAAATAAGCAGCTAAGCACCAATTTGTCATTGGGAGGGAAACCAAAGGGACATAAAGTAGTGCTCCTTCTGTTTATATTGTAGGTCATTTTAGTTTTGTCCTAAGTCAAACTTCTCTAACTTTGACCAAGTTTAGAAAAGAATATATTAACATTCCCAATACAAAATGAATGCACTATCAAGACACATTTCATGGTGGATTTAGAAAACTAATTAGATGTTGTATAAATTGGTGTGTTTTTTCTATAAACTTGGTCAGAATTACAGAATTTTGACTTAGTACAAAACTAAAATGACCTACATTTTGGAATAGAGAGAATGGTTCTTTTTATTTGTTTGTCTCCAGTAATTGACTGCTACAGAGGCAATACTTGCCACCTTCCCTCCTCCGCTTTAAACAGTGTTTTAACAAAAGTTTGTGACATTCTCCATCTTAATGAAAATAACAGGCGTTTCTCAAGTGGTCACTACATGAAGATCTTTTTTTTTCATAAGAGAAGCTACAAAGCAGCACAGTGATATATCATATGAGTATTAGTTTACCACTAACTCAGCACTTACATAGCAAGCTCATTTACACAGTTACACACATGCTTACACAACTGCAGCCTGACAGAAAATAGTAAGACTAGATACATAACTGTTGCAAACCAGCAAATTAAGTGGGCTCACTAATGTCACTATTTAATGGTTAGTAGAGCAAAAGTATGTAACTATCGAGTTCAAGAGGATACCTGCATTGAGTACTCAGCTGGTGCTTTAACAGAAGGGTATATGTTTACCTGCAGGAGATCACTAAAGCATCAAAACATGAAGACAATTTGTGACTAAATCTATTTCAAAAAAGCATCGCAAACAAAACACTTCTAATGACACTATTACAAGACCAAAATGCAACTTCAACACCTATTTTATCACCTGCGCAGCAGTAAAACATCATCATACCGAGACAAAAGAACTTTTTAAGGTGGAGCCAGATATTTAAGCAGAAAATCTTGAGTAAATACAATAGACGTAAACTTTGGCTGATTTCACTGGGATATGATTTGTTCCGAATCAAGCTACAACCAAAATAACACATTGTTTTAATCTGCATGGTATGGACTCCATGGAGTTTGTGGGCAGGTGGCTGAATAAATATGTAAATGCATTTGGCATGTTGAGGTGTGATTGCCATTCTGAGACTTAACAAAAAAAACAGTTATTATCAAAAATATTTTATTTTGAATATCTGTGCCAATAAATTTTATGAATGTAATTGTCTATCAGAACTGTAATCAGATAATAAGCTTTAGCCATAGAACGGGTTTATTAATGGGATGACCTCACTACAGGTGAGCAAGAAAAGCAATGTACTTACAGATTTTGGGACAATTGTAAGACCAGACAGCGTGCCTCCAGTGATCTTAAAAGAAACCTAAAAAATCATTCATAATCAATCAACAAAGCAGAAAGAAGCTTAACAGGAAACTAAAACCATGGAAAACAGACAATCGAAACTACTCCCTCTATCCCCAAAATATAGCTACTTTTAGATTTGTCCTACTCCTAAGTTAAATTATGTCAAGTTTGCCTGAGTTTATAGGAAAAAATGTTCAAATCTATGACACCAAATAAGTACACCATAAAAAATTTATTTCATGATTGATCCGGTGACACTTAGTGCCATCGATGTTGATATAATTCCATATAAATTTGGTGAAACAAGTTTGCCTGAGTTTATAGGAAAAAATGTTCAAATCTATGACACCAAATAAGTACACCATAAAAAATTTATTTCATGATTGATCCGGTGACACTTAGCGCCATCGATGTTGATATAACTCCATATAAATTTGGTGAAACATATAGTTTGACTTGGGACAGAACTAAAAGTAGATATATTTTGGGATAGAGAGAGTAAGAAACAGTTTACCAACACTAGACAACTTCATGAATGCTTAGAAGAATAAACATGCCTCACATAGCCAACCAATGGTTTATACAGATACTAAGTGTAATAATGATTTCTATTGATATATTTATCAGTGTTGGCCACAGATATTATACAAGAAAATAATACAGAAGTCGAATGTTTCACAGTACCATATGAATCAACATAATTAAGTATAACTTACCAAGCTGAAAAGAGATATGGCAAATGAGATCATGCATGCCATTCACAGATATGTCATTCTTATGGCCCCATATTCAAAACAAAAGGAAGTGGCAAGATGGTTTCTCTAGCTCTCCTAGTAAAACATTTGGTAGACGTACCTTAGCATAATTATATGCTTGCCAAGACAATGGCTCTTCTAAATCAACTGCCTGAAGATCCTTATTGATTTTTTCCATGATGTAGTCATCCAAGCTAGCTACATTCTTAACATTATCTTGCTCACTGTCACTGTCTTCAGCAAATGCAGTGCTTGAAACTGATCGCAATGATGAATTTGTCCTCTGTGTTGTTCGAGGAAGAAATCTAACAGTACCAGGGAAGGTAGCCTCAATGCTCCTACCACTGAGCCCCCGGCCGCTTGAAATAATTCTCCATTCAATTGAATGCTCTGTCATTGAGGCTGTCCCAATTGATGGATTTCCATCATATGATGCAACTCTTCTTCGAGGGAATGGCATTGTAATCATACAAAACTCCATAATGAAGGGAGACTTATAACCCTCCATCAATGTTAGCTTAAATAGAAAAGCACCTTCATTTTCAGAAACCATGGACAACTGGTAGAACCCTTTAACAGGAGGACCAATGTTGCATGGTGCTTGATAATGCATCAACACAAAATTGCCTAATGGTGGCTGAAAAACAAGTGTTTGTTTATTATCAGTGGGCTCTGAAGCTTGAACACAATGATGGAATGATGACACCTCAACATGAGCAGTTTTTAACCCAGCCAGTGACAAAGAAACATCAGGTAGTCCTTCTAGTTCAGCCCTACAGGTCACTTGTCCTGAAACAGAAAGGAAATCTGACACATCGTCGCGGTCATACAGTGCAGCGTTTATAGTCTCCAGGCTAGAAAAGAGAATCCTTTGCCTTCCTTTGTACAGGTAGGGTTTCCAGGCAGGTTGTTTCTGGTCTGTTGGAAGAGGATCACCAGAAAATCCAGTAGTTCTAATAGAAGTAACATTGGCATAATTGAGATCCTGAGGTGTGCCTGCAAAAAAATGAGTATAGATCCATGATGAAACTTTACAAGAGAACAGCACTGAAGTATTTATATGTCATAATAGGAAGTTTGTTAACACTAACCAAAAGGCATTGCGCCAATGATGAAGTTCCGCAGTAAATCCTTGTCGAAAGGTCTTACACCACCTTTTAAGGACTCTGATTGCGGAGAACCAACAGGTGAAGATGCTAATGCGGCTGGTGCTGCAACAGGTGCAGCAATAGGCTTCGATCGTGCTGAAATACCTATACTACCAGTCAATGAATCCAAGAGTCCGCCAACAGTTGGCCCAGAGCTAACGATCACCTCAGGTTCAGTAATATCAGCGGTAATTATGTCCCCAAGAACATGTCCAACCATAAATGCACTACATTGAACATGAAGTGTAAGTGTCCAAGCTAGTAAGGTTCCTGGTTGAACTATATTAACTTTTCATGTAATGAACATCATTGTTAGTTGAATGTTGAAGATGCCAGTACATAACTTGCAAAATTTTCTAAAAGGGGATGGGAAGCATGGGCATTACTCTCTGTTTCTACAAAAAAAAAAAAAATTTGCAGACATTTTTATAGTTATGCATTTGATGAAAATATGGTGGGTTGATGATGAACAGAATGAAACTGAACAAACTAGAATATTAAGTATGATAGGCGAGCAAACTTACATTACCCTGTTATGCATGGAAGATTGAGTAGGATGGAAGAAAGATTGCCGTTTTCTTGGCTGAACTCCCACAATCAGACCTTTTCAAGAGATTTGCGTATGCTCTGAATGACTGAGGATCCACCAGAGGCAACACAAGGACATAATACCCTCCACGCTTTTGCAGAACCACAGGCCACAGCATATAGCCATCCCCTTCCTCTTTTTTGATGTGTAGCGATATAATGTGGCGGGTGATTGGATCATCAACCCAAGAATCCAGTCCCACAGATGAGACGTTTGTGCGAATGCCTGAACCGCGTGCAGTGCCTTCCCTGCATTGTGTCAAATGTCTATCAAAGATGCAGTTCCCATCTCCAACAGCATACAGGCTCACAGTTTCAGACAATGAAATGCAGTCGATTAGTTGCAGTTCTTGTAAGAACTGTAACTGTTTATTCGTTTGCTGCTATGCATGTATTCGGAGTTTTCAGATTATTGTGTTTTCAGATAAAATAACTGTATCACTATAGTATACGTATCATTTAGTCACAAACTCTGACTGATATCCTAACATCCACACCAATTCAGCTCAGCTGTACTCGCGAGTCGCGAGTAAACTCCAGCTACTACTATTTACGCATCCACAACACAGAAAGCTGGCTCAAGAACCAAGAGACCGTCAGTCAGAATGAACCTTCTCCGGCGCTCGGCGAAGGCAGCGGCGACTTCGTGGTCGGCGGGCTGCTGCGTCGGCGCCGCCCCGGTGCCCCTCCCGTCTCCCTCTCCGTAGCCTTCGTCGGCCTCCCACGCGTCGCGCCACCGCTTCTCCACCACCGCGAACCGCCTGGCGGGACGCGGATGTAAGGAAGAGTTGAGCCCCATGGGATCAGAAGGGCCAAATCCTAAACGGAAAAGCTCGGGTGGGTACCTGGAGAAGGCTACAGTGTCGTGGGGCGTGAGGATCCAGATGGCGCGTACGCTGCACCCGCCGCCGGACATGGCTCACCGGGGAATGGCAGGGAAGGAGGAGGGAGATGAGCCGTGCCGCTGACGCTGCTGCTGCGTTGCGGGGGAGACGGAGGAAGACGACGTGATGGGCCGAGCGGGATGCTTACCTGCTGTGAGTTGGGAATCGCGGAAGGCCCAACAGCCCGTGCGGCCCGGGCGATGACAATTATTTGTACTAGACGTTGCTGGCAGAATTTTTAGTATTAAATAGCAATATGATGAGAATTGGTAAATAAAATATTAAAAAATAAAATAAAAATATGTGTATATATTTTTAGCCGCAGAAGATCGACGAAAGATATTAATGAAAATTCTAGTAGGGAGTGGGCTTTGTGGCAAGCTAGAAAAATCTTGCGGTCGGGCTCCAGTGGCTTCATGATAAGCTATAATTTAGATATGGAAGATTCGTCTCGATGATGCCGTGTCCATACAATATTTCACAAAAACATAAGATGGTGAACTAATATAAATTTATACTTAATTTTCTATCCCCAATCAAAATATGCATAGCTCTGGTTTGGGTAAGGGACAGGAGGTGGGATAGAATACCCTTATTCCATCCACTTACATTATCTACACACTATCTCTGTCTTTATCCATATCCCACCCATTTATCCCATTATTCAAACACCACTATACAGATTCAAAGTTACATACTGGCAGTCTAGGGCGGATCCACCACTAGAGTCGGGCTCGAGCTCTGATTACCCCGGCATGGACGAGCACCTCCTAAACCCCTTACACGGAAGTGGGAAATGGTAGTAGAAGAAAGAAAAATAGAAAGATAAAGAAGAAAGGAAAGAAAGTAAAGTAGCTAGATTTTATTGTGAATACATATCCTTCCTTTGTAATTCAAATTTGAGCTTGTTTCTAAAAAATATAACTTTTATATGTAGCTTTCAATGGAGACAAAAGTTATGAAATATATATGTTTCAATATACCGATAAATATTTTCCTCCCTCCTTTCTAAATTATAGGTCGTTTGATTTTTTTTAACACATAACTTTAACCACCCAACATAATTAAAATATGTATAATTGTTATTTGTTTTTACTGTGATTTAGTTTATCATATCAAATACTTTAAGGCTGACATGGATTTTTTTTTATTTTTTGGATAAGATGAGTGGTCAAATCTAGTGTAAAAAAAATCAAATGTTCTATAAATCTGAACTGATGGGGTATTTGAAATTATTTTGTTGCCAACATGTAGACAACAAGAGTTAAAAAAAAAAGGAACAAACCCCTATTTCTTGCATCAACGAAGTGTAGCTCGAATGAAGAGATTGCACTATTGGAAAGGTCGTGGTTTTGAAGCCTCAAACACACATATTTCAACGGGGGGGGGGGGCACGTGTGTTACCATGAGGGTAGATATGTCATGTATACATACCTCTCATGTAGTACCAGTAATCGCCCTAATCTCTCTTCCTGTAAAATTTTGTCCCATGACAAGTGATGATTTTGCTATATATTTATCAACTACAAAGGAAAATTAATCCTTACATGTATGCATATACCAGATAAGGAAACATAGATGTATGCATGCGACTTTGTCCATCATCATTAAAATATCTAAAATTTTACTAAAATAATCATTATCATGGGAGATATGAGATTTCTATGCTCCCTTTTCCTAATTCCATGCACAATTAATGGGGCATGGGTCAAAGAAAGACAACATGCTTTGCATCATAAAGCACTTTTCAGCTGGGGTCCCACTAAATGACATGACACATCATCATATTTAGTCACATAGCAAGGTATTATGGGCAAATAGATAGAGAAAGATTTATCTAGATGGAATTTGAGATATATGGTTCCCTAGACAAAAATTTGATGTCATGGAAACTAGAAAATAAAATTGTGCACTGAAAACTGCCTAACTAACATAACGAATTAGGGTACAAAAGTTATTCTTCATACTACTAAGGGCATGTACAGCGATAATGATGACTAATGTGCCATATGTGCAAGAAAGCTTATCTAAGAACCGCTAAGAATAAAGTCCTTCGCGGATGTAGCTTGCTTTCTATATCTCATGATGTGGAGGGGATGTGTCTATTCCATTGAAAATAAATGATAATAATGGCATGTTGCGAAACTTATATATTGATGAAATAATAATGATTCGTTAAGACATCATCAGCTGGTTTGCCCGAGTGGTTAAGGGGGAAGACTTAAGATCTTCTGCACTGAAGTGCGCGTGGGTTCGAACCCCACAGCCAGCATCTTTAATAAATATTTTTTTTGACGAGTTTGTTTTGCCCATTATCTTCTCAATAAAACCATTATAGTTCTTACTAATTTTAAATTGCAAGCATTGTTAATTTCACAAATATTTTTGATTCACAAACAAAGTACAACATCTAACTTTTGAGATTTTCAAATAATTTTTATTCATAATTCCATAGTCTGTTCAGCAAAATATTCCCTTTTCATGTTGCAGGTATATATTGTACTAGTATTATTATCCTTATCGCCTTATGTGAGTGTTTAGACGTAATGGGTACCATTCCTAACTTCTAAGTATGCATTCCTATGTCCATATGACCATATTGTTTTCTGACCGCAAGTATGTCCATGGAACTTCATCAGCCTGCCTCGACCAAGATTATGCATTCCTAGGTAGTATCGTTTTTGTCCAATAAATATCGAAACGTAGAATTGGATCATAGTATGGGGATATACTATGCAATTTGCTATAGATGAAGTTTGCGTACTTGTTAGTTCGATGAATATATTTATGAGAATGATGTAGAGACAAAGGAGGCTCTCGATCTGTCAAGTTATCTAGACTTGGTATACCAGTAAAATTGTATGATAGAACACTAGGGTTCGAACTTTAAAAACTTCAATGAAATATGCGTTTTCTTTTTCAAAGATATAGTTTTATTCCTTAAATACTACTTTACATTTTATCCTCGGCCGTGCAACCACATTTTCGATAGATACATTGCCGCTATATATATAAGATTGCCATGCATGCCTCACGCGAGTGTTTATTATTCCTAATAATTTGGTCGCCCGACATATGTAGTGAAATAATATGCTGAATTTTGTCCCAACATATTTTTATTGTTTAGTTTTAGGCATATTCATGTTCCATGTGCATGGCCTTTTAAAAAGATATCTATTAACAACTCAACTATTATACTGAGAGTATATTAAAGGATGTGTAAAACGGGCGTTTGGATGGGGGTGGGATAGGGATTAGGATAGGGAAATCCTATCCCACCATTCCATTAATTCCCTATCACATTCATTACATACTCACATATATATTCCTATCCTACAATCCAAACACATCATAAAACTTATCCCACCCTACATTTACCTATCCCACTCCACATTTTTCAATTCCTATCCCAATCCAAATATACCTAGAAACACATCGTAGACATAATGGTGTTTAATATATATATATACAGATCGGTGTGTAATGGGTAGACGAGGGTGAGCCTCGCCGACTAACTTCGCACGTAAGGCTGCGCTCGGTTTGGCGTCCAGTTGTGTCTCGGCGCGGATATAAACAGTAGCGTGGATAGGGACGGAATCTACTTTGCCCGCGCCGCGCTACCCTCCCGCAAACGAGCGCTTCCCAAGTCTTATAGAAATGCTCGCCGCGATCGTGCCCTCAAAACTCTCGAGTTGCACCTTCCCTATCTGCTAACAAAAGCGTAAAGTTTGTGGAACAACCACACATGGCGCGAGCAACACTTGCACGTTGGTTGTTCAGTCTTGCAAGCAAAAGTTTCCAAATTAAAGAGCAAACCAGCGAACTGCGAACCCGTACGTCCCACTCCCGTCTGAAAGCTAGCGATGCATCCTTTGCATGCCATCTGTGAGAATCTCTCAAGACCATGTCATTCCCATCATTCCAATAATGAAGAAAAAAAAAAGACCGTGTCATTCATACTACATAGTATGTACAGTACAGCATGCACATTCCTCTTGTTCCTTGCACGTCTTGCATTTTTGCCTCACCGGCCGACGCAGAGCAGAATTAACGCAAAAGAAACTTGACACTTGCACAAAAAGGAAACATAAGCAAGAACCCGTCTCATCCGATTCGACCAAACATCAGTCACGTATAATCACATGCAAACTCATCCAAATCCAAAGAACTAACAACAATAACAAATTAGTCCGTCAACATCAATCGTGTGATTTTTTTTTTGTAACCAAACAATCGTGTACACGCTCAACAAACAAGCTCCTCAGCTTCTTGTCCTCACGGCACGCAACAGCCACACTCACACTTCGGCTTCGTCGGCGACGACAGCGGTGCCCGTCATGAGCTCCAGCGCGGTGTCGACGAGCGCGGCGAGCCCGACAGCGTGCCGGCTCAGCCCCGCGCTGCCGGAGAACACGTGGAAGCACTCGAGCTCCGACGTGGTCTCCGCCACGCGCCGCAGCTCCGCGGCCATCCCCGCCGCAGCCATGGCCTCGGCGACCCGCCGCCTCTCGCGGGCCGGCGGCGTCCTCAGCAGCGCGATCACGAGGTCGACGGCGAACCGTCGGATCCGCGGCGCCTTGATCGAAGGGTATGCGTACGTCGCGAGCACGCTGACCAGCCGGTTGACCAGGCCCACCTCGCTGACCCCGGCGCTGACCATTTGGTGGGCCAGCTCGTGCGGGCCCATCAGCCTCACCAGCTGAGCCGCGAGGCCCAGCGACACCTCCAGCGGCTTCGACTCGGTGGCCGTGGCCACGCCACGGAGCGCCGCGGCCGCGCCGCGCGTCGCGGCGCGGAGATGCGGGAACCACTCGCTGCCGCAGCCGGCGTACGCGCAGAGGTTGGTTAGGATCCTGCCCGCGCCGACGCAGATGGCGGCGTCCCCTAGCGCGTCCACGAGGGTGTCCACCGTGGTGGTGGTGGTGGTGGCGGCGGCGGCGGCTCTGAGGATGCGCGCGCAGTTGCGCGGGCTCTCGAGGGCCAGCATGGCGAGCGCCTCGCCGGCCTCGACGCGCGCGGCGTCGTCGTCGGTGGCCCGGGGCCGGAGGAACATGTCGAGGAGGAGCGCGACCACGCCGCCCGTGCAGCCGATCCTCTCAGCGCGCGTCCGCGTCCATGGCGAGGCGCGTCAGCACCTCGGCGCCGAGCCGGCGCAGCCCGGCGTGCGCCGACCCGTGCTGGAGCACGGCGCGGACGTTGCTCACCGTAAACACGATCTCCGCGACCTCCCGGCGGAGCTGCTTCCCCGTGCTGCCCGTGGTCTCGGCGAGCATCTTGACCACCTGCAGCGAGCGCTGCACGGCCTTGGCGCGCGCGGGGGTCATCATCATGGGTGCGGCGGTGGGTCCGGTGGCCGGGGAACACGACGGCGACGGCGACGCACCGCCGCCGACGGCGGAGAAGTCGATGATCTTGTCGAGCAGGCCGCGCGCGTTGCCGATCTTGCTGCAGTTGTCGTGGTCGCGCGCGAGCTTCTTGATGATGAGCAGGCCCAGGAGGTTGCACTCCTCGTCGGCGGCGTAGAGCAGCGAGGACACGGACTTCGATGGCGCCGGGCACGCCCGCGACGCGCAGCGCGTTGCGCTTCTTGCTGGCGAGCTTGGACACGACGAGCGCCGCGGAGGCCCGCGCGCCGCGCTCGGCGGCGCCCGTCCAGCTCAGCATCTCCACGAGCCGCTCCACGACGGCGGGCGACGTGCCGACGCGGCGCAGCGCGGCGTCGCCGAGGCGCGGGCTGGCGGCCACGTTGACGAGGATGCCGGCGCCGATGCGCTGCTCGTCGTGGGAGCCGGCGACGATGAGCTCCTCGGCGAAGGACACGAGGTCCATCCGGAGGCCGTCGAAGATGCTGCCCTCGACGCAGCGCGAGTAGGCGTCGTAGAAGAAGCGGCGGATGGCGAGCAGCCCCGGCGCGCCCGCGAGGCGGCACTCGGCCGCGACGCGCTCCAGCACGCGGCCGTGGCTCACCTCCCACTCCCACGCCGCCTTCTCCGCCAGGAACAGCAGCGCCTCCGCCAGCGCCAACCCGTAGAAGATGTCGAGCGCGGAGCGCCGGTTGGTCCGCGCGTCCACGGCCTCCCCGAAGTCCTGCCTGGCGAGCCGCGCCCCGGACAGCGCCACGCACGCCGTCGCCGACGCCAGCTGCAGCCAGTAGAAGACGCGGCCGACGTGGCCCGACAGGAAGCTCCAGCTAAAGCTCCAGGTCCATGTCCATCCGCATCCGCTCCGCCGCCGCTGCCAGCTGCTGCTGCTGCTGCAGGAAGCCTTCGCGTCACCGCATCGGCCGGCGCCGCCCGCACGGCCGAAGACGAAGCGGAAGGACCGCGCGACGAGGCGGACGCTGGACCGTCCCGCGGCGGCGAGCGACCACGTGGCCTGGTGCTGCCACTCCAGCTCGTGGCTTCGGCTGAAGATGCGCGCGCCCTCGACGAGCAGGATGACGGTGACGCACCAGAAGTCGACCCGCTCCAGCGTGATGGCGAATCCGCCGAAGGAGCACGACGGTGGCCCAGATGAAGCCCAGCGCGCCCAGCCCGCTGGCCGCCTTCTCCAGCAAGGCGAGCCGCAGCGCCAGCAGCGTCAGCCGCCGCTCCGGCCCGGCCGCCGCGACCACCGCCGCGCTGTCGCCCGCCGCCCGCCGCTCGCTGCCAGACGACGTCGACGCCTCGTCGGCCGCCACGCTCGGGCGCGGGGGCGAGTCCGAGAGCTGCGGCTCGAACGGCGTCGCCGCCGCAAGGAACCCAGGCGCCCCCGCCGGGTCGCTCGGCTGAGCCTCGATGGTCAGCCGCACCGACCGGTCGGAGACGTCCATTGGTACGGTCTGCGGCGCGCGATACCTTCCAAGACTCAAGCTTTTGTAAGTACTATGCAGTGCCCTGCTTGTCTCTTTCGCGGGAAAGATTAGTTGAAGCGATTAGCGCGTATGCTGGGGTTGGCTAGCTGATGGAACTGAGATCGACGGAGATGCAGATGCGACGACGGACGACAAGCTGCGTCAGTGCAGCGCATATATATACTGCGAACGAACGAGCGCATGCGCGTGGCGGCGGCGTGATCGAGGTCGCCATGGCTGCCTGTCTGTCAGCTCAAGCCTCAAGGTAGGAGAGGGGAGGAGGTTGCGTGAGCGCGGGAGACGAGGTTGTCCGAAAGCCAAGAGAGAAGGGGCGGTGGCGATGATACGAGTGTGATGATGCCGGTGCGGGTGCGGATCGGATTGGGAGCGAGGAGGTCCAGGGAGGATGCGGTGGGGTGGACGCAAGGACAAGCTCATCGGATCCATGGTGGCCAACTGGCCATGGAATGGTTGATTTGGAGGCCACGGGAGCGCGTGCGTGCGTGCATCAGTGCATGGAGAGCTGGAGATATCGTCAGGATAGTGGACGATGCAAAGATACTACTTGTTGCAATCCAGTGTGCTGTGTTGATCCGTAAATTAATGTCTTGGTGCAAGCACCGTGCTAACTCTACTTAAAAGTTTCAAACAATTCTGAAAAAATCATGAATGTACATCTCAGCCTATTCCATCTATATATAAAATTGCAAGATCAAATCCGTCCTACTCTAACAGTTACAAAAAAGATAAATTTGGAGTGCATTTGAACTATTACTGTTTAGTCAGGAAAATTTTTCTTTTTTGTAACTGTTACTAGTAGGATGAATTTGATCATTAAATTTTATATGTAGATGACTTATGCTGAGATGTACATTAAAAAATTTCAAAAATTTTTGAATTTTTTATTAGGATTGCACGGTGGTTGCACCAAAACTTTAATTGCACCGGATATGTTCCCATGTTGATCACACAGGGGTGGCGTACCTAGCGGTGCAATGTATACTAGGATAATCCCAATAGGATATGTACGTATGGCTATGCAACGGTTAATTATTGACGTACCCGAATTGAGAGTGGCTTAGCTGGTTAGGCTCCATGTGGTGAAACTGTGACCATTCGGGTTCAAGTCCTTAACTTAATATCGATGTTTACGTAATTCTTTTAGTTGTGGCCGACGTCTCCGCCGACAGCGGTATGTATGTAGTCGTGATCTTAAAATGTCGGTTCAGCCCAATTCCATGGAAGCGCTCGCATGAGCAGGGTGTGCGAAAACGTTAATTATTACGTACGTGTGCCCAATCAAGTGGAGAGTAATGGCGGTTGTTTTTGGATATATACAAGTATCATATCGTATATTGTCAGAGAATCGAATGTCCGCTGGGTTTATTGAGAGCGCGGAGAGCTAGGAAAAACGCCGTGGAATTTCGTACGTACCTTGGTTATTATCGATTCCACGAGAGCTGCATGCATGCCATGCGCGCGGTCTACATTTTTCGATCGTGCTAGCGACGTACACTGCGTTGAATAATTGGTGTCTCTGTAGCTGCGTACAGTACGTACTAGCCCGTACAGTAAGTCGGCCACACGCGGGCCGGGGTCACGGTCGTCTATCGAACCGACTTCCAACCGAGCCGCGCGGTTCATTTTCTGGAAAGCTGTAGCTTTGGGGTCACGAAAATGATGACGAGGATGACGCGTGCACATCTAGCAGTAGTAGTGCAGTACTAAGTACTACTGGTGCAATGGTGTGTGAATGGTGTCCAAGCTAACTCAACTAATTAACCACTTGGCTTATCTAGATTTCGCTGTCAAGTGTCTAGTCATGGTTTCCTGCTAATAATTGCTCCTCCCCAATTAAGTTCGATCAAGAGCACGAGACCGGGCTATTTTACTCCCACAGTGGTCCAACGCCGTCTTCAACACACCGTTCACCATTTACTGTTTGCACCGCCTACAGCCATCTATACATTGCTGTGCCCCGCCGACCGCGAGTCCGGCTCTCACACAATAGGATACCACTTTTACTATATTATTTATATTTCAAACTCCATTAAATATACATTGTTTTATACATTTATATACATGCTCCGACGACGTTAGCCTATAGTGTGGTTTGTGAATATAGGAGCCTTTTTAACAATACAATCCAGTATGATTTTAGTGTTATACATACATCCTGAAAGATATGATTGAAAAAGAACAAGAGGAGAGGAGATCGACATGGAAAGATTGCCAAGAAACTTGTGATTGGTACTTGGTACTACGTACGCACGGGCCGGGCCCGATCGAGGTCTAATAGATCGATGCAAACATAGCTTTATGCACCGACCAACCGAACATAATAATATAGCCTATGTGCCAGATCCTTTTCGTTGAGCCCCCTTAATCTGCCTTTTTGCTTGCTTCAAAATTGCTTGTGCGCATGCTAGCTAATGGAGTAAGATATAGACGGCTCATGCCCGATCTTAGAAGCGACCGGTTAGTGAGCTAGCCAAGCATAGCGCACAAGCCACATACATGGTCAGACCGACAGTGGGCAGGGCAACCATGCATATCTGTTGCTATAGCTTTGGTCAACAAGCAATGTGCACGCTTTTTTCTCTAGAACATGCTCCCGAACTTTCTGCTAGTAGCCCTGCCCTGCTGCCGCACTAATTGTTCAATTTCATTTTAAATACTAATAACCTTGTTTGGATTAGCTAATAAAAATTAGCCACTAAAAATTAGTTGTAACCAACCACCTGCTGCACCTATTAGGGCATGTACAATGAAACAATGCTTATAGAGATACTTAAAGAAAAGAGATACTTTAAATTTCTATATAAGCACCCTATTTTATAATGGAAGCATCGGTGTTACAAGTACTTAATTCAGTTGGTAGATCTAAAACTCCTTTTAAGCTTCTGTTTTGCTACAACGTAGAGGTGCTTAGTTTAGTTCTTAGCAACGTAGGACCCATGCCTGCATACTGTTGGATGGCACATGCAAGCCGTGCGCTGTGGCGTCTGCGGAAGGAACGGAAGCATCGGTGATTAAGAACGGCACCACCGAACAGCGAAGCATCGAAGCAATAATAAGCATCTCTGCGTCCCGCTAAGCACTGCTCCCATCCGGTTTGAGGAAAAAAATCGGAAGTTACTCCTTAAGCATCTGTCCTAAGCACCTCATTATACTGTGCCTGCCTCATTATCTGTTTGATAAAAAGCTGCTAATTTTTAATAACTAATAATTAGTTAGGGTGTCTCGGCCATCATTCTACGGTTACATTCGATGTCAATTCAATACTGATTGATATCTCTATTTCCGCCTGCCAATTCTAGGAAAACATTTTACTATTGAGCGGGGGCTACATCAACCATTTAAGTGAAATCCAAACATCCTCTAACATGTAATCACACATTTCATCTTGAACCATATTCATGATGTGCACTCCCCCACGAATTTTAGTTGCATTAATAGCCATGTATTTCATTTTTAATCCTGTTTCGTGTGCCAATATAATCTTTTGTACATATCCAGCAATTCTCTCTTTTCCAATATGGATTCCACCAGATGTTCGATTCACCGAATGGGCTCTGGTATGCTATTTTGTTGGCGTATCTAGCTACCTGTCGTGGCTACCATCCAACCAAATGCAAACTCCCAAGGATCTAGAAGCAGGCTAGCAGTGGTTTTTTTCTAGAACTGCATTAAAACTCTTCAATATATTTAATATTGAATTTATATCTTCTATATCTAAACAGTAGTCCCTCTCCACGAATCTTCTGTGTCTGATTGTAGGATTTCTATACAATGAGGTATCATTCAGTATTTATACAAGTAGACGTAGAATACACTAAGATTCGTTAACTATATGTTTCTTTACTCTCAAGTTGCACAACATCATACATTAATCCACTAAGCCATCTCTATTATTTGAACCACCAGATCTCCTCTCCATGAACCATCTCTGCCTGACCGTTCGTTCTCTGCCTCTCTATTTCTCTCACCATGGTGAATCACTAGGAGTCTTAACTACTGCTATCTTCTACAACGATGATCCACATCATCACGATTATTTGATCCACCCAATCTTCATATAAACCACCTCTACTGGTTGGTTCTTCTATGCCTCATATTTACTTCTCCCACACATCAATCTTTTCTCAATTTTCATTTTTGCCACCGTGCACCATTTTCACAGTGTGCAGCGGATTGACCATTTAAGGGTCACTATCTAAGAACAGACATGAATAGGTGAACAGATTTTTTTTTTTTGAGAAAAAAATCATAGCCTTGCAATTACACGTTTTCCCCTTTGAATATCATTCCAAAAATTAGTTAATAAAAAAAATTCTTGCAACAATAAGCAAGTATCACCCAGTTAAGATTGCAACTTACATGGAACTCCATATTTTTTGTAAGCTAGCATAAAATCATAAGGTTCACATTTGTTCATACTTGGCTGGCATATTTTTTTTTTGAAGCATTCGTGGCTCATTTGGAGCGCAAGATCCCCCTCCTAAATCATGTATTTCCCCTATGAAATCGGACAATTTTATGTAAAATTTCTACATGGTCTCTATGGAATTCCACACTATCTCAAATAGTGGAGAGACAAATAAGCGACCTATATCTTAAATATTAAAGAATGGGTCATGGGCAGGTGGGAGTGAGCGATGACCTATTTGTTTGTGTCTTCAGCCGGCTCCCCATAATAGAGACCTATTTAAATAAATAATCACTTTATAGTCTTCCACCTCCACTCCCTTTGGGTTTATCTCTGTTCCTACTCATATATGCTTGTCCAGATACATGTTCTTTTGGACTAGAATTCTAGGACAGATGGAGCATGCCCTAGGAGCAAATAGGTATGGAGAGAGAATAGTCTTTTGTGGCTATCCCCTCATCCATCCCAAAATAGATTCTTGGTTAGTTCACCCGCTGGAGATGAATGCATTGTGCAATAATGCCATCAAATACTTATTTTCAGGTATATATTACTGTTTAGGTCTCTAGTTGGAGGCAGCCTCAAATGAAGCTTATGAATGTTGTAAGGAAAATGGTCATAAACCTTGTACTTAGTGAGATTTGGTTGTTGAGTGATAATATTGACCTTTTGGGACTCGTGCTTATTAGAATATTTGTTTTGGTCCTAAGGATGCAAGTGATGGACTCAAATGAGTAATAAAAAGGTACAAGAGGCACCATGAATGTCATTTAGGAGATCTATGATATCAAGCAAAGCAAAGCCTAGATGGGCCGCACATCAGCGACTGGTCCCCACTAGCCGGTTAAAAGGCAAAGGGTTGAGAGAAGTCATGCGAGAATATCTTTAAAACCTCACATATTTTATAAGGAAGAGATAGCTCTGATCCTATAGAGATAACCTCGTATAGCTTTTCTATAATTGCATTTTACCTCGTGCACCGTTTTTACACGATCGCATGTACAAGTCTTCAGGTATTCAGAACTTTTTTTCAAAAAACGAGCGTCTACGTGTGAAATTCTAAAAAAAAGGAAGCCTAGCAGAAAAAAATGTGCGCCGGAGAAAACCTAGGAGGGAGAGAGACGCAGGGAGAGGGAAGCCCATGGCCGACTGCGACCGATTGACAGCGGCTGGCGTCCCGGGCCCCCTCCAAAGCCCCCCAATCTTGTCGCATTTTGCGCGCCGTCTCCTCCCCTTCCTGCGCCCCCCAAATCA
The DNA here is from genome assembly GCA_030272315.1 of Paspalum vaginatum. Lineage (NCBI taxonomy): Eukaryota > Viridiplantae > Streptophyta > Magnoliopsida > Poales > Poaceae > Paspalum > Paspalum vaginatum. The sequence goes on along the minus strand of CM059019.1, from coordinate 31,873,588 downwards.
GGCGGCGCCTCCGCCAGCCGAATCGCCTCCAAAACCCTCGGCAGCAAAACCCTCCATTTCCGCCGCGCATCCCCCCTTCGCTGTCCCGGCGTCGTCGGGGCCCGGGACGCCTGCCCGTTCGGCTTGGGGCTCAGCGGATCCCCTCTTCCCGAGCCTCGAAGGGAGGGGAGGGAGGGAGGATGCAGGCCGCCGCCGGGACCGGGACCGTCTCCTGGGTCGCCGCGCAGCCGTCCGTCCTTGGCCGGTGCGGCGGCGCGCCGGTCAAGGGGAGGGCTGGCGCCGGAGGCGTTGGCGGCGGATGCAGGGCCCGGGGCGTCGGCGTGCCGCGGTGCTGCGCGCGCGCGCAGGAGAAGCGTCCGCCGCGGGTGCGGAAATCCAAGGAGGAGAGGAGGGAGATGGTGGAGGCCTTCATCAACAGGTGCCTTCTCAAGCCCGTCTTTCGCTCGCACCGTCGTTCTGGTTTGGTACCTGTGGACACACTGTGCTCGGACTGCGTAGCTCGCGGGGTACCTCGTGGCTGCACTTGCAAATCTTGCGGGTAGAACAATTCGATGCTCCCATCTTCAACGTCCAGTTTGCATGCTCTCTATGATTGGTACTGAGTGTCTCTTAGGTGGTGTTAGTTGGTAGAAGACACCGTCCCAAGTCAGACTTGCTTCTCGCTACCGCCTCAATCTGCTTGCACTAAAACCTAAATGTTGATTCGTTTTTATTCTACATGCAAGTCACTCATTTGGGCTTGGATGGAAAAGAAAAAAGACAGGCTGTCTTGGATATCTGTGTGTAGTTACTTGTGCTTGCAATATTTGGCATTTATCTAAATTTGACTTGATATGGTTCATGATTTTTGTTTGGTTCTTGTTTGTCCGGATGAATACTCTTGGCCTAAAAGACTACTGAAAATTGCTAATCCAATTCACAATGTTTTTGTTCTGTTTCAGCTACCGAGTTTCACATGAAGGAAAGTTCCCGTCAGTTAACCTGACACACAAGGAAGTTGGAGGGTCATATTATATAGTTCGTGAGATCGTGAGGGATATCATCCAAGAGAATAGAGTCCTTGGTCCTGGTGGCTTGGATTCTATGGCCCTGAGTTTTGAAGATTCCCCTGATTCTTCAGAGTCATGCATGCAGCATGAACTTGGTCAAGCCAATATAGAGATCTTAAATGCGTCTGGTGATAGTCAAGTCGGTAAGGGTTCTGTACCAGAAACACCTAGCACTGAGGAATCAATTCCGTTCCAAAACAATGCCATCAGCACTCAGACACTGCTGGGGTCATCTAATATCTTACAGGCTGGTGTTCTCAATAGTGTAGTCCAAAATGGGAGTGCGGCAGGTAAAATATTCTTTGAAACAAACCTTGAGAAACAAGATGAAGTTCCATCTGGGCAATCCATTGAGGTTGACTCAAATAGTTCTGAAGAGCAAGTTCAGTCAGTCGCTCATGTTTCTGATCCTGATGAAGTTGGACATGAGGGGATGGCCAGTAGTGCTACCAATAGAGCTATTATTTCCTCAGAATCTAATGCTGTTTATGGAACAAACGGTGCACTTTCAAGAGAACATGAAACATTATCTCATGACAGTCATGAGGGATCAGCTGATAGTGGTGTTGGTGATGCAAATCTCCTTGCAGCAACCTAATGCTCCTCTTCAAGCAAAGCAACCTTCTTTACTGGAGCATGATGCATCAACTGAAAGTGTATCGAGTGATGATGCTCAGGGTTTAGATGGCCAGTTTAGTGCTACTGCATCTGCAAATCCTATAACTGTTGTTACCTCAGAGGGTGAAACCACAGCCATGACTATTGAAGAATCTAAGGTACACAGGCTGCAAGATAAGCTTGAGCAACCATCGCTTGATACTAGCTGTGATGGGCAAGAAAACACCAACAGCCCTGTTTCTCATCCAGCATTGGATATGAAGGTTAGCCACGTTGTATTTCTGTGAAAATTGTGCAATATGAATCATCTTGTCTTCTAAACAACATGTTATCTTTGTGCACCACTTATATCTGTTGTAATATGCTATAACACCAAACAACAGAAGTGATTAAATAATATGCTTGGTGTGCCATATGCACTAATGCACCCATAACTCATTTTGTGCCCTTCCACTCATATTTTGATAGCTTCTTGTATTGTAACCGTTGTTCTCTGATGTGGAGTTCAATCCACACTGCATGGTGTCTTGAGTGTGGGCATAGTGCTATATGGCATTTATAGCGCGTACATAGGCAGTTTGATTTATGTGAAGCTATTTGTCACATGCAGCACAGTTTTTGCAGAGAACTTGATTTTTTTTCTTATGCCATGTTTTTGGAAACTGTTCTAGAGTAATAGAATATTAAATCCTACCTTTTGATTTTGGATTTTGCCAGAATCAAAGGACATGCATCATACATTTACCATGTTTTGTGCTTGGGATTTTGTCTTGATCCTTAGTTTTGGCTAGCTGAGATCTTCCTGTTTTGTTTGCTGCCAAATTATTTTGTTTGGGACCTAGTTTTGTTGTTAGCAACCTGGGCACTCTCAAAACACAGCCTTTTCTGCCTCTTATTGTTATTCTTTTTATAAAACAAGGGCTAGTGATTTAAAAATTTCAACTCCGGTATGGTGTTCAGTTGCGGGCAAAATAACACGCCTGGAGATGTGTATCCGATTCATTATGTTGTGTTTCTTTATAGGGGATGTTGCATACAAAACATCAGCACAGTGTGGTACATGTAGATGAAAACGAATTGAGGAAATCAGGACCTGGGATCAAAAAGGAAGGGGTCGAGGGAACAGATACCAGGCATGAAGAAGGAATTAGCACCCCAACTGCAATCAGCAGGCATGCACTTTGCCTTCTAACTTTGCGTTGCATGCTTACTGTTTATAATTTCCTTCATACATCACAAAAGGCGACATTATACTAGGTAAGTTAATGTTTCTCCATGGCTCTTCCTAGTGCTTATAGTTTTGAGTTGGGTAGCTATCAGTTGCACCCTGTATAGGTACTGTTTTAACTGTCGCACTAAATCAGAACAAAATTTATAGTTCCATGCTCCATATTGCCTGCCAACATCGTAATGCAGCCTATCCTGTAACTCACAATTTAGACAGAGGGTCTGCTTTGTATCATAACAGTGAATTTATGGATTTGGCTGTACATACTTATACTAAATAACATCGACATGCTAGTTGGGACTCCACTATTAACTGAATCGAGCTTAGACAGTTCTTTACTATCAATAAGACCAGATATTGTATTTTATTCTTCATGGCCAAGTTTGCACTTCATGTTTGTGCTTAGATCACTGAATGGAATCATATTTGTGATATCAATAACCTTTTCAGTGAGTGCTTGAGATACTAACGTTTGGGTATTCTGTTCCTTTATATGTCATGCAGGAAAACTTTGAAATCACAACAGAAGAAAGATGACAACCTATTCTGGCTTGTCCTTAGGGCATTTGTCGTTGCTATATCAAAAATCTGGGCAAAATGAACAATGCAGAAAGGCACCTTATGTGGAACTGAAGACTTGGTGCACCCTTCCAACTATAGAATGAGAAACCGGTCCATGAAGTTCCACTTGTACCGTGCTAAGTTCACCAGCTTGTGCATACGGGGATGTATATTAAAAACTTCACTTTGTCCACATTGAATCTACACTGTTTTGCACGCCTATATGCACCATCTAGTGAGCTTAGCCTAAGAATATAGATGCTTCTTTTGCGCCACGGTATAGGTTATTTATTAGAGACAGAGTTCGCCTAGTCTTCCACTGTAGGTGTAATGTTTGATTATCTTGGCTTACTGTGTGAAACATCTACTGACTACTGCGATGAATTGCATGTGTGATGTGTTGGTAAAAAGCGAAGATTTCTGTTATCTTCTCTTAAATTTGCAGAGCTATTCATTGTATTGCTAACTGAACTGGCGTTGGGGCCTGTTCCTATTCTGGTGATGGGGGATTTGCCTCCAATCAAAGCTTGGAGCAGCATCTTGTAACATCCCAACCAGATCCTTCTGTCAGAACTCAGAACCTGTGACTTCTGAGCCTTGGAGGCTGGAGCTATGCCGATGCAAACTAGACACCCGTTTACAGTTTTGCAGACTCCAAACCTGTCGTGTCCCCATGGATTATGCACGTTTGGTTCAACGCCACAATCCACCAGGCTACAGCTTTTGCAGTGGTAGAATATTGTTTGGTTTATTGGTTGGTGACTTAATTGGCGCGTTTTCTGCAATGGCTACACTGAGTACACGGCTAAACTCGAGCAAACTGTTACAAGTCCGCAACATTTGGTTGTGGTAGTAACATCACGTTTGGATCATCTAAATTCAGACTGATGCACAACTGTGGACGCTTTAGCTGGTTCCTTGTCTCCGCATATCAGCAAAGATGAGTTAGCATGGTAGCACTACACTTCAAAACTAGACGTCTGCTATTTGCATTGTGCTTTAATACCGATGTGTGCAAAAATCCTAAAGGGTAAAAAATACAAATTGCATCCTGAAACAGCCCTTCTACACCCGGCACACCTCAAGACATCAACGTTGATACCTCACCAATTGGGTATTTGCTGGTCAACCTCAACAATCTCCTGGTCTCCTCATCCATGGACCACCTTGTCCTGCTCCATGCGCTCATCAACAATCAGAGGCATGAGCTCGGCCTTTGCATAAGTGCGCAAGACGGAGTTGTACATCTCGGTGGTGACATACCCTGCACCCCGGAACATGACCAGGAGCTTCTCTGCAACTTCAATGTCGCCCGTTTTCTCGACCTGGGAAAAGATCGCCGTGGCCAGCTGTTGGTTCGGCTTCCATTTCTCCAATCTTGAGAGGGCCTTCTCCAGACACTCAAGGACCTTGTCAGTCCTGTTGTTACTGAGATAGCCCCAGACGAACAACTCCCACGTGCTGTAGCTGGGCTTGACTCCTTTCTCCACAATGTGGCTGAGAAAGCTCTCGGCCTTTTGGATCATGCCATTGTTGATGTAATATGAAAGGATTGTGTTAGGGATCCTTGAATCGCGTGTTCCCGAAGTTGATTCCCATTCCTTGTAAACACTCTCTGCCTCTGCAATGTCGTTAAACCTCGTGAGCGAAGTGAGCATGCACTTGTACTCTGAGTCGCTGAACTTCCTGAAGGTTTCTCTCATCTTGTTCCACACCCTGTCCAAGTTGCCTCTATCCGACAAGCTCGCATACAGGGTGAGGAGCGACGAATACGCGGCTCGCTCCTTCCTGGAGGCCCTCTTCTCCATCTCCATCAGCGCGTCCCGTCCTCTGGCATGGAGCCCGGCGTTGATGTAAATGCTCCCGAGCAAGCTGAAGGTCATCCAGTCAGGAAGAACCCTGTCGTCTCTCATCAGATCAAACACCTTCTCTGCGCCCTTCACACTGTTCTTCTTCGAGCAGTACGTGAGCCACATGTTGTAGGTGACGAGGTCGGGGCGCGTGTACCTCCTCAGCTCCTTGATCATCTCCGGCACCCGCTCCAGCTCGCCACTGGCCATGTACATCGACATCATGTGGTTGAAGGGCAGCGCGCAGGTGAGGTACCCCGCGCGGGCCATCTCCGCCAGCATGGCCTCGGCCTTGTCCCTCGCGCCGTGCTGCGTGTACGTGTGCAGCAGCGCGCTGCTCGTGGACGGGCCCTTGGCGCGCTCCGGCATGTCCTCGAAGAACTTCTCGGCGCTGGCGAGCCCCCGGACCTTGGCGACGAGGTCCAGGTGCACGGCGTGGTCGCCCGGGAGCAGGCGCATCTCCGGCTGCGTCCGCATCCACTCGCAGATCTGCAGTCTCGGCGCGGGACGAGTCGGGTCAGGCCGGCGGCAATACGTCGAGCAGGTGGCGGCCGCGGGGGCCGAGAAATGGTGAACGGTGGTGGCTGGCGGCGTACCTCGAGGGCGTGCTTGAAGCGCCCGTACTTGCGAAGCTCCCGGACAACACGGTTGAGCTCGTACTTCTGGGCGGCGCGGCCCTCCTCCGCCCACCGCCGCAGCACCACCACCGCGCTCCGCTTCGGGTAGATGAGCTTCAGGAGGCGCTTCCCCAGCGTCTCCCCCCTCCCCGCGGCGCCGTCCACGCCACCGCCTCGGGAGGAGGCGGACGCCGCCGCCGAGAGCAGCCTGCCGGCGGCGGCGGCGGCGGGGCCCGTGATCCGGCGCGCGAGCATGGGTTTGGTCGGCCTGGGACTGCGAGCGAGACTCAGAGGAGTCAAGAGCATATGTTTGGTTCAATGCACCAAAGGGGGCGGGCTGGGCCATCCCAGTTCCAAGACCGTTTGGTTCAGAGGCAACATGGGTTGACGATATCCCACCAAAGAATAACTTGAAGACGCGGGGTCGCCCTACCCCTCTGATTTGGGTGGACATGTCGTCCGGTTGGACATCGTCCATCTCCATCTCGTGGGCTGCTGGAGCCGACAGGCACGGTGGCGCTCGGCGCAAGAGGCGCGGGGCCACGGCAGCGTTCGGCAGCTCGACGTAGGAGGCGTGGGGTGACGTTGGCCAGATGAGGTGGCGCGAGGAAGAGGAGTTGGGACGGCGCCGCAGACCCGTGGCAAAGAAGCAACTCGGGGCAGTGGTGCGGATCCGTGGCAGAGAGGCGACGGGCGACGTGAAGAAGAGGAGTCGGAGTGGTAGCACGGATCTGTGGCGGCGTGAGATCGAGGTTGGCTTCGGCGAGGTGGAGCCGCGGAGCGAGGCAAAAGTGGCGGCATGTGAGCTTTGGTGCAGGGAAGGAGGTGGATTGGTGGAGGCTGTCAAGTAGGATCCGCATAAAACAGTGACAAACGGAGTAGCACCACATCCATGTCATCAACCACAATCCCTACAACCAAACAAGAAATGGGGATGAATCCATTCTCCCTAACCAAACACTGAAGGAGACGGTCCCATCCTAAAAATCAAGGATGGGATAATCCATCCCACAATGTCTCCCATCCAAACACATGCAGAGAGGCTGGCCGAAAGTTCACATAGATGTAACATGAATTCGGGACCCGCACGCCTCACAACAAGTGTTGTGGATTCCTGACTTGCAATTCCCGTGACTTCTGTCTGTTGTGGACCTTCCGATCTGAGATGGATGGGAAAGATGTATCTTTACAGTACCTGTAAAGTATAAACCAATACCGTTCAAACAGTGTTATGTGAACAGTGACTACTATAGCGCATCATGGTAGGAAACATTGTTCATCTTGACTCAAAAACACTGTTCATTCTGGGTGTTGCCTCAATTTGAGAATTCTAGCACCGCAGCCAGAGTGGAGTTTGAAATTTGAACAATGTGATGGGTATATCGTCGGAAATGGCCTAAATGGTTATGTATGTGTATTTTGGACAATCAATTAGACAGTCCAATAAATTATGGCATATTGTGATAGCGAGCGGAAAACGAGGTGTCGAACTATGCAAAATAGACGAGTGGATAAGTAAGCTGCTGGAGTCAGTTTAAGGGGCTCAATTCACATACACAGGGGCGGACCTAGGGCTAGGGCCACTTAGGGCCATGGCCCTAGTTGTAGCCTAGCCATTATTCATGTTCAACCTTGGCCCAAAAACAACATGCTAGCAATGGACTACGACACAACAAGTGTACTTCGTCCGGCAGTCATTTCGTTCCTCTCATATCGCTACCTCAGTGCCAACACCTCTCTCGCGCACCGTGTTGGACCGTTGGTCTACGCTACCGTGGCTGGTGTCTTCTCCTGGTGTACCCGCCGGTCGCCACAGCCTTTACTTAGTGCACTGCGCCACCATTCAGAGCACCCACAAGCTGGTGCCTCAACTTTTTTTTGCCTTGTGCCCGCCTGGCAAGGCTGTAGGGCTGTAGACCGCTGCTATCTCAGAACAAGTTTTCTTGATCCTATTGCATCGCGAACAAAGTTGAACCGACGCCCCTTCAGCTCACGGCAGGCATTGCTTGGAGTGGGGAGCCTGGGGGCAGCCGGGCAGACGAGATCGGCTATGGTGTCAGTTGCAGTCGTTCATCTCACCTGCTCAAGAACCTCTGCACCCACAAGCATTTCGTGCAGAACAAGGGTATGTGCTAGTCTCCGTATCATGCCTTGTTCTGCTGCTCATGTTAGTCTGATTGATGTTGCGTGTTAGTTATTGACAGTGGCGGTCCTGAGATTTCAAGGACCCTGGAACGAGATTTTAAATAGGAGCCCTGCTTGTTACTACTACATATCAATGTTACCAATATAAACTCAATGTGTATTAATAAAAAGTCATTACCTTAATAAGTCGAGTGATCTTTTGGCATTAAGGGGCCTCACGACATTCTCTGCTGATTGAGTGTTTTTAGTTTGATAAATCACTTCATTCTGATGAGTTGATATGTTGTGGGTTCATCACATGAATTTTGATAGAATGACTATATTCTTTATGCTAGGTAATTATTATTAACTAGTGAAGAATGAGGTGACAATGAACCAATTATTCAATTTCGTTAACCAAACAAAAAATAAGGAGTAAGAAGATAATAGAACATTCTATTCTCATGAACATATACACTACAAGTTCATTATACACATAAATAGAATAATCTCGTACTATTAGTATTATGTGTATATATGAAGATAATAGAACATTCTATTCTCGTGCACCGTCCGACCCCCCTCAGGACCGGCACTGGTTATTGAGATTGTTCTCCAACGATGGTTCTTACCTTTTCTCATCCATGTATGTGAACTATGATGATGAACAAAAATAATTGTGGTCACGTTCTATAAAAGTGAAAACAACATGTTTCTAGTTTATATTCTATTAGAATTAGAGTTGAACATTTGTGCTCTATTTTGCACTCATTTTAGACTCTGCTCATGAGGGAACCTTAGTATAGACTTGACTCATCGCTGAATTTTGGCCCTAGTCTTAGACAAATCCTAGGTCCGCCACTGCACATACCTCTCTTAATTTGACATTTAGGCATGCATATTCCTGAGTTTATGTGTTTCTCCTCTCCTTTTTATCTTCTTTTATTTTAATTTATTTTTAACAATCTAGGGTACGTAACTATACCATACTACCATGAACCAAATCACTTTAGATCGAATAGAAGAGGTCGAAAGAAGGCGACGCACACACAGCCTGTAATTAGCAGGACACCCTACGCTACTTTCACCGCCGCCACTCCACGTCCCCTATCACGCCCATCATAATGCCAACTCCACACGGCCGCCATCACGCAAGCACGACTTCGAGGACGCGACATTGAAGGACGCCATCGGCAGCCGTTGTGTCCTCACTTCCTTCTTGCGCTGCGCGATAGCCTCCTTCATGCTACTCACTACACTGCCCTCATGTCTTGGTGTCTTTCTCCCCCAGGTGTTGTGTGGGCATGGGGAGGAGGAGGAGGAGGGTGGAAGAGGAGACATAGCCCGCGCTCCTAGCCTGAGGGACTCAAGTGTACCTGAGTCTAGTATTTCGTCCTGACTGTGATGAGTGCTTGTCAACCACCAAAACCCTATTGATGGACTACCAGAGCACATCCTAAGTATGACTTAGAGGAAAGCCCTCTCGACTGTACTGAGAGGCGGCGCCAGAGTGGACTTGACGTGTCAAAACCCTATCGAGTGCACTGACAAGGTGGCCCTAGCGGGGTACTTGGTTCTGTGCTTGGCTTCAAATGGACTTGGAGTCGAGGTAAAGGCTTGGTGGGCCTTAAAACCACCACGTACCCGAAGTGAAGCCCATTATCGTTTCCCGGTTCCATCGTCAAAACTGGGTCCCATGTTCGTTTTCTGGTTCCACTGCCAAAACTGGGGCAAGGATTGTTTCTTGGTTCTACCATCAAAACCAAGGGCTGGTTGTCAGTTTTGCTAGAATCGAAAGTTATCCAAAGGGAAGGAATACTGGACACGTGGAGGACACCGAGAGATTGCTTTGAAGCGAAGAACGTCAAGGACTCGATCAGCGTTTGTCCATCCGATTTACACGACGTCTTTTCTAGCCTCTACAGGCATTTTAGTGTTAAGTGTCTAGTATCTTAGGGGGCAATTTGCAAAACCGCCAAGTAGAGGGTTGTGTGATATAAATAAGAGGGCTGCTATTATTTGCAACCTTTTGAGCAGAAATTAGGGTTTGCTTAGGTCTCTAAGCCTAGGTTTTTTTGCTCCTAGCAAAGTGCTTCAAGGTTAAGTGAGATTAGAGTGATCTAGCTCCAATAGAAGAGGGTAGGATAGGGTGGTCTACTTGGTTACGAATCCATCTTGTTATCTTGACATATCTAGACCCTTTTTGGCATTCAATACATGGGATTTCGTGCAACAGCTTGTGTGACTTGTTTCCCCTCTTTCTAGTTTGGTTCTTAATCTCAATCTTTGGATTTTCATTTGTTTATGGTTTGGCCAAGTGGTGGGGACTAGGGTTCCCGATCTTCCAAGAGGTATGGGCAAGTCGATTGGTGGAGATGTTCGACGTTAGGGAAGAGAGCTCCGAAGCAACAAGTTCGACCCTTGCAATCCCTACACCACTATTCTATTGGTTATCAATTCGTGCACACATGAATTGACCTCGCCAAGAAGTCTAATCCTTGCAAGTGCAATCGAGAACACAAACAAGAACGAGGAAGATGCAACTGAACTTGGCGATGAATGATTAAAGTTCACAAGTTGGGGTCTCACAAACCGATAAATGACAACACTGTTCGGTGATAGAATTGATCTGAGTAAAACCCAAACCCTAACGTAGGTGGCGGCTACTAATTATAATGTCTTAGGGTTGACCAAAGATCCCTAGACGCGACTGAATTGTACTCCCACATGATACACATCTCAAAGGTCCAAAAGGCGGTGGCGCAGCACCCCTGACAGATTCTGGATGCCGACTTGTTTTGACATTTACCGTTGACTCCTATGGACTTCTAGCATGGAACTAGTGGCATTGGAAAGATTATCTCCTTAGCTTTCCGTGGATAGTTCGAACATCAAAAATGGAGTTTGTATGTGTCCTGGGCGACGGTTTTAGTGAAGATTGGTCTAGGAGGCCGATGTGGACTTGAAGTCGAGTTGGATTGGGCCTCCAACTTGATGTGTACATCCTTGCTAGTCCTTCTTGCCTCCTTGGCATCATTCATCATGCTCCAAGTGCTCTCCCAAGTTCTCTCCATGCTTCCTAGGCACGAACACATCAACACATAGAAGGTTGCTTAAAAACATACTTACTTGGAGATGTAATTGTGGCGCCCGAGCTTTAGTAATTGGCCTTTGCATAGTTTCTATCGGAGTGATGTCCTCATCACCAAGGTTGGATCCTTCTTTTGCTGTGGTTTTGGATTGCTAGAATGTGGTTGGGTTGTGGTTTTCTTGTGCCAAATCCTTGGATCCATGAGCAACTCCGAGTTTTTGTTTTTGTTCTTCACCTCTTGGATAGTCAAATCTATGGAAAATTTTGATTGAGATTTGTTGGGAAAAGTTTCTCCATGGCAAAGTTTTGTGAGGTGTGAGATCATTTGTGTAGGATTTGATCAAGTTTTGTGGATTCGTTGATCAAGTTTTGTGTGATTCATGGGCTGTTTTCTTCACCCAAACTCAGGCTTCATTTTCTTGTACACACCAGACCATCCGGTGCATTGCGGAGTGAGTGGGTAGAGTTTATGAGGTCCGGCCACTCCTAAGGCTTTTGTATGCACTGGACCATCTGGTCTGTTGTTATCGCCATAATTTGGATGATTAGCATTAATTTAGTATATTTATTCAATTTTGGCCAAATATGGTGATATTATGCTTAAGGCTCAAGTGAAGATGGAGTCGCAAGCCCAACTCGTGTTGAAGACCGATTTATTCGGGAAGCCAGTTCGGACTGCAAGGATGGGCTGCACGAAAACGGACGTTGTTGGCACCTCGGTGATCCCATACCCCCGAGTCGCCTACCAAGGGCCTCATCGCCTCAAGGAGCACCCTTGTGGGCCTTCGGTCCACCTCGACAAATGGGCCTATTTCTAGAATGGATGGGTTGGCACCCGGCTCCGGGCATCCAAGACCGAGGTTGGGAAACAATAGTTGCCCGGGGGTTCCAAACCCCGTGATGCCTCCGGCGGAGACACGTAAACCCTGTAGGACTCCTTCTGCGAGAAGGAACCCACCTGCCACTGCATTAAATGCGGTGTGCAGAGGGGTCAAAAAGACGGGTGGCTGCATGCCATGGCAGAGCGCAGGACGTGCAGGCCCCATCATTACCTGACATGGCGGACAAGACAGTGCAGGCCACTTCTCGGCCACGACACCACAGTGCACAGTAAGCGATGCAGTGATGTATTATGGTTGAGGTGGCTTGGCTGTGAGAAGGGCATGACAGTCATACGGATCTCCAGCTCGCCCTAGCGAAATAGAGGCGGGCTCGGGTACATGGCTGGCTACCCTAGGTCAAACACGCTGTGCAGTGCCGCGAGACGTACCGTGCAGCACAACGTGGGACAGTTCCAAGGCCATATCGAAGTAGTACGTTATTGAAACCACCATTGTAGCACTACTGTGCTACCAACTCTGTACTAGGCATTCTCCCTTAGTCTATAAAATGGAAGAGTGGTGCACCTAGCATGAGGACACACCCACTAGACTCAACTTCTTACTCACCCCGGCGTCCAGCTCTCTGGATACCAGACTTGTAAACTCACTCTCCATTTCATAGAAGAACACTACAGAGGACGTAGGGTGTTACACCTTTTCGGTGACCCAAACCTCTCTAAACCTCTTGTGTCTCTAGAGCTCGATCGATCTCAGCGATAGTGCCCACGACCCTACACTCATCTCTATTCTTGAGGTACCTATACGTATCTCATTATCGCGAATGTCGACAGACGCCCAGGACACATATGGACTCTGTTTTGGACGTTCTACGTATCGATAGAAAGCTAAGAAGATAATCTTTCCAACCCAATAAGAATCACGTCCAAATACGTTTGGGGTTGATGGGAATTGCTGAAACAATGGAACGTCCAGAATCTGCAACGATGGGCATCGGTTGATATTTAGATATGGGATAAATGCACTGAAGGTCCCTTAACTTTGACCGTGGTGTCACTTAGGTCCACCACCTTTGAAATAGCAGGTTTGGGTCCCTAAACTTTGTAAGTTGTACACCACAGGTCCATACCCCGTCGTGTTATGTTTCTTTTTACATTTAGCCCCCAAGAATTTCTCTCTTCCTCTCACTTATGCCCTTCTTCTCCCTTTGCCTCTCCACCGGAGCACCTACATCCCTTCCTGCCGCTGGGTGAAGGGCCTCCTCCGCCCCCACGCACTCCCTCTACCGCCTCCTTGCCTATGCGCACTGCGCTGGCCTACTCCCCACCACCGTGCTGCCCTGCTCCTCGCGGCCGCGCGTTCCCTCTCTCCGCCTCGTCGCCCACGCGTGCTGCACCGTCATGCTCCTCACCCCCGCACTGCTCTACTCCCTATGACCGTGCGGAGGGCCTTCTCTATCCCTGCGCACCGCGCCGTCTTGCTCTCCGCCACCCTACTCCCCGCAACCGCCTCCAATTCTGACATCCCACGCCATGGCCTCCATTCGGGCACTGCTCCACCGGCCCCACCGCGTTCTCCTTCTGTGGATCAAGTCGGCACGTCTCCCTCCCTTCCTACCTCCATGTAGCAGCCGGCCAGATCTAGCGGGTGATGGCCCTTTCGAGGCACGCGCGGACGACGTCGGCAGCGCAGAGGCGGCTGGTCCTCCACCCCTCCTTCCCCGCACGTCCGCCTCCCAGCTGCTGTGGCCCGTGAGCATAGGAGGCGGAGGGGGCTCGCGGCGCCCAACCACGTTGAGGACGAAGACGGCCTCGAGGCCGCACGGCCAGGGCCGGCTATGGCTTGGAGAAGCGGAGGAAGAGGCGGCTGGCGGGCCCACGGCGGCGCGCGCTGAAGGGCCGATGAAGAGGTAGATGAAGAAGAAGGGCATAAGTGAGAGGAAGAGAGAAATGCTAGGGGGCTAAATGTAAAAAGAAACATAAAACAAAGGGGTATGGACCTGCAGTGAACAACTTAAAAAGTTTAGGGGCCCAAACCTGCTGTTTCAAAGATGGTGGACCTAAGTGACACCACGGGCAAAGTTAAGGGGCCTCCGGTGCATTTATCTCTTTAGATATTATTGTTGTAATTTATTCCCTTTAGTAGTTAGGAAGAAGTTTCATCTTTTCAGGCAGGAGTCTCTATCCGTAGTTTGCATCTTGGAGTAGGGGTCAAGTCCTCTAGACTATAAATACGTTACCGGGCATATCATGTAAATCATCATCCACATGATCAATACAACTCTCGGCGCATCGCCACCCCTCCTTAGGGTTAACCTCTTCGAGTAAGCGCCATGCTACCCTAGTACTATATCTATTAGATCTACTAGGGTGTCATGGTTTTTGTTGTACCATGGTGGACTTCGTAGTAAGCGTTGTTGTTGGCGGAGTCTGCTAGTTATCCACACGATCAGGGTCTCGATGGTATTGCCATGTTGCACATGTCTACTTTTATCCAATATATCATCGTATCTTGATCGTGTTATATGGATATAGATCCAATCTAAGTCATTGCTCTAGTTGTTATTATGCTTCATGCTTCATATAGCGACTTAGATCTGATTTGTAGTCCATGCGCCATGTTCCGTCATTTGTAACTAGTGTGCTCCTGTGTTGGATTGACTTTTCTTACGATCTGCTTAGCCGTTGTCTGCATGGTTTGACCTGTTGGATGGGTTTGGATGTTTCCTACGATCAGTCTCGTGATGCATGTTTCGTGAGTCGCAAAAGTTTCTTTGCTAGACCTATTCACTCCTCTCTAGGTTGCCTTCTCGGTCCTCCCAGCCACACCACCGCCAAGGCGCTGGCCGCTACAAGGATGGAGGTAGAGCATGGCAACAAGCCCCATGGCGGACAATTAGTTGGCCGACATGGGCACAAGGTTGTGGTGGGTGGTAGGACTTGGACCCTCCGTTACGTATCAATTCAATCTAAGGAGACAAGATAATGTGCAGGGGCATTCGATAGACTTACGTATCCTAGAATGGGAAAATGAACGAAAAGGATTGCAAAGTGGAGAAAGCGGGCGAAAAAC
Organism: Paspalum vaginatum; assembly: GCA_030272315.1. Lineage (NCBI taxonomy): Eukaryota > Viridiplantae > Streptophyta > Magnoliopsida > Poales > Poaceae > Paspalum > Paspalum vaginatum. The sequence continues at coordinate 31,858,539 of CM059019.1, read as the reverse complement.
ACCTGAACCGAAGAATTCACATGCATGGATGTAATATTTTGAAAGGCACGCAAATTGATGTGCGCGCGCTGATTGAGTCCCGAATTCTAAAATTTCTTGAGTTCACGACACGGGTAGGTGGGCTCAATCTCTCCATACACACCCATTAATGGGCCAGAGCCCAAAACAGCCCGGTGTCGTTTCCCAAAATTCATCAACTCCACGAGGACTCCAGCGCAAAAATCTCCCAGAACCACAATACCACACGGTCCTCGGGGCCCAGGCCTCTTGTCCAGAGAACCCCGGTCTCCCAGGGACCCAGCCGCAAATCCACCCCACCCTCCTCCCTCGCCGTGCTCCTCGCCTCTGCTCCGCACAGCCTCCGCCGCCGCGCGGCTCCCTCCCAAATCCAAACCCGAATCCCGTCCAAATTCGCGCAAACCGCGTCCGAACCCCTTCCGAATCAGACCGACGCGACGAGACCACCCCACCCGGGGCTCTCCCCGCCTCGCCCCTCTCCCATGGCGTTTCACGTCGCGTGCCCCATCACTTGGTAAGCGCCCTCTCCCGCTGTAGCAGTATCTCTCTCTCTCTCTCTCTCTCTCTCGCGCGCGCGCGCGCGCGCCCGCTCCGCTCTCTCTCTATAACACTCGCCCGCGGGCGCCCCGCCTCTCTCTGTTTTGTTCCTCTGCAGCAGGAGGGTGTGCGACTGCGAGCTAGGGTTCGCGGCGGCGAGGAAGGGCGCGGCGGCGGCGGTATGGGCGGGCGCCGCGGCCGCGCTCGAGGGCTTCCTCGCGGATCCGTGGCTGCTGCGCCCGGCCGGGGCCCCGGAGCCGGGCGGGGACACGGTGCAGGTCGAGGTGCCGCCCCTGGAGCCGCTCCCTGAGGATGGGGAGGACGAGGCGCGCCGGGCCGCCGCCCAGCGCGGCGCCGCCGCCGCCGAAGACCTCGTCAGGCGCCTCGAGAGCGGCGCCTACGGATCGTCGGTAAGTGGATCTCTCTCTCTCTCTCCATCTCTCTCGTTCCCTTCCGTGGCTGCTCTGCCGTGTGCCCTGGATAGGGTTCGTGGGTCAATTCCAAGCGTGGCTCTCTCGCCTTCGTGCTGGATCAGCTGTAGACTAGTGCGAATTCTGGGCTGGGACATGGGAGTCTGATTTGCCCATGCTGCAGAAGTTTGCATCCCTATGTTTTTTTTTTGAGGGTCGTAGAACTGCGTAGGAGATGTAAGAATGACTCTTTTAGGAATTCTGGGCAGGCCCTAGGGCTCGGGTTGTATTGGTGCTGAATTAGCACCATCCGTGGGTATTGGCGCGCCCGTGCGCTGAGGCACCAGTGGGTATTTGGCTGCCATGGCATTGCTAGCGCTGTTTCAGGGGTGGCTGCGATTGCGCTGGCTATTCCGCTGGTGCTGTTTGCTTTTTCTTTTGCGTGTGTGGTGTGTGCAGTCAGTGAAAAATGTTTCTTTTTTTGTTAGTCCATGAGTTGGTACAATTGTAATCTCTACTTCTGCGTGGTTCTGTCGCTGGCCTTAGTTTTTTTAGGGTTTTGGGTTTAATGGTGAATGGGTAAGGCATTGGGTTTATCGAGGTACGGCTGTACGGCGATAATGCGATGATGCTTTTTGGCGCCTTCCCGTTGAGTGTTTGGGCTGTCTGGCTGATTTTAAACTTCCTAAAATATTAAATGTGTAACGATATTGACGGTTACATGCATGGTGACACGCGGAATGAAAAACAAACGTGCTCGTGTGCACACATTTTTGTCGTCACCTGGATCTTCATGGGAGAAAAAGTGGAAGTAGTTCTTTGGGAGAGCCGCGGAGTAATTTAACCATGGAGATTTTTTGCAAATGACTTTATGTTACTATAAACTGAACCAATGCTCCAGAAACAGATACACGTGTCACAGAACAAATGAATCTAAGGTTTAAACTGTAAATACAGACCCTTGTCTGTGGAGCTTCTCATGCACTCTACTAATATTTGTCATGTTGTTTGCCTGATGACTTGCTGTGCATAAACATGGATATCTAGCCCTGTTATATACATGGGTTAATAGCTTATATTGTACAAGTAGTTTGCTATTTTCTAGTTCAATTGCTTAGCTTGGCCACTTGGTGTCACTAGTAACTTTAATTAAGTCTAAACAGTATCTTATCAATTTCCTACAGTAGACTACTGTTGCCTTTTTGTTTTGGACACAGAAACGCTTAATCCTTGGATACAGCTTCTGGTCATCTTGGATAGTTTGAGTGGTGCATAATTTTACTAGCCAATACGATATTTTAGGTTTTCTATTTGCATCTTTAGTTGATGACAATAATGAATGCTATATACTTTCCATATTACTGTACTTTGTTCCCGTCTCCTAATATAAGAAAGTACCTGCCCTTTTATCAGGAGGCAGAAGGAGATGAAGAGGAGTGGGATCGGGAGGATCAAGGAAATGCTGCTGTTAAGGTTATGTGCCGTTTATGCTTTTCAGGAGAAAACGAGGGCAGCACAAAAGCTGCTAAAATGCTTCCATGCAAACTTTGCAACAAAAGATATCATAGAAACTGTTTGAAAAACTGGGGGGAGCATAGAGGTAATACAAAAATTTTCTGGTCTCTTTAGCACAATCATTCTTGTAAATCCTCTGATAAATTAATGTTCCTTCTAGATCTTTTCCACTGGAGCTCATGGGTCTGTCCCTCGTGCCGCAGTTGTGAGGTCAGTTGTCCCTCAATTTGCAGCATGTTATACCCTGATCTTGTTCTTGCTCTATGTTCAAATTTGCATCTTGAAAGAATGTAGCGCTTCCATTACAAGATAAATACTGGTAGCTTCTGAATTAATAATTGCCATCTATAGGTGTGTCGACGGCCTGGTGACCCCAATAAGTTGATGTTCTGTAAAAGGTGTGATGGTGCTTATCATTGTTACTGTCAGCAACCATCACACAAGGTGAATTTAATGTGTACCCCCTCACCCCCCCCGCCCCCTGTATAAATTGCATCTACTTCAATTTGTGATTATTGAACACTGAATGTAACATTGCAGAATGTTACCAACGGACCATATTTATGTCCAAAACATACAAGGTGTCACAGCTGTGGATCAGGTGTGCCTGGTAGCGGCCATAGCACAAGGTACTGATTCAAAATTTCTTCTCTTTAAATAGTATTGACTACCTGGTGTCTTTTTTTTTGTGTAACACTATGAATTTGGATCCATAGGTGGTTTTTGGGGTATACATGTTGTGATGCTTGTGGACGATTATTTGTGAAAGGAAACTACTGTCCGATTTGCTTGAAGGTAGCCCTCTTTCCTGTTACCTTTTCCATGGTACACGTACTATGTTCTAATCAACTTTGAAGTTATTCGTTTATAGTTTGAACATGAAATCTCTTTGATTGAGACTTCATTTCAGTTTTTAAGCCGAAGTATATATGGAGTGGCCTTGGTTCATACATACCATAATATTTTGTTCTCATTTATTGACTTATATGATATCCTATTATCATCTGTTTTGGGTTCTCTCCCTTTTCAGGTTTATAGAGACTCTGAAGTGATACCTATGGTCTGCTGTGATGTTTGTGAAAAGTGGGTGCATATTGAGTGTGATGGCATCAGGTCTGTATGAATGTGAAACCTCTGTGTTTGTTTGAATAACTATACTCATATTTGTCGTCTCCTCTATTTTTGATAAATACATTGCCATCCTTTTCCCTCCCTTTTCTTCTTGTTGGGTATGATTTACTGTTCTATATGTTTTGCAGTGAGGAAAAGTACCAACAGTTCCAAGCTGACCAAAACCTCCAGTACACATGCGCATCATGCCGTGGCGAATGCTCCCAGGTGATAATTACTTCTGTCATCATGCCTCATTGCATATTGTGTCAACTTACACATTCTGTTATCTACAGATTAGGGACACTGAGGATGCAATTCGGGAGCTTTGGAAGAGGAGGGACGTTGTTGATCATGATCTTATGGTTAGTTTGCGGGCTTCTGCTGCTCTACCTTCTCTTGAAGATGTCTCGCCGTCTTCTCCAAACTCAGATGATGAGAAACTTGGTGCATATGTATTGAAAAATGATGGTAGAAACACACTGAAGTTTTCGTTGAAAAGCAACAGTAGTAAGCCTCCATCAGAAACACCTGAGCAAGGTAAAACTGTTTCCAAGAGCTCTGGGTCGAATAAGAAGCCTTCCAAAAAGAAAGGTGGTCAGGGTATTAAAACAGATGATGGCCATGATGAAATATTTTTGGAGAGAAGGCACGATGCTAGATCATCAAATAGCCGTTTGGGAGATCAAAGTATAGATGTTAATCATGATAGGAGCCCTTTAAAGAATGATGGTAATGCCTATATATCATCTTCAACTCGAAGTTCAGAAAATAATTTGAAATCTCCATCCATGAAAGCTGTGGCAAACAACGCTGAAATGATACCCAAAGTTAAGATTAAAGGGAGTAAGGTTTCGAGTTTGCATTTCAAAGATGCAGGTGAAGAAAATGCTCCCAAGAATGATACTGGGAAAGGTACCAAGTTGGTTATCCATCTTGGTTCGCGGCACAAAACTAGGAGTGGCTCTCCTAAGTCTGAACTGTCCAATTCTCAAAGAGAGCAAGATCTGGGTTCAGTACATGGTATGTGCCTTACCAGTTCAAGTTGTCTGCTATATATAATGTGTGTGTTAGCGTGCACAGTCTTACATTTCACTATTTCAGGGACTAATATCTTTTGGCTGCTTACATGGTGTGCTATGTGCATGCAAAAAAAAAAAAAAAAAAAAAAAACTATAGTGCCTTAATGCCCCTTTTCTTGCTTGTCTGCACGTATACGGTTATACCAGTTTGGTATTTTTGTGGAAGTTAAATATCCTTTCGAATGTTTTTCTTCTGCTGTTCTGATTGAATTTCAAGTGCATTCAGGTTTTGATTCCTTGGCGAATATATATTTTTTTCCAAACTTTCATGTTCCTATTGGTGGGCTTAAGGTCTAAGTTCTTTCCTATCAATGAGATTTTTCACTAGTCTCAGATCTGCCTCCATCATGAAAGTTGAAATAGATTTAGATTTTATATTTCATATGCGCTTAATTTTCGGCTAGCATTGATGTCTTCCTATTTTCCAAATTAATTTCACCTGGTGTAATACCTTCTGTTTGTAAGTTATTTTTCAATTCTTCGTTGGATATTGATTGCATTTTTGAATAAGCTACTATCTTTGCTTTACAGTATGTGTGCTAATACTTCGATTCTAGCTTATTCCCTTGTGCTATGTTGAGAACTAAACAGGGCCTCACATTTATTTTGTCTTTCAGGAGGGAAAATAGATGTAACAAGCCAGCTGAAAAGCTCAAGGAGTGAGATAAAAGAGAGAAGCGTAATGAAGCTAGTCAGAGAGACAGGGGCACAGCAAAGGAATAGCCTTTTGGGTGATCTTGGCACCTCAAAAAAGCATGCAACTGGAAAAAGGAGCACTGCTCTAATATCTGGAATGGAAAATGCAAATGAAATTGGTACAAAAAACAGATCATTTGGACAGAAACAATCTCATTCTAGTCATGTGAACGAGAACCAAGGAACTGCTGCTTTTTCTTCCGACTCTCCTGACAACTTGAAGCCATCATTGCTCAAACTTAAATTTAAGCGTCCCCATTTTGAGCCTCCAAACAGTCAGGCCTCTCAACCAGAAGACCCGACAAGCTGGGCTTCTCAGCAAGATGAGCAGTTAAATGTTGCAAAAGGCCAGAGATCAAAGAGGAAGAGGCCTTCGATGGATAAGGCTGATGGTTCAGAAGGTATTCTTCCAGCCAAGAGGCATCAGCAGAGCACAGAAGATGAAGTGATGGATGCAAATTGGATTCTTCGTAAGTTGGGCAAGGATGCAATTGGAAAGAGGATTGAGGTCCACCTAACTTCTGATGGCAAATGGTTAGTTCTCCCTTTAACCTGTTTTCTTATTACAATTTTGTTTATTACAGTTATGCTGGCGAAGTCTTTCTCCATTTAGTTCAGTAGCAATTCCAATTTTATGCTGAGCATATCAAGGGAAGTTACAAGCCATAGTCACTTGCCCTGCTTTATGGAGTGTTCGCATATTAAATTGAGTTTTCCTAATGCCCTACATTTCTCCTGTACCACAATAAATATTTATAGGCTGTTTGGCAATGAATCTTGCATAGCACAGCTTGTTGCTCAGCATATCTGATTGCTTTTCCTGATGACTGAGAGGCAAACTTATGGACTCCACACTATTATTCATCTTGGCAGGCATCAAGGGGTGGTGTCAAATGTCATCGGTAGCACACTCTGTATACAGCTTGATAATGGCAGATCTGAGAACGTGGAGCTGGGGAAGCAGGCCATCCGCTTGATCGCTTCAAGATCAAAGGGCGGGAAGCGATGAAACCTTTGCCATATGCAGATGCAGCGTAGACTGTAGACCCTGTTCTCACTCAACTCATTGCCAAGAATGTGGCAGGCAGAGTTGTCCTGGTCCCTTCATGTTTGACATCCCCCCCCGAAGCACAGCAGCGTGACTAGCTGCTGTTGATGGCAGGATTTGCTGCCTCTCTCTGCCTTTGCTGACTGGATGAGACGCGGAGCGCAACATCATCTGTTGCACCGGGTCTTGCTAGCCTAGCATGTAACAGACTTTGTTTTCTTGTTTGTGATGTTTGAAGCCCATTGGCTTCCATTAGATTCTATTAGGATAGGGAAACCGAGGATGTTTTAGGGTACCATGGATGTAAAAGCAGCAGGTACCGCCATATCAGGAGTGCCGTGTACATGTAGTTTTTGGATGAGTTTCCAGAATAAGTCGTTATTTGGTGGTATGCAGTGTTACCTATTGGCCTATGTTTGAGATGTGTTATGAAGTTCGAGGCTTTGTTCGACAATCTAGCAAAGTCGCCAGATAATGGAGAAATCTCAAGGCGAAATGTAGCAAGGTGAATGTTGATGGCCATTCCCCAAATACTATTTGCCTAATTTCTAGTTCTCCTTCCCTTGCTCTCCTTGTGTGCCAATGCTGCCGAGCTCAATAGAGTTCCAGCTTCCGGCCACTTCCGCCCAAAATTCCCTCTGTCTGTCTAATGGAGTGCCAGTTGAATGAACGACGGCGTGCTCCCGCCGGCGGGGACGCTGATCCCTCCCGCCTCCGGTGGCGTCCTAGGCCTCGGATGTGTGGGGGATCCGCGTCTCCAATGCCGGCGGTGTAGATTAGGTCCTAGTTTAGCTAGGTTTCGGTTTCCCGCCGGCGGCGGCGAGGCGGAGGCGGCGTCGACGTCATGGAATAAGTCCCTTCGATCCCGTCCCCGTCTTGTTGGTGTTTGCTCCGGCGCTGGCAAGGGGTCTGTGAGGGTGGAGTGGCCAGAATCGGAATTCCTTGCTGTTGTGAGGTTCTATCTGGTTCTTGCCTCCAGCTTAGGATGCTGCTCCTCGCCGTCTCTTCCAAGTACTGGTTTGGGCGTCGTTGGAGCTTTGCAGAGGGATGGCGGTCGGGTTGCTGGTTGTGTGGTGGGTGGGTCTCTGCTCGGTTCTTGTTGCTTTCTAGCGAACAGAGCGGATCCACAGCCTGAGATGCTCGGGGTGCTTCCCCGGCCGATGTGCCTCCATGGTTTGTTTCTGCTTGCGGCTCATGTCAAAGCCGTTGTGCGATGGAGCGTCTCCAGGCCTCGATGCTGCTGTTGGCCTTCTCCGACTCCGGTGATCTTTACGACGGCGGAGGAAGACGAAGGCGACGGCCATGGATTGTGGGTTGTGCAGAAGATCCCTGGGCTTTGTTGTTATTTGCATTTTTATAGGGTCTTTTGTGCAAAAAAGGTTGAGACAGCTGTCCATCTGTATCCTTCTAGAGGGTACCTGTATTTGTACTGTTACCATGTATGTCTTCCTTAAGTAATACAGGTCGCTTTGTTAAAAATAAAAAGAATCGCTCCTCGCCACCACCACCTGCTCTCGAGAACTTGTCTAGAACCATGGCGACATGGTAGTGGTGACCGTAGGTCTGTAGCCCACTCTGCAACATCGCGCGCCCAAGCCTCCATCACCTATGTTTTCTCTGTCCATTCTGCTCTAACGCTGTAGCACACGATCCCCCCCCCCCCCTCAAAAAAAAAAAAGAGAGCACACGATCTCAACCTACAACACAATGCCACGGCATGATGGATAGGTACACCTTAGGAGGCATCCAAAACACTGACTGTACGCGCACTATATATAAAGACTTTGAAATATGAGTTGTTGGATGGACAGCAGCCTTAGTCTCAAGTCACCTTTGCAAATTGCTACGCACACCTAGAGATTGTACACAAAAAACTATTCGTATCATTTACTACATCAGGAAAATCCCAAAAATAGTGTTCTTGCACTATAAATAGAGTGAAGTTTAAAATATAGGTAGTGTAATGGGTAGTATACTAGATATAGCTAATAACCGATTTTGGTAAAACCTAAATTTGTTGATGATACACCATTTGTGCCTGTGTAAGCTACTGATGGAGTAGTGTAACAAGCACTGGGATTATCTAATAGTGACCATTTATTTGGAAGCAGCAACTTTGATTTTGCTAATGGTTAGCAAGCTAATTGCATGGATATAAAATTTACTAAAGTTGTTTAGAACATTGACATAATGAAATATGTAATGTGAGTGACTCTTAACTGTGCCATTATCTCTTGTGGCCCTCGTGGTCATTCAAGACAACTTGAGAGCTTACTAATTAACACAAAAAATAAGAAATTATTGCGGCTGATTACTGATGGCTTTATGAGATTGGTATCACCAAGTCATGAAGGTAAAATGTTTTCCATGTGCAGAAATTATTTGACATACACAAATTTATTTTGAACGAAGGATTAAAATATATTTCAATATAATTTAATGCACAGAAGTTTAGTAAACCAAAACTCTTGTACAAAGGAGCATTTAGTTTAATGCACAAAAGTTTAGTCAACCAAAACTCTTTTCTCATGGTGACATAATAATAGCTTTTGTTTCTTCTGGTATGCTTAGGGTACGGTTTGCGGCGCCTTAAGGGCTGCCAGATGGGCTCAGTGGGCCTACAAGAGGCCAGGCGTGGTGGGAAACATAACACATGGTTTCTATGATTCAAAGGATAGAAAGTTAAACATTTTCCACCTCCTAACCCTCAGTATCTATGACTTGCAAGTTGCAATGGGCCACGACGGGGTCTGTTTCTTCCTATATAACACATAACAGAGACTGGAGAGGCGTCATGTTAACACCAATTCTCACAAAACAATACCAAGGAGGATTCGGTTTAATGCAGCTATGCTGCATAATGTATAGAGGTTTAGTCAACTAAAACTATTTGCTCTTAGTGACATAGTAACAGCTTCTGTTTCTCCTGGTGTGCTTGGGGTTTGCAGGAGCTTGAGGGCAAGCCTCATTTGAAGCAAGGAGGAGAGAATTCATGGACTGAGCTGCTAGGTGGGCCTAGCAGAGGGAATAATATGAAATCAAATCTCTTCCACCTCCTAACTCTGTATCTTATTCTTGTTTGCTGTCCATCTTTGATTCCTCTCTCCTCCCAATCTTACATTTAAGTCTCCTAAAACTGAACTCTGATTTGTACCCAATGTACAGATAATCCATTGGTAATTGAGTTTGGTAGTCTAGGTACTCTAGGATGGTAACACACATCTTATATGTACAAAAAAGAATCATTGTGATTTATTGTGAACAGTTTTTAGTACGAGTATGATTGATTGAATGAAGGAGCCATCTTGTTATAAAATCCATATTATCTACGCACTCTATGATGAGCTGATTTCTCTCAACAGACACCCCTTAATGGAGCGCTAGTGTGCAACAGAGTCAATGGTTGAGAGTGGCCGAGCTCGAGCCCTACCATTAGGCTGATCATGAATGGCGAGTTGGCACTTTGGCAGCCCAATAATCTGCCTGGCCCGTTGACAATACAACTACTCCTATTTAACAACACAGTCTCGGTCAAGAGAGCAGGCGTTTTCCTCCGAGCTCCAGTCACATTTATTCGCAGCAGGCAACCAGAAGTCTTCAACGTGACTACTGCCTGCTCTATTTTTATTAATCAAAAACTTCATCGTCTTCTAGATTTCTCACACAAGGACAAGGACATGGATAAGGAGCAAATGCTTCACCTTGGCCTTCTTGATCCTCTACTCCTGATCTTGAAGGTCTGGCAATCCTTGATCTTGAATCCAATGTCTTTGTTGGTGAAATTCCAGATTCCATAGGCCAGCTTAATAGATTGGAGGAGTTGCACTTGGGCTACAACAATATGTGAGGGGAGTTGCCATCAGCTCTATGCAACTCTACAAGCCTTAGGATCATCAACCTCAGGAGAAACAACTTTAGAGGAGACATTTCGAAAGTCGACTTCTCCGGCCCTATGCAGATTTTGGACCTTGAGTCGAACGGCTTCACAGGCGAAATCCCATAAAGCATCTACTCATGCAGCAAGCTAGCAACGCTACATCTATCTTCTAATAGATTCCATGGCCAGCTGTCACCGAGTCTTGCCAATCTGACTTTCCTGTCATCCCTATCACTTGCCAACAATGCTTTCAAGAACATCTCAAACGCACTTCATGCGCTTAGTTACTTCAAGAACATCACCACTTTGCTCATGGGATCCAACTTCAGGGGTGAGATCATGCCTGATGATATAAACGTTATTAACGGTTTTCAGAGTCTCCAGGTTCTTTCCCTAGGTTCCTGCTTATTGTCTGGAAATGTTCCTCATTGGCTGTCACAATTAGCTAGATTGGAGATTTTGGATCTATCTAACAATGAACTCACTGGACCAATACCAGTCTAGATCAACAGCCTAAACTTCTTCTACTTTCTAGATATGTCAAATAATAGGCTTACATGAGATCTCCCACCACGACATCCAGAAGTCCTTTCGACACGGTGAACTGGGGATATCTCCTAGAAGTCCTCCAGGCCATGGGCTTTGGCCCACATTTGCGTGAGTGGATCTCCATCCTTTTTGGCTCTACCACTTCAAGAGCCCTTCTCAACGGTCGACAATGAACACCCATCGAGCACAAGAGAGGGGTTAGACAGGGAGACCCCCTCTTCCCTATGTTGTTCATCCTTGCCATTGATCCGCTGCATCGTATCCTCGACCTCACAACCAGACATGGGATCCTCTCCCCCTTGCCGCTTACAATAGCAAATTTGAGGACATCTCTATATGCTGATGACGCCGCTATTTTCATCAACCCCTCCAGAGAGGGATCTTCTGGCGGTCAAAAATATTTTGCACGCTTTCGGCTGCGCCTCGGCCTTGGTCACTAACTTTGAGAAGAGCTCCATCCACCTCGATCCGCTGTGAAGGCGTTGACCTTGATCACGTGCGCCAGCCTTTCCAAGGGACTCGGGGGACTTTCCCCTGCCGCTACCTAGGCCTCTAGCTCCATACCCGACCCCTCCAAAAAATTCACGTCCAACCGCTGATTAAGAAAATCAGCAATTGACTGGCAGGATGGAAAGGAAATCTGCTAAACTATGTAGGCTGGCTTATGCTTGTGTCTTCTGTTCTGTCCTCTATGCTCACCTATCACTTGTCAGTCTTCCCCCTCGCGGTCTGGGCGTGTAAACGCATCGACAAGATTCGCCGCTCCTTCCTCTGGGAAGCGAAGGCTGAATCAAATGGAGACCACTGCCTCGTTGCTTGGCCACTAGTTAGCAAGCCCAAAGCCCTCTGAGGTTTGGGCGTCCTCAACCTTGACAAGTTTGGCCGTGCTCTTGGGCTTCGTTGGCTTTGGAAGGACTGGATGGGAGAGGACCACCCTTGGAAAGGTCTTGATGTGCCTTGCAACCGCGTGGATAGACTGCTCTTTAGCATCCTCCACTATTGTCACAATCAGAAATGGTACGTCAGCCAAGTTCTGGCATGATAGCTGGCTTCATGGCATGGCACCAAGAAACCTAGCACCACACCTCTTTGAGCTATTCTCAAGAAAGAACAAGTCAGTTGCCTGTGAGATCAATGGGGGAAATTGGATCAGATCTTTGAGGAACAAGATTACTTCCACTATACAGATTGAAGAGATTTGTCTCCCTTTGCACTAGGCTCCAAGACTTCTAGCTTCAACTAGATTTGCCGGATTCCATTGCTTGGAAATGGACCCCTGATGGTCTTTTCGCAGTTAGTTCAGCCTACAAAGCATAGTTCTTTGGATCCTACAGCCACATCAAAGCGGACTTTGTCTGGAGGGCTTGAGCAAAACCAAAATGCAAGTTCTTTGCTTGGATTCTTCTACAAGATAAGCTCCTTAGTGCAAATAACCTTGCTGCCTAGGGCTAGCCCCACCAACCATCCCGTTCCCTCTTCAATGGTCGCCTCGAGACCGGCCTCCACCTCGGGCTGCAATGTCCGTTTGTCGAGCTGTGTGAGATCAGATCCTTGCATGGGAAGAGATGACTCTCCTGCATAGGCCGACCTTGCTAGCTCCTCCAGCATAAATGATTGGTGGGAAGCAGCGTCCTCCTCGCTCCCGAAAAACCAGAAGTGAGACTTCAACGGCATCGCGATTTACACATTGTGGAACCTTTGGAAGGAGCATAATCAGTAGGATCTTTGAGAGTAGCGCCCTTACCCCTCTCTAGATAGCTCTGAGAATTAAAGAAGATGTCTTGCTTTTTAGAAGGGCTTGGTTCCCCTTAATAGGGCTGCTACAACTGCCAGCCACTAGCTGCTTATGTAGGTGCTACCAGGGAGTTTTTCTCCCGTTGAGTATGCTCCGGCTCTTTCTCTCTGGTCTTTCACCCGTGTTTTCTATTCTTTGAACTCTTTCCCCTTAATTGATGGGCAGAGCTTGTGCCATTTTGTTCAAAAAAAAAAAAAGAGATCTCCCACCAACAATAATGGAGATGCCAATGCTACAATATGAGGACGTTGCAGCCTTTTCAAATCCAATATCTTTATTGCCTATTTACTGAAGGGGCACTACTTGGATTCAGCACGACCATTGCTTCCCTGCAATGCTAAATCTCGATAATAATCAACTAACAGGCATAATCCCTTTAGACATTGGTCAGCTGAAATGAGCTTCAACAGCTTATCAGGAGGCATTCCACAAGAGCTTTGCAACATGACAAACCTTATCATGATAACCAGTCTCATGGGTTTGATCCCATCGACGCTGAGCAATATGTGCTTCCTTTCGACGTTCGAATGTTTCTTACAATGACTTAGAAGGAAAATTTCCATTTGTACACTTTGAGACAGTAGTGGATGGGAACACAAAGTTGTGTGGTCCATTGCTTGATCACGACTTTGCTTCCACAGAAGCACCTTCCTTCACTCCCTTTGAAGAGCAAATTACTGGAAAGATCATGTTTGCAATTGCTTTTGGTGCATTCTTCTTTGTAGGAGTGTTGTATGATCATGGCCATATTGAAGTTCTATGACAAACCTTGATAAAACTTGTCACTTTTGATGAAATGTTCAAGATGAATATCTAGTGAACATGGTTGAGATCAGCCGTGATCCAAATTTAAGGTCCTATTCTGCTAGTTCATGATTCAAAAAAAAAAAAATCGCAACAAATCACAGCGGAGGGGGTGTACCATTTATGATTCAAGAGTCTTTAAAACCCTCTGGTGATGTAAAAGAAACATGTAGCTTTGTAAGATGTGAACTGAAGTGATAATTGTGTCAGGTCAACTAATTCTTAGTAGAATTCCATGCACCTGTTCATTGAAACGAGGATACCCCTAATTTTTTGCAAGAGAGGACACACGTTTGTTCCCGCGCAGATGTCGTTTGTGGGTGTCGCATAACATTCATCACCCACCAACCTTCTCAAGTATGCGACATGCTTTTGATTGTGTTAAAGTGGTTTGGATCAAATTCATGAGTTTTACTTCCTTTTGTAAAGTGAGTCTCAATATGTATACCGTACTATGCTAGAACCAATATATTTGTGACAGATCTCGATTAAATCATGATGACATAATTTTGTGTCACTGATGTGGATAAAATTAGTGATGTGAAAAACACCATAACTGATGACATATATTAGATACGCATATCTAAAAACATGTCACTGATGACATATATTAGAGACACGTCTGAGAACCCACGTCACTAACAGCGACAAACAGAGATGTGATTCTCTTGATTCACGTCACTAATAGTTTACATCAGTGACATGTCCTAGCAACACTCGTCTCTAATGAAGAAAAAAAAAGGAAAATGGGGGGATAACAAAATAGTAGGTCATCTACACATCATATTTCCTTGTTTATACATACATCACAATTTCTCTATCTATACATACATGTATGCAAAAATTACAGAGAAATTTATCACTTCTACTTGCTCCTGCATTCCTGCTCTCTATTTTGTTGGCCTAGCCACCAAGCTATACTACCCTGTGACTATGAACCAATTTAAAACTAACAATTGTAAGTGCAACTAGGCCCCTTAGTGGTTTTGATGCATTGAGTGACAACGTGATTAAAGGTCTAACTTCTTTGTGAAAGTGTCTTGACAGGTTCTTACATGTGTATTATTCATGATCAGATGTATATGAATGAATTCTTATGTATATATCACATAATCAAGCATGAATCACTCATATGTTGAGTATAATGGTTTTCATCGTATATCTTCCACATATTGATGTGAATAGATGTTTATTGCACATCTACTGATACAAAAAGAATAGTTAGCCATGGATCATCTCTACCTCGGACACTATGATGATGAAAATGGCCATCTCTAATGAAATGGATTGTCCAAGTACTGGTTATTGTTGGTTATCTATTATTGATGCTCTTTGAGGCCATTGGATATCATAGTGTGAAAAGTGACAAGGAATCTACTTCACATACTTGGATGCCACTATATTAATTGGATTCCTCACTAAGACATATGGCTGATATCAGAGCATCGCTATTGCATATCAAAGCCAATTATTATGAAGATCAAGTATATTGAATGATTAATGAGCAAATATTCTCCATCTACCTATTGAAGAGGTTTCATTAATAAAGATCAATTTATTCAGCTCAAAGAGGATTGCTCTCAGAAGAAGTTCAGCTTGGTTATCTCTCTCTGTTGGAATTGATCAAGACGATATTATTCATCAAGACAAGACTCAAGTGAAGATCAATTAGATTTATATTTTTTTATCTTGAGTATAGGTATGCCGTACTATCAAGAGGGAAGCTAAGCATGGAATGTCACTAATTAACATGTGCTCTAGCTAGTTCAGAGGGTATCTAGCCATAACACTTCTTGTGAGTGTTTTTGTGCTGAGTGTGGGCACACCGGACTGTCCGGTGCGGCCAGTGCCCCGAGTCTTAGTGAGATCTTTCTTACCTTTTGTTGTGCTATAATTCCTAACTTGGTGTATCTCTTGCAAAGACAAATACCAATATCTTTCTCACCTAGTGACCATGGATTTGTGCCTTAGACCTATGGTTAGGGAACCCCTCACCGGACTATCCGGTGGGCTCTACCGGACTGTCCGGTAGAGGGGGTTTGAACCTCAATGGCTAGTTGCCCCCTATCAGACAGTCCTAGTAGAGGCCACCAGACAGTCCGGTAGAGGCCACTAGACAGTCCGGTAGAGGCCACTAGACTGTCCTAGTGGGGCTCTGACACAGAGCCAACGGCTAGTTTTGGGGAGTTGGCTATTTATACCCTTCCCTCTCCACTTGTTGAGGTTGCTGCTTCCCTGCAACGTCCATATACATTCAGAGGCTAGAAAACACTCCCCAACCACTCTATTTGTGAGATTGAGCAAATGTGTGAGATTCTTGAGTTGGGAGAGAACTTGTGAGATTGTGTGAGCATTTGTGAGCATCATAGCTTCTGAGCACAAGTTGGCAAAGTATTTTCTAGCAAACGCTTTTATTACTCTTGGAGGTTCCCTTTTAGATGGCTAGAGCGTCCCGAAGGGTACCTGCTTGCGGGTGCCACATCTTAAGTTTGTAACAACCCCGCTCTTCGGAGCACTGCTTAGTAAGCATCCTTCTCAGGCCTTGGTGGCGAGAAGGGGAGGCCGTGAGTTGAAAAAGACTCAAGCTCTTGGTGGGCTCCTCAACTGAGGATGTAGAGACACTTGCGGGTGTGCCCGAACGTCGAGAATTAAATCTCGTGTCTTGTGTGTTGTGCCCTTGCTGAGAGACCCAAGCTTTGTGCTTGTGGTTTGTTCTTTACTTGCATTTTATTCTTGCTTTTGCTATTATTACTCGTGTGCAAAGTTCTTGTGATTGAGTGCATGTGTGTAGTGTAGTAGAGCTCAACATCACAAGAGAAACATCTACAACACCACTGCAAAGTTCAATAAGTAACATAGTCCACATTTACATAATTGAGCTCACTCTCTGTGTGACACCGACTATCTAGTGTGCATCACCGAACTATCCGGTGATACCGTATTGTTCGGTACAAGCCACCAGCTAACTATTTGGTGTAGGGTTGACTTTGGGTTTTAAGTGGTGAAAATTTCAGATTAGCCTATTCACCCCCTCTAGGCGACATCAAGATCCTTTAAACAATAGTTTCAAAGGTGAAATAGTAAAACAAATGAAGATGAACATAGTGCAGAGGCGATGGAGGATGAGAGAGGAGAGAGAAGTGGAGGGCGGATACAAGCAGGGCATGAGGGGCACACCAATAATGAGGGGAAGGGTGGCGGCACGGGGAAGAGAGTCGCCACGTGGCCTCTGTGGGTCAACTGTGAGATTTGAAGAGGAGCCAGAGGAGATCCGCATGGCCATGTTGCACAGGGGCGGCGACACGGGGAAGGGGACATGAGCCAAATCCTTAGTTTACGCGCGCGCGCCGGCCCCCTCCGTCAGCGAACGGACGCGTGGCGGCCTCCCGCGCCTGCCACGTGGCGCTGTCGGGACGGGGGCGACCTGCGCGGGAGTGGGCGGCAGGCGGCGGGAGGCGCCGGGCGGGCGGGGAGGCCGTGGCGAGGGTGCCGAGGCGCCGGCGGCCTCCCGGGCGGCGGCGGGTGGGGCGGCGGCGGTTAGGGTTAGGGTTTGGGTTGGGGCACCGCCGTCGCCATGGCCATCCCCGCCCTCCTCCACCTCCGGCCTTAGAGGGAGGGCCGGGGGAGGTAGGCCGGCCTAGCGGTGGTGGCGGGGTGGCCGGCGGCTGAGGCCGGCGGCGAGGGCACCGCTTGGCGGGCGGGGTCGGACGGCGGTTGGGCCAGGGTGGGGCGGGGGAGCTCCACGCGGCGGCGGCCAGGGCGATGGAGGATGCCGGTCGGGGCGAGGGTGCCGATGCGCTGGCGGCCTCCGGGTGGCAGCGGTGGGGCGGGGGTGGGGTGATGCCAGCGGAGGAGGTGGGAAGAGAGACGAAGAAGAGAGAACGAGGAGGGAGCGTACCTGCTGACGGCGGCGTCGGTGGCGGCGGGAGGGGCGGGAGCAGGAGGAGGAAGAAGAAGAACACCGCGTGTCGGGTGGGGGGATCAGCGAACGCGCGTAGATTAGGATCCCCGGGACAGGAGTGGCGGCATTCAGATAGGGTTGGGACTAGAACAGACATGAAAGATATTTAATTCGTCCTTAATTCATTTTAGGATGAATGTGTGGATGGTTCGGTCCGGGACTCTCCGACTATTGAAAACAAAGACGTGGCTTACCGAACGAGTCAGCGATGAGTTTCAATATTAGTGACTTGTTTTAACTAGAAATGTGACGTTTTTATTGCGACACGTCTCAGATATGAACACCAGGTACTATCCTTGCTTGGGCAAAGTCATTAGGGACGTTGTTTAACTACATCTGTTACTAACTTTTACCTTAATGACACTAATTTGGGTGTCTCCTTTGTTTGTTTTTTTCCGTTGTGCTGCCCCATTTAAAATGTAAATAACTTCATGTCTTTTTTTAATTTCGGTTACTGAATTGTAACACTACGAATTTTTATCTATAGGGTTTTATGAGCAAATGCACCATGATAGCTTGTCGAGGACGATGACTTGCTTTGGGTATAGAATTTTCTAGAAAAGATTCCAAAAAAAGAAGTACAAAAGGAATACACACACATAAGTACTACTATCAGTGTTACAGCAGTTGAAAAAAAAAACCAATAGCCATTAATCGAGCGTGATTCAATGGTGGTGCAAGAAAGAGGTACCAGTTTAAGATGCGTTTTATGGTGGTTGAAAAAGTATCGACCAGTACCAATAAATATCTCCTATTGTTTTTTACTAGTCATGATAAAAATAAGGACTTCAATGAATAAAAAAGAAAATTGATTTGGTACATCGATCCCACTTTTTAATCCCACTTTTTAGGTACCTGTTCCACATATTTAGTATCTTCTAGTATATCTTTCTTGGTATCTTTATTTTTAAACCATTAAATCCCGCTTGTCTTTTCAACCGCAGTAAAACTTATATAATTTGGGCAATATGTTGGTGTGCGAGTTTTGTAATAATTTTGGTTTGATGTTGGCTGAGAAGGTCTGAAGCTGGATTCGTTTGTTTTCCACAAAGACCAGCACGGCACACCATGACGCGTGTCTCAATCATGAATTGCCTAAATATTTTTGCTATCTTTGTGCCGACAGTGGAAAGTATTTTTTTTTTAGGTACGAAGATTGGACCAAATGGCTTCACGGCAAATGCCCCGATGTGGCGCAACGCAACCCCTTAACCTTTGATTTTTGCCGACGCGCGGAGCCGTGTCGACTCAGGGGTGCATGCCTTGCAGTTGCAGGTGGTAGTGGGAGAATCACGGCATGTGGTGTGTTCTGCCCTGCACGTGTCTGAAAATAGCAACTGAGAAAGCAAGGACGTACGACTGTGGAACAAGCAGGAGAAAAACTGCTGCATGCATGCAGAACTAGAAATGGAGAATCGTTGAGTTTGGTCAGTGGGACCCACGTCCGATATTTTGAGGAAGCGCCGGACGTGGAGAGTGCTATAAAATCAGGGTATCGGGGCAACTGATTGGATACAGCAGCTGGAAAGCAGACTGACAGGTGCTCCCAGCTCCCAAGCTCCTCAAAGAAATGAACATAGAGCGTGATTTTCATATGGCCGAAGGGGAAGGAGACATGAGCTACTCCAGTAACTCTAGGCGTCAAGTGATCATTCTATCCTTTTTCTAGAATGCACTTGTTTTTTTTTTACTATGTACTATATGCATTTTCTGATGCTGCATATGCAAATTTGTAAGAAGTGATATATTTCTAGTATATTATAGTTAATTTATCATTGCAACAATACTTGAGTTACCTTCTAGATATATGGATTTCAATATATGACACTGGAATTTGCATAACCTCAGCGTGCACACACACATATATAATATAATATAATATAATATAATATAATATAATATAATATAATATAATATAATATAATATAGCACTTCATCCATCCATAAAATAAGGCACGCATGTTTTCAGAAAAATCAACGTTTTAAATCTTTAACTAATAATTCGGTCATATATATTATTGTGTATGCATGTTATATATTTAGATTTGTATTCAAAAATACTTTCAGATGATATATAGTAATTTTGTGTTTATTGATGACATATTTTAAAAGATACGAATATTAAAGTTTTGCTTTAAGGACCGTGCTAAAATTTTTTGTCTTATAATATGGGATAGAGGGAGTATCATATGATATTAGATCTATGTTTTGCTTGTAATAACTATGATCATTCATTTAATATTATCAAGACATTTTTATTTGGTACTAATCTTGATTCAATCTAAGTGCCTTTGATTGACAATACCAAATTACCTTTTGCAAATATCACGGATAAATTATATTTTGATATAATTTTTTGTGAGGGGGAAGAGATAGATATATCACAATATGATTTTATTTTCTAAATGGCTGCTACTAGGAAATAGTGACACGTGAGACTAAGCCGATGGTTGAGAATGCAATAAAAGAAGTATACATGGCTCTTCTTCCCAAAACTATGATAATTGCCGACCTAGGATGCTCTGCAGGACCAAACACGTTGATGTTCATCTCCAGTGTGATAGGCGCTATAGCTGACCAGAGCAAGTCTAGTGGAGATGGTCCTGTGGAACTTCAATTCTTCCTGAACGACCTTCCTGGCAATGACTTTAATGAACTATTTCGATTAATCCACAAATTTAAAAGGTTAGGTACAACAGATGAAATGGCACATGTACCACCTTTGTACTATATTTCAGGGTTGCCAGAATCATATTACAACAGGCTTTTCCCCCGTGAAAGTGTCCACCTCTTTCACTCCTCATACTGCCTTCACTAGCGCTCCCAGGTATTAGTGTAATAGTGTTCATATGCATATCTTCCATGATGTTTTGCTTTTGTAGTTCTTGCCATATGTCAAGCTATAGACTAATATTCTAAAGTGACATCTATGTAGCAACCTGAGGGACTTGAGGCATGGAGGCAGACTTATCTAAATGAAGATAACATTTACATCACAAAGACCACATCACCATTTGTTGTGAAGAAATTCAAAGAGCAGTTCCATAAGGACTTCTCCCTCTTCCTGAAGCTACGTTATGAAGAACTGGTTTACAAAGGGCAAATGGTTCTTACATTCCTTGGGAGGATGTCTGAGGATGTATACAATGGAAATCTCAATCAACTATTTGGATTGGTCGCAAGATCATTGCAATATCTTGTGTTGAAGGTAACTATATATGTAATTATTTGCTACATTCCTATCGGCTACAAAGAAGATATTAAGTTAAATAGCTTTTGTTCTTATTAGGGCCTCGTGGAGAAGGAAAAGGTAGAATCATTCAATTTACTAGTTTATGGGCCATCCATTGCAGAAGTAAAAGAAGTAGTCATCAAAAGTCATTTATACAACATGGATCATGTCAAACTATTTGAAACAAATTGGGATCCTTTTGATGATTCAGAAGGTGATGAAGTTGAAGATAGTGCCCGCAGTAGCATCAATGTTGCTAAGTGCATCAGATCAGTGCTGAAGTCTTTGATTGTTTGCCATTTTGGAGAAACCATACTTGATGCATTGTTTGCAGAGTTCACGTGCCTTGTTGCTAAGCACCTTGAAAAGGAGAAGACCAAGTTCGCCATCATCGCCATGTCCTTGAAGAAAGTATAATATATAGACATTTGGCTGTTATGTTGTTTCACAATTTTCTTTTATTCATATCAAATATTAGCATATGAACATGACAACATACATGGGTAGTAGTCGTGTTGTCTCTCTCCTATCACAATCAGTTATCTCTATGTTGTTGTGTCCATAAACTAGGAATAGTTATTTGGCTACCATCCTATTTTGTAGTCGATGTCCAATCTATATGTTGTGGCTTGCTAATTATTATGTTTCCAAATATAATTGTGAATTTGTGATGTGTGTGTGTGTCATATAGAGTTTGATTAACACCAACTCAAACCCATTTGTTAATGAGATAATGCTCTACCCCCTCCTGTGTGCCCATCGAAATTGACTCTCGGATTGGCCGCAGGCATCAACACCCTATGACAATGTTCATAGAGCGATAAGGTGGGAAATAGCAAGCCACACTCATAGTCTCATACCCATGATGCTCGACTGCTCAGTATCACGTTAGTTGATCATCTAAATTACGCGAGATTGTCATGATGTAAAGACTGTGATGTGATTAGTTGATTATTTAACTAGAGTAATGTAGGCCCCCCTGTTGTATTGACCTCAACGGTGTTGGGGCCAAATGTCCTAGCCCCCTCTGCTTCGTATGCTTTTTGTTTGTTTTGAGTTTCATGTTGTATCAAAAAGAAGGCAGCCATATACAAGATGTAAAGTGCAACGAACTCTCCGAAGGTGACACAGAGTTCCAATCCGAAGCTCCAAGGCGGATGCCGTCCGAAGGAGTCAAAGTGAGAAAAGCTCCAAAACATGAAGGGGCAAGCGATGAGGCATCGACAGGCTGAGGACACCTGTTAGTAGCTTGCATGTTCAAGTTGACTTCGGATGAAGAATTACTAGACACACCTCGTATCATGAATAAAGAGAAAATTGCCAAAAGGGTATGCCCGAGGGCAGTTATGTAAAATCAATGTAAAGTAGACTACCGGTTGACCCCTATAAATACCGGGGAGACCAACCGACTAGGATAGGCTTTTGGTAGTGACACTTGTACGCCTCACATTGAACGTGACATCAGCCCTAATTTTGGGTTCGAAGGTATAGAGAATGATTTCCCTTGTGTTATTGTGTTCCATTTAAGCTTCGGCTTTTTGAGTTCTTAATTTCAGTATCTTCATATTGGGCAAAGAGCTCCCATTCCCATTGTCTTTGTCGTTTATTCTTTATTTTATTGATCAAAAGGACTCCAAAGAGAGACATCCTTCGTATTTGATGTTGCCCTGTTATTGTTATGTGATGCGATGACAGGTCCCCAACAAATGGCTTGCTTCCCGGCCCATTGCTTTTACGTGTGAGGGCCTATTATGTGGGCCCGGACCTATACCCGTCGGCCCAAGAAAGATCAAGCTAGTTAGAGTTTGTTAAGATTAGATTAGATCTGTATGGATTCGGATAGGATTTGGTTTATATTAGGTTTCCTTTGTTAGGAGATTTTGTTATGGAAGGGATTGAGGCCACCAGCATATAAATGTAAGCCCTAGGTCATGAATCAAGGCAAGCAAGAAATAAACTATATATCCTTCCCCTAATTCCATCTAGTCTCCCTCGTGCTATTGAGATCAGTGGCCCTTCTCCCTGGTCGACAATCACTATCTATGCAGCAAGGGGCTGATGCCAACGCCACCCCCTTGCTACCGCAGCATAGGACATTCTGTCCTAACATCTTGGTATCTAGAGTCAGCGCTCCTGCCATCTCCTCGTCCACCATGTCCACCCCACCAGATCCCGCAAAGGCCACCCTCGAGCAGCTCGCTGTCATCACCGAGCAGCAGGGGCGACACCACATTGATACTACCTGGTGCCAATACACCAGGGTAAATTTCTTTTTGCTACTAATTAGAGTGATGTTTACCACATAAATTTGCCAAATTATGTACCTCTTTAAAGCGGTGCACCAGGGTGTATTATCGCTAGCTTCACCTCTGCCGAGCTGCCCCCCTTGAAGGATTCGGTTGCCCACTTGGACCAGCAACACCCTTATCATCTAGGGCCATGATGGTGGGCACTACCGCCCCCTTGGTGGCAGCCAACATGAAGATCACCCTCCCTGCTTCCACAAGCTTGACTTGCTCAAGTTCGATGACAAAAACCGATCCACTCCTCTTCATCAACAAGTGTGAATCCTTCTTCCACCAATAGCAGATCCTCAAGGAGGGGAAGGTCTGGATGGCATCGTTCAACATGGACGGCCCTTTCTAGCAGTGATACATGCACCTTGAATGAGGAGGACACCCCTTTGTGGTGCCGCTTCTCCGATCTACTCAACGTGCGCTCCGGGACACACATCCGCTCTAACACCATGGGGGAATTCGCTGCCTGCCGCTGCACTAGCATTATCGCTGAATACAACGAACACTTCATGGACCTCCTGGCATGTGCAGGGCCCATCAAAACCAAAATTAGGATCTATCAAACCTTCCGTTCATAAGCGCTTAAATATTTGGATGTATCAAACTAAAATGGTCCCCTTTTTGCATTTTTATTATATCATTATAGGGTTTTGCACCTCACACTAAGTTGCCATTTTCTAAACTTCCTTTCATAAGTTTATCTATATCTATTGGTATATTGTTTTGACTGAGTGATTGGATACGACCATTTCTAACAGAAAGAACATCGCATTTTATCCAATTTTAGATTTAATTACTTCGAAAACAGTTTTATCTTATAACTATGTCAGTAAGTATGAAATTATGAGCTTTGCAATATCAACATTAGAACTAGAGAAGTTCTTTGAGCTTGCATTGTTTATCACCTGTTGGTTGTACTAGTGTGGGCTGCTATCTGAATTTTAGTGATATGTCAATGCATTCCATGATTTAATTGTTTGGTACTTCGTCTAACAGACCGGAGATCATGAGGATGCAGGCTGCTATGTGAAGAGATGGACCACAAAACATTTCTGGTCTAGGCTTGTGGCTGCCTTAGTAAGTTGGCTGCTACAACTACTATCAAAATATTTGAGACATGTGTCTGCTGTTCCTATTTTGGTGAATGTCTGAATTTTTTATAAGAGGTTTATTGCTGTATAGCAGATGATATATGATATGGAAATGTATGGATGCTAGTGAAATATTATACCTATTCACGTACTATCATATTGTTATTCTTTATATTAGTTATGGCAATTGCATGAGTGAACATGATTATTATGCCACAAAGGGGCAAGGCCAACAATTGGGCTACAAAATGGGTTTAGAATGTTGACCTTCAATTTGAGATTAGCCCGAATCAAATTAGGTCTGAGCATGAGCTGAGCCCAAATGACAAGCCCATTGACATCAGCTCATGTAGGTGCTCTCATATGGGCCATTTCTAATTTACGACGATTTAGTTGTGACTCCTCAGCTGCCATGTTGCATGTCATCTCAATTGCCACATCATTTGCTAAGTTGGTGGCCATGTGGCGGTATCCCATGGAGCGGTCTATGACATTTTTATGATGATTTGGAGTGTCATAATTGTTTGTGATGAATATGTTATTGTCATTAAATTTAGAGTAAAATGCACCGTTAGTCCATTAACTTTTCGTGTTGTGTCAGTTAGGTCCATCAATTCTCGAAGTGCATTTTTGGGTCCATCAACTTTTTAAGTGGTTAACCATTGGTTCATACCCCTTCATTTTATATTTTCTTTTACATTTAGCCCCTTGAATTTTTCTTTCTTCTCTCACCTAGGTCCTGTTGAAAGGAATGTGCCGGGGTATCCGACCCAAGAGGGGGAGGGGGTGAATTGGGTCGATAATCGCTCTTCTAAAACCTAGGGCTCTCTAGTGCATAAGATAAATTATTTCGCCCTACACATGCTAGTTAAGTCTAAGGTTTATCTATGCACTCTCTAACTTACCCAAAAGACTTGCAACCTAGAGCCAAACCTAATCAAACTAACTAGGAAAGCTAAAGGCACACAATGAAGTAAATGCGGTAAACAAAGAGATAAGGGCAAGGGGATGCAAACTCCCGAGAAGACACAAGGATTTAACTTGGTTCACTACTAAGGGTTACGTCCACGGGCTCGCCACCGAAGGTAAAATCCGAGTCGGGCACCAAGGAAGACTTTTCTGATCACGTCTTGCGCTCACCACCAAAGGCTCACGGCAAGCAACTAAGTGCCACCAAGCTACCAAGGCTTAGCCACCGCCTCTCTCGGTCACAAGGCACTAGATGCTTCACTATGGAGTTTGTAGGTCTCCTCATCCCTGCACAAGTTATTGCTGCCACTCCACACCAAGAAAGAGGGTCTAGCAATTAGTACAAGTGGCTTGACCACAGCCAAGGCTTCTCCACTAGCTCACACAGGAGCTACAATCAAGAAGAGCTCACAAGCTCACCCCCTCTAAGCTCTAACCTTGCTTGGATATGCACTAAGCTCTCATATGGTGGTTGGAGTAATGGATATGCTTGGAATACACCTCTACACTTGATCTCAACTTCAGTGGCTCCAACCCTACCGAAATGGCTAGGTGGGGTGGCTTATATAGCCCCCAAACTCAAACTAGCCGTTGCAAAGAAGGGTTGCTGACGCAGTGTGCATCGGATGGTATGGTCTATGCTTTTTCCTTAGACCGGACCATACGATCCATGTACTTTTCCAACGGTCACTGAACACATACGTCACTGTACATTGGTCTAATGTTTAGGATGGTCTGTTATACCATACCATACGGTCCGTTGTCCACTTGAGTTTCCTCCTAAGTACTCAACCTTGGGAAATTTGATACGTTTGCTTGACGATCTTTAATATCGTACCATACGGTACATTACAATCCTCTGCGGCTTCAATCTTCACAACCTCGACCAACTTTGTCCGACCTATAGTCTAGTCTTTTAGACCGTACTATACGGTCCATGTAACTTGGTTGCTTCCACTGCTTCACTGCCGAAGTTGTCTGGTCCATTGTATTCTTGGGGGATCAGACTGTCCGATCTTTGTATCTTCCAAGTCCTTCAAATCTTCAGTTCCTTGGCTAGAATGGTTCGATGGTTAGGATGGTCTTCAAGATCGTGCCATCCGATCCATTGTACTTGATCACTTCAACCTCTTGGCCCATTTAGGAAACTTGGTACGACCTATAGTCCGGTCTCGCAAACTGTACTATATGGCCCTCATAATCCTATGAGGTTTTAGAGGCAATCAACAAAACACAACCATGGAAATATGGCACATGAGGCCATTTTCCTTACACCTGCCCGCCCTCCTCTGTCTTCATGCACACCGGCTACCACCCATCGCCTAAGGCCCTGTTCCCTTGCCCTAGTAGCGCTTCGCGCCAGCGTCCGAGCAGCGCCAGTGGCCCCACGCTCTGGTAGCCTGTGCGCTATGCCTGTGCCTAGGTGGCCCTGAGCACTGCGCTCTGGCAACCCTATGCCAGCATTTCAACGGCCCAGGCGGCCCCACGCACCATGCCCGCACTTGCGTTCCGACAGCCGAGGCAGCCTCGCGCACTGTGCCTAGGGGCCTGACATCGCATCCCCAAGGTCTAGGTGGCCCCGCGCTTCGGCGTTCCCGAGAGGATGAGGAGAAGATTCATCTCCTGTCCTGCCTTGCCCTGTCTCTATGCACTGGCTGCCGCCTGTCAGCCCACACCCTTGCCCCCGGTGGTGCCCTGTGCTTGTGCCATGGCGGCCCCGCAACCTGCGCTTGCTACCTTGCTCCTCATCATCCCCAAGCCCCTGGCTTCATCAGCCCCTGCTCATCATGCCCACGCTCCAACGACCATACGCGCTATGCCCTCTCCCAAGCGGCCCCATGCTCCAGGCAACAGTCGGTGTATAGAGGTAGGGTAGGGTAGGATAGGATCTAGATCATCACCTTGTCCTCTCGAGAATGTTGAAGCGCTTGTGTGGGGCCACCAGAGTGTAGGCACAACACGTGTGGTGCCAGGCCACCAGAGCGCGGGTGCAGGGCCGCCTGGGCCACCAGGGCATAGGGAGGCTGGAGTGCGGGGTCACCTGGGCTGCTGGGGTGCGGCACTAGTCCCCGGGGCATGGTGCGTGAGGCCGCTTGTGCCATTCAGAATGTGGGCACGGTGCGCGGGGCTACTGGAACACAAGCGCGGGCCCGGGCGCAGCGCTCGGGCCGCCCAGGCAGAGGAGTGGAACGCCTCTAGGGGTGAGGGCATAGGGCCTCAGGCGACATGCGACATCTGGTGTGTATGGAGGCAGAGGAGGGTGTGGCGAGACCTAGGTGGGAGAAGAAGAAAATTTCAAGGTGCTAAATGAAAAGGAAAACATAAAATGAAGGGGTATGGACCTGCGGTAAACCACTTAAGAAGTTGATGGACCCAAAAATTCACTTCGCGAGTTGATAGACCTAACCGTTACAACGCAAAAAGTTAATGGACTAATAGTGCATTTTACTCTAAAACTTATGACAATTTTTGTTGGTTCCTCGCTTAGTGACGCACCTTCTGTGGCAATGTGTTTTTGTCACTGAGTCAGTCATAGATGATGCATTGTGACAAAAAAGGGCATGTTCGTGATGATTTCTTCTTTGAAGGCCAAATCTCTTGTAGTGATATCATCGCCTCCCTCGTATGCCCTTCCACTCCTTGGACTGCTGGATTGGACACCAGCGACTTCACCTGGCACTCCTCACCGCTGACCACCACCATGCACGTATACCTGCCAATCATGAGCAAAGGGTCACACACAATCACTCATCACCCAAGGAAGACGATCGCCCTTGATCTCTTAACCACTACACTGGTTCCGTATTGTTTTTGGCACTTGGATCTATATATGCGTCACTAGAGTCTATACCAATGCATAAGTATATGTTACTTATGCTGCCCTTGCTAAAGTCTATTACAACATTTATATATATCTGTTTGTTGGTAAGGCTAGAATTAAGTGTTGCTAAGCCTTAACGAATATTGAAGGGCTATGCCAATGCTTGTATGCATTTGTAACGCTCATGGACAAAAGAAGACACTAGGCGCAAATATTGATTTGGAGGGGTGCCAGGAGGTGGCATACACTATTAGTTCCAGCACTGATGTCATTTGCGGGTGTCGCATGCATTCATCTTGTGCTAGCCTTATCAAGTATGGCACATGCTTTTGATTGTTTGAGCAGTTTGGATCTAATTCTGGGGCTTTACTTTCCTCTTGTAAAGTGAGTCTAAAAGTCAATCGGTATGAAGGGATGCATGCCAGTCAATTTGAACTTGCAATTGACATGGAAAGAAAAATGTGGTAGATGCCAAGTGGGCACCAATTAGCTAATGAGCTAATTAGCATACTAGATCAGCTATTAAGTCTATTTTTGCCCCCTCATCTCTTTTAGTTGTCTAATTTTAACCTACAACTATATTTTGGACCAAATCGGGCACCTAAGCTTGCAAAACCAAACTTAGCGTCTAGATCTATTTTGAGTGGTATTATGATGGCATGGTAGTTTAATTGACCGGCCATATCTCCTCTCTCTTAAACCCGCATGTCAAGGCGCCATCGTGCCATCCCATCTAACTGCACGTTGCCACTATCTGTCATTGTGCTGCCCTATCTCACCACCTGCCACCACTATTCATCACCATGCCATCCCATCTCGCTGCCCACTGCTCCCATGTCGTCGGGCCACTCCATCTCGCCTCATACCTCCCCATCCACCATCGTGCCACCGTGTTGGCTACTGGAACGCCAAGCCAACATCCACATTTCGCTAGACATCACTCTTACGCCGATAGATCTCGGTGCCCAGCCACACCTCATAGCGTACTGTCGAGCCAGTAAACCTTCAGAGACAAGTGAACGGGCCTATTGCTGCCGCAGACACATAGGCTTGAGTTGTCATCCTATCGCGTCGCAACACCTAGAAGCACATCGCACGCCCTCGCTACCAGTCACCTAAGGGCCAGCTAGGTCACTTGTAAGAAATGTGCTAGGGTATCTATCCCAAGAGGGAGATGGGGTGAATTGGGTAACTAATTCCCTCTTCTAGAACTTTGGGATTTCTAGTGCATAAGATAAACCTAACACATTCTACACATACCAGTTAAGTCCAAGGTTTATCTATGTGCTCTCTAGCTTACCCAACCTATGGCCAAACTTAATAAATCTAACTAGAAAAGGTAAAGGCACACATGAAACCAAAAGTGGAAACTTAAATACGGTAAGTAAGGTAAGCAAATAGAGTAAGGGTAAAGGGATGTAAACTCCCAAGGAGACACGGAGATTTAACGTGGTTCACCACTTAGGGCTATGTCCATGGGCTCAACATCAAAGGCAAATGAGATAGGTACTAAGACTCTACTGATCACCATCTTACACTATCCACCAAGGCTCCCTGCAAGTAAAGGCTAAGTGCCACCAAGGCAAGGCCACCTCCATTGCCTTTTTTTATGACAAGGCACCGGACTTCACTATGGAGTTTGAAGGGTCTACTCATCCCTGCATAGAGTGTCTCCACTACTCCACACCAAGAAGGAGGGTCTAACAATGAGTATAATGTGGCTTGACCACATCCAAGCCTTCTCAATAGCCCACGCATGAGCTACACTCAATAATAGCTCATAAGTGACTCTCTCAAATCTCTAATCTAGCTTGGACTAAGAATTAAGCACTCTTAAGATGGTTGGAGTGGATTATATGCTTGGAATACTTCTCTACACTTGTTGTGGTCTTTAGTAGCTCCAGCTCCTTCAAATGACTGGATGAGGTAGCCTATATAGCTCCCAAACTCGAAGTAGCCATTAGCCAAAAGGTTGCCAAAAAAGTTTATTCAGCGAATGGCTTGACCAAAACTTTTTGGTATACATCGGACCTTCCTATCCGTTGTACTTGCCAATTAGCCATTGAACTAGCTGTTATACTCCAAAGGTCTAACCTATGGTCTGACCAGTGGGGACCGGACCTTCCGGTCCATGTAACACCTCCACCACTTCACCTTCCACACCTTCAACCAAATGGGTCTGGCCATTGTACAAGCTTTACGGGTCGGACCTTTTGGGTCATGTATCTAGGTTTGCTTCACCTTCTTTTGCAATAAAGGCCCACTCCATTCATTTTTGGAGGGTTGGACCTTCCAGTCTTCATGTCCAGCTAGTGGAACCCCTGTTAGGGCGGCTCTTCGAGTTTTGCCTTCATTTCTTCTTCCTCTTTTCATCCCTTGAACCCAAGCACCTATGAATGTGCATCCAGACAAGTTTATTAGTGCAAGTATTGTTTGTCAATCAATCACCAAAACACATGTATTAAAGTGTGGCATAAGGGGCCATTTTCCTTACACCACCACTGCAGCCACGCACTCCACTGAACCAAACCATGATGCACGCTCCGCCGGCCACGAGCCAGGCCACAGCTGCAACAAAGTAGGCACGTTGAGTGGGCTCGCTGCCATTGTTGCTGCCGCCAGGCACGCGTCGGCGTGCCACCGCGACACGGTGCGTGTGTTACCGCTCGACAACCCCTTGGTCCTCCCCTGAGAAAAAAGGGAAAAACAAAGAAAAGAGATAGAGAGAGAGGGAAGATGGAGTGTGTGTGACAGGTGGGCCCAGTCCACTTTATTGATTTTTTTTATGCCATGTCACCATTGCCATGTCATCACAATGCCACTGAAAATGACTCTGAATGCCAAGTTTAGGTATCCGGTTTTGCCCAAAATATAGTTGAAGGTTAAGGTTAGACAAAAGAGTTGAGGGGCCAAAAATAGACTTAATCCATTGTTATTTTATAGCCTGTTTCAGAGGATAAATTGAACACATAAGAAATTATACTTAAAAGAAAACCTTAGATACTGAAAATACATATGTGATGTAAACAACTTGAGCCCTAGAATCATGAAAAGAAAAGTGGTGTCGATCTACTAAAATGCGAAGCCAGTCCATACAGCACAAGATTTGAAGGTGAATAATAAATCTAAGGGGTCAGGCGAAGCAGATGCAACCCTAAATCAAAGTTACTATGAACTCACATGATAAGTAGAAAAGGCAAGATAATTAAATCCATGAGGTCGGACCAAACCAATGCAACAATATAATAGGTCGGGCAAGCATTTTACCGAGATAACTAAGCTAGCAGGCTATCAAAACAAGCTGGTCAGTCCAGCCAGTCGGATGGATTATTAACTTAGATTGAAAGTTTGAAACCCTATGGGTGGGAGTACTCTCTCCATCCCAAATTGTAAATGGTTCTGGACCTCTACTAATTCATCCATTCCTCCATATACGTGGATTCAATATGTGTCTAGAACCATTAACATCCACATGAATGTGGATAAATAAAAAATAGACTAGAACCCTTTACAATTTAGAATAATTTGGGACGGAAAGGAATACTAAACAAGATAATCAATATAACAGACTTAACAAAAATATACTAGGATTGTAAAGCCCTTACTCCCACACACTAGAGATGTATGTATTCTGATGCACTTGATGAACTCACCGAAAAAGCTATGATATTATTCATAATTCTAATCCTAGAAAAAGTAGACGCCAAATTCTATTGGTTGATGTGATCATCAATCTAAGGTATATGGATACATATTTATAATGCGGAGTTTATTAGATGTCTATGACTCTTACTTGTTTTAGGACAGAGCTTGCTAAAACTTTAACTAGAAACACCGCTAGGACTCTTGAGAAATCTATATATAAGCTAGAAATTAAAGAGAAAAGCTAAAGATCAACCATATGTTTTGAAGTATTCGATCACACGATTGTGTGGCCGTTGATTAGGCGAGATCAAGAGCTAAATGCCACATGATTGCACCGCTTCCCTTGTCCCGACCAACGGAGGCACCGATGGAAGCTGCACCCGATGGATGGCATGCATTAGGTGAATCTAGTAGCTCTTCTATCCACCGTTTCATATCCACTATTTCAACTATTTTATTTTATTTTTTTATTTACAACATCAAAATTAATTATGCAGAGTATTTGAAAAGGCATTTGGGGCCGTTGGCTCCAGCCTTATTCACACTCTGCCCACGTACGATTGCTGACGAGTGTTGGAAGTCAGTGTTTGATTTTTTTTTTTTAAAACGACGCAAGATGTGTCGCGTAGCATTCATTTGGGTAGGTACTGAGTGAGGCCTTCGTCTTCCTCAGTATTTACAGTGTAAATTACAGCAATAATTAGATTGTATCAAAATGTACGCTATAATTACGATAGAATAATTCTGTACACTATAAATATTATAAGTATACATTGAAATATATTCCATTTTATAGTGTAATTGCAGCGGAGGATTTTAAATGCTATGTTTTTTGCCTGGCGTATATCTTCACAAGGAAGCACAAAAGATCTCTGACTCTTTTGATGTGTTATGTGGGGTATCTTTAACTTAGCACGGGTGTTCGCATGATTTAACGGTTTTGTTCTTTCAATGCTAGGCAACGTTCCCGTCGACAGCGAGGCGCATTGGGTGACTTCATAAATCTCGATAAGCCAGTCTAGTCTAATTTCACGGATGTGCTCATAGGAGAGGGGCATGCATGTGCACGTTTATAGGGGTGGGTGTATGCGCGTGTGAGCGCATGCGTTGTAATGTGTTTTTAAAAAAACCACCGTACACCGTAAATAAGTATGTTTTTACAGTGTAATCCCACCGTAATTACACCTTAATATTTGCCCATTTTATAGTGTAATTACATTGAAGGATAGTAAGTGCTATGTTTTTTGTCTAGTGTGTATCTTTTTGTGCCTCTTTTGATGTGTTATACGTCGGGTATGAGATTTTCGTGTAACGGAATACTGACAAACACCGGACATGTTTAAATGCCTCCCAGCAATAACCGGTTGACATATTTCAAAATTCATGTGATTGAATGCACAGCGACACTCGAATCCGGGTGCACACAAAAATCGGGTGATTTAATGATAGCTAGCAACCGGTTGACAGAGTCAGATGAAACAAGCTGATGTTAGGTAGACAGACTCTTTTTTACACCAACACTGATATAATATTAGCATCATATCATAGAAAAAGGTTACAGTGAAGCTACACACACCGAAAAGCGAGGTTCTACTTGCCACTGTCAATTTGTGTATAAAACTGACAGGGACATGGATACTTCACTCTAGAACCGGCGGCGTGGGCTGCGGCCGGCGTGACCGTTCTTGGACGGCCACCGGTGCGCTTCGCAGGGCTTGCTTTGGGGGTGTGATGCCGGCCAACGGGCACTTCTGTCCTGCTCTCCCTTGGTTAGGTGATCAGTATCTGCTCCTCACAACTGTCTTCGTATTTTTGCTAACGTCGTTTATACATACTTTGTGATATGAATCATCTTAGCATTGTGCGGCGGTTTCACTTAGACGCTGCATCTCATCTTTAGAGGAATTTTACGGACTTGATTAGTGAGTGCCTTTAGGCTTGTTCACTAATCAGTCATTGTAGAATGGCCTTCTAAGGATTGTTTGTCAATCGTAGAGTTTGTGTGTGCTGGTATGGGCTAAGACAAAGTGGTAGCTTGGTTTGAGAGTGGTCGCGGCATTTGGTTATCCGATATGCATGGTGCTATTACAGGTCTTTTGATTTCGAGGAAAAATCCTTAGGTCTAACCCTTGTTTGTACCTACTAATGGTCTTGTTGAAGCCATTGTTTGAATTTTGAGGAGCTACCCTCTTTGTTGAAAGCCTTTGATCTGACCTTAACTAGTTGGGTCATCACAACGACGGTGGATGCGCATATCGTGTTTCTCCTTGGAGACGTTGTTTAATCGAGTGCCTCATTGGGACCCAAATGTTGCTTCGATAGTGGATGGACTTGAAGGCTAAGTTGTGTGGTGTAGTTATTAGGCAGAGGTCAGAAATGATCTTAGTGTCTTGTATCACTATGATTTAATCCACTAAGATCAATAAAAGCTTCCTTTTCCAAAAAGAAAAAACCCCGGCAACCAGCAACTGGCAGCTCTTACTGATCTACAAACTGTAGTAGCGGCATATATGACATGAGCTGCGATCCGTCTAACTTGAAAATAACAGTGCATGAGTAACTTATGGTGTTAGTCTAAGAACCTCGAGGAGTAATTTGTTAAGTATTATACTTTATCCGCCCTGAAATATAAGGGATCCAAACATTTGAATTTTCTCTCATAATTTAAGAGATCGAGGATAATGATAAATTAGTTTTTCCATTAATTAATGTGCCCCCTCCTCCCCACCACCGGATAGTCCGGTGGGGGGCTGCCGGATAGTCCGGTGGGAAGCCCCCGGGTAGACCCTACATCGGATTGTCCGGTAGGCTCTGCCGGACTGTCCGGTGAGACCGGAGAGTTCGGTGGCCTATCGGATAGTCTGGTGGAGTCGCAGAAAAAGAGTTTTCACACCTCAAAACTGACCAAATCTTGTCCAAACATCACGAGATTTTGCACAGGCTATCCGGACCCTATTCCAAAGATTTTCCCAAAATATCAACTTAAAATGACCATGGGATAAGCGGGAATTTCAGATCTCGTGAGAAGTCAATCTTTGGGCAAGAAAGGGGGAAACTCAAGAATAGCTTCTCGTGGCAATCCTGTGGGATTGAGATGAACTAAGTCATAATCTCCTCGTCATAGCAAGATCAAAAGAGAACATGATTAACTCATGGGCAAAGCAAATCACCAAAAGACTTTGAGTTTTATCCAAAAACCAAACTAGAGGAGGGGAAGGAGATGGCTGCACACATGAGTATGAATTGGGGATGAATCTTCCTTGTATTAGAAGTGAAAATCAGTTCTTACGAGGTTTCTTACAGCCTAGCACCCTTCATCCTCCCACTAATGCAAAGTACTAGCTAGATCTAGGGGACTCTAAATCCTAGATTAGCACCCGATTTACTCTCTAAGCACTTGGCTGGTTGGAAAGCTAAGCCTAGGGTTTCTAGAGGTAGAAGAGTCACCCAAATGACTAGCCACTTAGGTTAGGTATATATAGTCCAGGCCTAACTGACTCAGTTTACACTAAGACCTCTATATTACAGAAACGCCCGTAAGGGCCAAACTAGAAAAGACTCAACATTCTCAGGGACGGACGATCGCGATGGAGTCTTGATATTCTTCGATTGCACACTAACTCTCGGATGACATCCACGTGGCCAGTAGTCCAAATCTGCCGATTGACCCCCGGTTTTGAAGTCAGAAACCGAAAAACTTTAGAGTTTCTTTCCTGGACTTGGAACAGCCCACTCCACTATATCTTGGCGAGAATTGAGCCCATTCGTGTGGTGTAGTTTATTGTGTAGAGGTCAGAAATTATCTTAGTGTCTTGTATCACTATGATGTAATTCACTAAGATCAATAAAAGCTTCTTTTTGAAAGAAGATATGGTCCGGAAAGTTAGATAGATTGATTAAGGATCAAGGTACATATTTATACAGTCGAGAGGACAGAGTCCTAATCTAGGAAGGAGAAGGTAGTGTCCTAATCTACCCTCGGCTGATCCTAATCAATCTAGGAAGGCGCAGGCTGTACTAGCTGGCCGTATCCTAAGTAATCTAGGAAGGCCTGGGCTGTATCAGCCGACCGTACGAGCCCAATAGGGCAGCACCGAACCAGGTCCACATGAACTGAAATACATATGCTTAACACGCCCCGCAGTCTTATCGTGTGCACCGTAGACGTTGAGACTAGATCTGAACTCCGTAAACACAGTAGATGGCAAGCCCTTGGTGAATATGTCGGCGTACTGTGAGGATGTAGGCACATGTAGAACGCGAACATCACCAAAGGAGACATGTTCCCGGACGAAGTGAAGGTCGATCTCAATGTGTTTAGTGCGCTGATGTTGGACTGGATTGGAGGACATGTAAACAGCACTGATATTGTCACAGTACACCAGAGTAGCACGCTAAGGAGGGGTACACAACTCCTGAAACAGCTGTCGCAACTATGAAGCTTCAGCCACGGCATTAGCAACACCCCTGTATTCAACCTCGGCACTGGAACGGGAGACAGTGTTCTGGCGTTTGGAAGGCCAAGAAACAAGATTGTCACCGAGAAACACTGCGTAACTGGAAGTGGACTTGCGAGTGTCCGGACAACCGGCCCAATCAGCGTCGGAGTAGACCACAAGGTGAGAGTGTGACGACGGACGCAGAAGGAGACCCAGATGCATAGTGCCCTTGATGTACCGCAGAATGCGCTTGAGAGCAGCAAGGTGTGGTTCCCGTGGATCATGCATATGAAGGCAAACCTGTTGTACAAAGTACGCAATGTCGGGCCGGGTGAAAGTCAAGTACTGCAAAGCTCCAGCTAAACTGCGAAAATCCGAAGGATCCTGAACCGGGGCTCCTGAGGTCGCAGAAAGCTTCGGATTGGTGTCAACCGGAGTCAAGCAAGGTTTGCAATCAGCCATGCCGGTGCGCTGCAGAATATCAGTCATGTACTGCCGCTGAGAAAGAAGAAGACCGCCATTGCAACACTGGACTTCCATACCCAAAAAATAGTGAAGCTCTCCTATGTCCTTCATGGCAAATTCATTCTGCAAAGCTGCAATAGTGCGACGAAGTAGACCAGGAGAAGATGCAGTAAGGACGATGTCATCCACATACAGGAGGAGATAAACAGTATCATCGCCATGGTGGAAAACAAACAGTGAGGTGTCAGACTTAGCTTCCCTAAATCCAACGGTAAGCAAGAATGACGCGAACCGACTGTACCATGCGCGAGGTGCCTGCTTAAGACCATAAAGTGATTTGTTAAGACGACACACCAGACCAGGCTGCGTGGGATCCTCAAAACCAGATGGCTGTTCACAGTAGACCGTTTCAGACAAAGTACCATGTAAGAAAGCATTCTTGATATCTAGCTGATGAATAGCCCAACCACGGGAGAGGGCCAAAGAGAGCACAGTGCGAACAGTAGCAGGCTTAACAACTGGACTGAAAGTTTCACCATAATCAATGCCCGGACGCTGAGTAAACCCACGGAGAACCCAACGTGCCTTGTAACGCTCAAGAGTGCCATCAGACTGGAACTTGTGCTTGAACACCCACTTGCCAGATACAACATTAGCCTTGAGAGGACGAGGAACCAGATCCCAAGTATGATTCTAGAGTAAAGCTGCATACTCCTCTTCCATCGCAGCACGCCAATGAGGATCAGCAAGGGCACTGCGGAAAGTCTTCGGAATTGGAGACAGGGACGCAGCTGAGTACAATGCTGGCTACCGAAAGCCTAGCTTCCCGCGAGTAGCCATACGATGATGATTCACAACCGGGCTGATGGGGACGGCACCAAGCGGAATGGACCACTGCTCCACCAGAGAAGGGCTATGCAGCGGCACTTAGACAGGTGACGACCGAGTGGTAGGGCGGAGCGGACCATGTACAGCAGTACACCGGGAGTAAACCTGACGGATCGAACGTCTAGGCACTGGTAGATAAACCAGTGGGGGAGGAAGGGAACGGTTCCCTGCCGGTGTTGGTGACGTAGGAGAAGGTGATGCAGCAGCCACCGGTGAGGAGGGCAGCTCTCTGGCTGCAGCCTGATGGTGTTGTAGGGGCTACAGCCTGAACCTCGACGGGTGCGGCTGGTGGCGCAGCAGGCAGCCGCGCGTGGCGCAGCAGGGCTGGCAGCTGTAGTAGTGGATGCCGACAGCAATGGAGGTGCGACGACAGGCATCCTGGGCAGTGTCGGGTGCAGTGGTGACGCATCAGGGCTGGCAGCCGCGCATGGCGCAGCGGGGCAGGCAGCCGCACGTGGCTGTGCGGCGGGGGGGGGGGGCAAACGGGTCTTGCAGAAGAAAAACTATGCAGCGGGCCAATGTGGACTGGAGCATCATTAGTATCAAGGAAATCAAGATCAGTGGCGCTGGGAGGGGCTGCCTGCGCAGAGAAAGGAAACGAGGCCTCATCGAAGACAACATGTCGAGAGATGATGACACAGTTGGAGGAGAGATCGAGGCATCGGTAACCATTGTGATGTGCAGAGTAGCCAAGGAAGACGCAGAGAGTAGAGCGAGGGGCCAATTTATGAGGGGCAGTAGCAGATAAGTTGGGGAAGCATGCACACCCAAACAAACGAAGATGCTCATAGGAAGGTGGAGAGCCGAACAGGGCAAGATATGGGGTGGAGTGCTGCATGGTAGAAGTAGGCAGAATATTCAGGAGGTGAGTGGCAGTATGTAGAGCTTCAACCCAATAGGAAGGAGGTAAGCTGGCTTGGAACAGAAGGGAGCGAACAACATTGTTGAGGGATCGAATGCTGCACTCAGCCTTGCCGTTTTGAGCCGAAGTGTAGGGACAGGACATGCGTAAGTGGACGCCGCGGGAAAGAAAGAAAGCACCGGGCCGTAGAATTATCAAATTCTCGGCCATTATCGCACTGGATGCCCTTAATGGTGGCGCCAAACTGAGTGGCGACGTAGGTAAAGAAATTAGAAAGAGTTGGGAAGGTGTCGGATTTGAGACGCAGGGGAAAAGTCCAAATATAATGCGAGCAATCATCAAGAATCACAAGATAATACTTGTAACTAGACACACTGAGAACATGCGAGGTCCATAAATCACAATGTATTAATTGGAAATTCTGAGTTGCACGTGAAGAAGACATGGGAAAGGGAAGACTGGACATGACGACCTAGCTGATAGGCATGACAGAGACTAGGAGTATGCTTAATGTAAGGTACATAAGACATGGTAGCTAGTCTAGTCAAAGCCTCATGACTAGGGTGACCGAGACGACGATGCCAAAGCGTGGAGGTAGTAGCAGCATGAAGAGCCAATGGAGACGATGCTGGGAGCCACAACGGATAGAGGGGTCCAAAACTATTGCACCTGGCGATCACATTCTGAGACTAAAGATCCTTCACGGAACAACCAAATGGGTCAAACTCAATGGAACAGGAATTATCAGTAGTGGAACGACTGAACAGAAATAAGATTTTTAATGAGAGCAGGTGAAACAAAGACGTTAGTGAGACGAAAGGAACCAGGAAGGTGAGCAGGCTCCAGAAGAGATGACAGGAAGCAGAGAACCATTGCCGACAACAATAGAGGGGTACCAGGGAGGGAGAGGTAGATGAAAGAATACCAGGGTCGGAGGTCATGTGAGACGTGGCCCCCGAGTCGAAGTACCACTCATGCTGCTGCGGTTGGTTGAGGGAGACAGTGTGGAAGGCATTGGCGAGGCTCTGCTGGTCCCTAGACGGAGGAGCGGCTGCTTGGGATGGAGCACCATAGTGGAAGGCACCTGGAGGTACCCAAGGACCAGCTGCAGGGGCAGCCACCATGGCCTGCTGTGGCTGTTGCTGTGGCTGGAGACCGGCAGGGCGGGGGATGGGGGCTGAGTGGGGGGCGTGGTCCCGACCACATCTGGATGGAACCGGTCCAAGGGTTCCAGACGGATGGCCAAGGCTGGCCGCCCCCGGAAGCAGAAGATCCACCACCGCCGCCCTTGCCCTTCTTACCGCGGCGGCCTCTACTGTTGGTGCTGGTGGTGTTGGTGGTCGTCGGTGGCTTGGGGGCGCCGGCAGGAGGTGTAGCAGCGCTTGCAGAAGATGGCGGCTTGGGGTTGCTAGTGGTGCCAGGAGGAGTGGCAGTCCCGGCACCGGAGATGAAGGCGGTCGATGGTGCTGAAGTAGTACGCTTGGCCATTGTAAGTTCCTCCAAAAGAAGATCGGCACGTGCCTCCATGAAGGTGGGGAAGGGGCGCCCGCGCTTGAGGTGAAGGCCGATGGAGTCGAAGCGTTCGTTGAGGCCTCGGATTAAGTTGAGGACGAGGGTACGATCCGAGACATGTTCGCCAAGGTCGGAGAGGGCATCGGCCATCACCTTCAGCTTGCGGTAGTAGTCGGTGATGGAGAGATCGCCTTGCTCGAAGTTGCGGAACTCAGCGTCGAGGTAGAGAGCGCGGGTTTCGCGGTTGCCGAGGAACTGGGTCTCGACAGCGAGCCAGGTACGTCGTGCTGTGGCGCCGCGCTCCATGACGGCGTCGACCAGCTCCTGGGAGAGGGTGCCGTAGATCCAGGACCGGACGACGCAGTCCATTCGAGTCCAATCAGCAGAGGGGGCAGCCGGTGGAGCAGCAAGAACGTGGGACTCTAGGGAGTACTTCCCTAGGGTGAGGAGGAAGTGCTCACGCCATGGCTGGTACTTGTCAGAGGCCACATCCAGGACGATTGGAACAAGGGTCTGGATGTTCTGGACAGCAACAGCCTGAACGTGAAGGTTGAGGATGGCGGTGGCCTCGTGAAGGTGGAGGTTGTCCCCGTCCTCGTTGGCAGAGGAGCCGTCGTCAGTCGTCATGTAGGGTGGCTGCCTAGGCAGCCGCGCGCTTGCTGGCGGCGCGCTCAAGCGCGAGATGCTCGCGCTCGGCAGCGGCGGCCCGATCCTTCGCGGCGGCAGCAGCCTCCTTGTCCGCCTGGAGGGCGCGCGCCAGAGCAACCTCGCGGGCAGCGAGGGCGGCTGTCAGCAGCATCCTTGAGGCGGAGTTCCTTCACGCGAGCGCGCTCAGCAGCAGCTTCCGCGTCAGCCTGCGAGTCCAAGCGCTCGCGCTCTGAGGCAGCGGAGGCGCTGGAGTCATTGGGTGGAGGAGAGGTGCCGGCGGGAGGAGGGGTAGGTCCAGCCATTAGGGCAGCGGAAGGAAATCGGGGGAATCCCGGTCTCGTGATAGCATGAAAGAAGATATGGTCCAGGAAAGTTAGATAGATTGATTGAGTATCAAGGTACATATTTATACAGCCGAGGGGACAGAGTCCTAATCTAGGAAGGAGAAGATAGAGTCCTAATCTACCCTCGGCTGATCCTAATCAATCTAGGAAGGCGCAGGCTGTACCAGCTGGCCGTATCCTAAGTAATCTAGGAAGGCTTAGGGCTGTATTAGCCGACCGTACAAGCCCAATAGGGCAGCACCGAACCAGGTCCACATGGACTGAAATACATATGCTTAACACTTTTCCAAAAAAAAACCCGGCAACGAGCAACGGGCAGCTCTAACTGATCTACAAAACTGTAGTAGCGGCATATATGACATGAGCTACGATCTGTCTAACTTGAAAATAACAGTGCACGAGTAACTTATGGTGTTAGTCTAAGCACCTCGAGGAGTAATTTGTTAAGTATTATACTTTATCCGCCCTTGAAATATAAGGGATCCAAACATTTGAATTTTCTCTCATAATTTAAGAGATTGAGGATAATGATAAATTAGTTTTTTCATTAATTAATGTGCCCCCTCCTCCCCACCTATGGGTCAATCAAGACTTGTTACATGGTAGTTTAATGAGGGTATATATATTCGACTTTTCCATCTCTCTTGAACTGTCTTAAAATTTTAAGATCTTTTATATTTCATAACAGAGGTGGGGGGGGGGGTACTTTTTAATGCATCTCATCATTAAAATGCATTATTACTAATAATAGCAATAGCTAGCCTTCTGAAAAGGAAACAATCAGATAGACATGGCTTGATTCTCATCATATATCAAAATATGCTTAGAGAAGGTAAAAAAGCCAAGGTCCAATTTAAACCATAGCATATTATTGATAGATAATAGAATGGAAACCGTGTAAAACTAGACCTTGGAAAAAATATGGTCCTCTGAACTCTCTCCTCCCTGCCTTTTCTTATCTGGTGTCCATTCATACGTTTTGACGTTATTATTGGTCCTTGTAGATGATTGTCCACTCGCACAAGAAGGAGCCCAATGCCCTCTGCTGCAAGGGATGCTGCTGCAGTGTAGCTCCTTGCCAATGTACAACTCCACCGTCATCCTCTCAAGCGCAGGTGCGCTCGCAATTACACGCCGCACGAGGCTTAGATGGCCCTTGGATGGCTGCAAGCCGGTGATCTTCACCTCCTGAAGGCGCTCCAGAGAGATCATCTGGTCTTCCTGACCAGCTTCCCGGTTGCAGAAGCAATGAGGATTCGAGCATGGGTCAAACTGCAAATAACAGGATCAATTTAGACTAAAAATTTACAGGTTTGAAACTGTACTTCAGGATATGCATCACATTCTTCTGAAACTTGGACTCACCGGCCTGAGGACGTCAATTGATAGGCGCTCGAGTCCACTACATTTTGCAACAATTTTGATAATGCTTGCTTCAAGGTGCTGCCATTGTGCATCTATGGACAAGTTGGTAATGTTGGGAAGTTGAGGCACTTGGCTCATCATCTCCTCCATTTCCTTACAATTCTTTGCCTTCTGCTTCAGATTTAATCATCGAAGATGCAAAAAGAGCCAAAATGTCTTAGAACAGTTTTCATAGATTTGATGAGATTTCAAACTGTAAATCGTGCAAATCAGAGACACATACTACGGGTGGCGATATGTGCACGCCGAGGCTGTTGGCCGCGGTGCAGTGCTGCAGGAGCCACACGGCCCCGGCGTTGCTGTAGCCGTCGGGGTGGCCGTGCGACCAGAGGAAGATCTTGTCCAAGCGCCGGACGGTTTCCGCGCCGTCGAACCGCAGGCGCTCCGGGTGGCACATGTCCGCGCACGCCAGCGTCTCGAGCCGCGGCGCCGAGATCGTGGTCGCGGCGCCATCGGACGCCATCTTGTAGCAGTCGGCGACGTGCAGCGCCCGGAGGCCTGGCGCGTCCAGCTCCAGCGACGCCACGTCGCGGACGTGGTGCAGCCGGAGCTCCTCGAGCGTCGCGGGGCCGCCGAACCGGAGCGCGGAGAGCCCGGTGATGTACTTGAGACGGAGGCGCCGCAGCCGCGGGCTGCATGAGGTCCGACAGCAGGCGGCCAAGGTTTCGCTCGCCGGCGCTGTTCGGTTCGATCCGCGCATGACTGAGCAGGAGGTCGTTGAGCGCGTGGAAAGCGCTGGCGCCTGCGACCGGGACGGTGACGGTGGCGTTGCCCAATGTCAGGCTCATCATCTCGGCTCTTGCCGAGGCCGGCATCGCAGCGTGGAGCTTCCTCTCAGGCGCCGCCGCCGATGTCATTCGTCTTCGCATGCCGCGGTAGCACGGGCACAGCGAGCGTGAAGCGCCCAGTCACGCGGCGCCCGCCGAAGCGCAACCAAGAGGCGACGTGGTCCGACGTGATGTCGGCGAGGTGGCCGTGCCTGAACAGGTACAGCCCACCGGACGTCATGTCGATGTACCGGTTCCTAGGGGAGCTATAGACGAAGTTGATCTCGAGTTCCTCCACGTCGCTGCCGCTGTTGGCGCGCCGCGCGAGGGCGGCGTCCACGGCGGCAACGAGCCGGCGGCCGTCCTCCGTGTCCTTTAGGCTGGTGCCGGCGCCGAAAGGGTTGGGCGTGACGGCGAACCGGAGGGCCAGGGCGTGAAGGACATGGTCGTCGTCGTAGTTGAGTCCGACGATCTTGCTGGGGCTGTCAAAGTTGAACGGCATGGACAGGGCTAATGCCGAGCCGGCCCCCGCCACCGCCGCCGATCGTTGCGTGTGCACGAACGCAGGTAGCGGAGACTTCGGATACGTGCGATTCCAAACGTTGCAACTTGCAACTCCACATATCTTGAAATTGACTTTTTTTTGGTCTGGGTGATTTGTTGGCATATGAG
The DNA here is from genome assembly GCA_030272315.1 of Paspalum vaginatum. Classification (NCBI taxonomy): domain Eukaryota; kingdom Viridiplantae; phylum Streptophyta; class Magnoliopsida; order Poales; family Poaceae; genus Paspalum; species Paspalum vaginatum. The sequence continues at coordinate 31,815,060 of CM059019.1, read as the reverse complement.
TACGTATGCCGTCCTTGATTTCTCCACAAGGGTTCGTAATTTATTTGTTGCTATTCTGCTTCACGTATGTGACACAATATTGTCTACATAAATAATTTGTTCTTTTTTTAAAAGGAAATTTTTATTGATCTTAGTATATTATACGTGAAGGTGATACAAAACACTAAAGCTAGATCCAAAGGTTTCTCCATCCTCCATTCACTGTTCCAACTACCCATTTTTCTATCTATAGTGCGGTAACAGCGCAAAATTTAATTTTGGTGAGCAAAATGGGGCAACGGCTGGGGTCAGCATAAGGCCCCGTTTGGCTCTTAAGAATTCAGGAAAATTGAAATGTGACTAAATAGTTAGCCCAATAATGTATATAGATTGGAATTCATGATTCCACGTGTATATTAATAAAAAAAATGATCTTAGATTGTATCATGAAGTTTTTTGCTCTCCTTTCCTTACCTAAGGTTCTCAAGTTCTCTTTTCTCTTCTTATATTAGTGGGGAACAAGTAGTTATTGTAATGGAATTCCAATTTAAAAGATCAAATGGGGCCAGACGACTTCCGACCTCTACACAACTAAGGTGTACACAAGAGAAAGAAAAAAAAGACATGACAACCACTATAGTAAACTGCACCACATAACTTGGTCTTCAAAACCTTCACCATCAAATCAACAATTGGAATCAATAAGGCTCGCCAACACCAACGCCTCCAAGGAGAATAAGATACGCCCGCGCACCATCGTTGTTATGGTCCAAACAATTAAGGCCAGACCACGGGCTTTCACCACATGAGAACAAATCCTACAATTTCAAAGAATGGATTCAACAAGATCATTGCCAGGTACAATAGTTAAGGTCAGACCTGGGGATTTCTCCCCAAAGTCGAAAGAAACTGATACACGCATGTACCATCGTATCGGAAAACCCATATGTCGCGACTACCCTTAAACCGAGCTAGAGTTGTCGCACCGCTTAGTCTTAGCCCAAAACGAAGACCACAAACTCTACAAAGGACAACCAATCCTTAGATGTGCAACTCTACGATGACTGATCCGCGTACAAGCCAAATGGCACACAATAATCAAGTCCGTACAATTTATCGAGAGATGGGATTCCTGTGCGAGAAAGTGAAGCGGTAATTAGATGCTAGATAAAATAATTCACTAAGAATGTTTGAACAACACTAGCAAACTATGAAGACATTGTTGCGAGAGGCAGAATACTAGTCACCTTGCAATTCCAGCGATCGCCACCTGCAGAGCGTTCAACCAAACGGCAACCAGCTGCTAGCCGACGGTGACCTGCGTGCATCGCAAGCCATCATGACCGGGAAGTCAGCACCGCAGATACCCAAAGGCCATAGCGCCCAAGACAAGGATGGGTTCCAATCCATGGCCAAGAAACCTATGACCGGTGGTGGTCGACGGCATTTGTCAGTGCCCGTGCCTCGCCGGGCCCAGTTGCGGCTGTCATGCCCAGCGTCGGCAGCCGCGAGCGCCCACGCCCCACAGTGGCTAACCATGCCCACCCGCACTGCGTGTTGGCAGCAGCGCGCAGCCACGCTAGGTCGTGCCCGATGGTGCTTGGTTTTTTGGTTGATTGCACTTGTTCAACTAGGCTGAAAACCCCATCAGCCGAATTTGGTTCTGCTGGCTTTTTGGTTGAACCGATCTAACACTGATTCACCGGTCTTGCCCAGATCTGCAATGTAATGACTATTTCGTGGGGGCTCATATATATACCCCTTGACCCCAACTTTTACTATGCTTCTTCCACCTGAAAGCAACCTAAGATACATTTTGAAAGAGCACTCTCTCCTCCACACCTCTCTCCACTCTTTAGCTTCCAAATCCTCAAATCTTTTGAGTGGATCTAGCAAGAACTCGAGAGCTATGTTCTTCACTCCTCATCCTCTCTTTCTCTCTCATTCTTGAGCTTTGATCTTGGTGACACCTTGAGCAGCCCTAGGTGGTTTGTTACTCTTGGAACCCGAGTTCTGAGATGGCTAGGCGTTGCCTTGGGCTTCACCCCCTCTTGTGTGGTGGTGCCAAAGGAAGTTTGTATTACCCCAGCTTGTGAGAGCATCATAGTAAGTGACTTCATCGTACCTTTGTGGTTGGTGAGGGGAGGATTATGGTTGAAAGAGACATGGATCTTTGTAGGCACCTCAACGGGGAAGTAGGGCACCCTTGGGTGTGACCGAACCTCGGATTAAATCCTTGTCCCCGTGTGCTTTCTTGTTGTTCTTGTTTGTACTTTGTGCTCATACTCTTGTGTTGCAAGATTCACCCTGATGTACTTGTTGTGCAGGTTTGGTGGTGAGCCCCTCTCACATCTGCAACTTCTTGCTCCAAGGAAGATTTGGAATCAAACTAATCCCTCTTTGGTTGTACGGTTTGAGAGATCAATTCAGTTTATTGTTTGATGTGTAGTTGAACTAGTCCACTGCAGTTGAGCCAGCCTTGAGCAGGTTGACCCACACTGGACTAGTTCAACTTGTTGTACTAATTTATTTGGAAAGTTTGTGTATGAAATTTTAGGTTAGCCTATTCACCCCCTCTAGGCTACTTTCAAAACCCATCACCACCTATGGGTTCACCGGCAACCCCTCCCACTCACCGGCCAGTCCCCATCGCCGGAGATGCCGCAATGGCGGCAAGCCGGCGATGAACTGTCGTCACCACTTCACCATCAGTTTGACCGATCCACATCGGTTCTACCGGCACAACAATTCTTCTCGCGGGCTGACACCGTCAGCTGCCGTGTCAATGACACGTGGGACCGGTTGTGACGCTGTCACCCCGCACCATCCGCCCCACCCCACGCAGCTAGGCCGACCCAACCACTGAGCGCACGCGGGCAGGTGGGCCTCAGGCCGCCTTTGGGTAGGCCAAGACATGGCGAGCAGGCCGAGTGCCTGATAAGTCTAGATAACCCCTCCAACTTTGCAAAAAGTCCAACAATGACCCTTGAACCATAAAAACCCCACAACTTCTCAGTTTTAACTCTGATTCTGATGACTCTTCCTTCTAAATTCATCTGAAATCACACTCTGCCTATCTATACCTTTCTCAAAATATTTTCAGCATGAATGAGTGTTCTTTATGTGTGTTTCTTCTGTGTGTACACATAGACGCCATACCGAAGGCCACCCAGGAGCTCAAAGTGATCGCTACCAAGCCGGAGCCCAAAGAACCGACTCCCGACCTCCACTAATCAGACCTTAGGTGATGGCAAGTCCACTGGAATCCCTACTGGATGCATAAAATACCTAGTTCTTACATACACCACCCTATGGTCTGTCGAACAATAAAACTTGCATTGTTTTCGCTGCTAAGGAAACCTGGTAGATAGCCACCCTAGCCAACTTAGAAGTAGCGCATAGGAAATGCTCACCAATCAACTATGATAAAAATTGATGAACTATTCAAAAATATGTGTGTGTGTGTGTGAATGTGTGGAAAAAAGGGATTTTTGGGAAAGATACCACAGCATACGACTTCGGTCGGGTATGCTACCTCTAGAGTGGGGTGGAAGTCTGGGTGCACATATCATGGTTTCCTTGGAGGTCCAGTCTTCCATGGGAAGGATCAGGGATGTGGATGCTTAAGATTGAGCACAAGAAAGTTCTACCCTAACTCGCAAAAGGACTGAGTTGATGTCTCATCTTGTCTAACTCCTTTTTCATGCAACCACTCAATGTTGTATGTGGCAACAGTTGGTCGGAACCACCACAAGGGATAGTCGAACAGTTACTGGTGTGATGGGAAGCGGTGAGGAGCCAAGGAGGGGGTATGTGTCACTAGGCGATAGGGTTGCCTTGGCCCTCTCTTAGTAGCTGTTTGGGCAGAACTTGGGTGGGGAAAGCTTTGAGCGGATAGGATCCCATGTCAATGGGACTTCCGGTCCAAACATGTGGGTAAAGTGTGTACCTATGATCAGAGTATAAATCTATTGGAATAGTCCATGTCCATTGGTATGGATGGGTTATGGCTTGGTTTTAACAACTAGATATTTCATAATCTAAAATGAATTTGAGTATGCTTGTGTGGGTAAAAATGTGGTTTTTGTCCGACAGTTAGTGCCGAGTGCCATGCAGGGTAAGGCCCTATGGTGGTTGTGAAAATATTGGTTAGAATTCCAGGAACCACAATGGACAAAATGTCCGGTGGCAGTTTTTGAAAAGAAAATGTTTTCTATAATTGAAAATTGAGAACTAATCAGCCCTTGCATATGAAAACTGTTTTTGGCAAAACACCCTAAGCTCTACAAATTCCTTGCATATAGTGATAGGAATTACCCCCAACCCCGGATGAAGGTGGGCTTGCAGAGTACGTATGTTGATGTGCTATGTTGATGTTTTCAGACAATGACGACGATCTTGTTGAAGCCCTCTTCGAAGAGGCCGTGATCCTACTACCCAACTCGCTTATGGCATTGGTTTAGAAGGATGTCTTCAGCTGTATCTTTATTTGTATGCTTTCATCTACTTTGGTTTGTAATCTTAAGTCAAACTCTATGCTACTTGAGGAATAAACGTGCTACTAGCCTCCTAGAACTAGCATTTGTATTACATTTGAGTTCCTGAGAAATTGGGGCCGCTTTAGGGTGGTATTAGAGCCTTAGGTTGGATGTAGGATGCGACACTTAGTCTTTAGAGTTTTGAGCCTAAGAAGTTTACGAAGTCTATTCTTATACTTTCCCCACCATTTACACACTCTCTTTTCCTTGTTCCAGATGGCTCCCATGCGGGTGCTAAATGGTCGAGAAAAGACAGGATTCGTGGAGTTGCTCGGCTAGTGCACCCGATAGGTGGGATGAATTTTGACTAGTTTAGGTGATCCTTGTGTTAATTTGCATCTGCTTTATATGCTCATGAATTTTGCATTATACATGATTAATCTTTTTCTTATGTAAGCGTAATTGATGTTGTCCTTTTATGCAACAATTGCTCATTGGTACTTATCCGTACCATAAAGTCATGTATCACTACTATTCTGTTGTGTCAAAGCCCCCCTCCCCTCAAACTACAAATGTATAGGGTCAGTCTCTTGAAGGACTGGTTATTTATGATTTGGATGGATTCACATAAAATCAGAAGGTGATGCCGAGGACCTTCTGTCCTCAGCAGGAGCCTTACACATACGAGGCTCAAATTCGGCAAAGCTGAAGGTAATGAAACACACAAAGAAAATGTTATATTTGTAAGCATGTGAAGTCTACTTGGATTGTACTTGAAAGCAATGCACAGCCTAGCGGCCTAATGAATTTGGTTTTCTAGTTTGTGGATGATGATGGGAAAGTCTATCTGGACATGAGCTACTGCTTTGAGATCCGGAAGGACCAGCCTACTTCGGCTTAAAATGAGGAGATTGAAGGATTAAACTTTGTGATTTTATAACATGAATAAGGTGGTAGGTGGTAGGCGATGGATTATGCCCTTGTTCGCTACCTAGTGACGTGTCTTGTCCTTCAATGTAACATTCTGGTTGTGCGTGGCCTACCACGGGCTCGCTCGGCAGTATGGAGGGCCAAAAGGATCATCAGAACCTCTTGTGTATTGCCTTGTGGCAGATACTGATAGGAGAGAGAAGTGACATGATTGTTGAGAAACTATGTTACTGCGGATAACCAGATCCATTCCCCTTCCCTTCTACAGGTGTGGAAAAGTTATAGATCCCGTCTCCTATCTCGGATGCACAACAGGTAAAGCACACCAGAGACAGATCTAGATGGAGCTTCTGGCATCATTCTCTTATTCATTATAGATGTACATGGGTGTTGCTTATGTAGAGGTGGATAACCCTTTAGGGTTATATTTGGTATGAGCACACCCAAACCCTAATCAGGATTGGGTTTTTTTAACACTCCCACTTGGGCGAATGTCGAGACCAACTCATGCCTCATTAAACTCCCAGAAAACACAGTGGGAAAAATATGGAGAAAGAGTGCATAGTGCCGCAAATTGCATTTACATTTTGTTGCCTTGTTAAAAACCTCATGTGAGAAACTTTAGAAAAACTCACTAAGGGAAAAAGAGTACAATATACATCTTCAAGACAAATTGCGATCTTCTGGATCTAGATTCTATCGAATCAACTGCAATGCCTAAACTTAGGGATGTGCTCCCCCTATCCTTGCAAGATCATCTCAACATGGCAAAAATAACTTCTTCTGGAAGTAGATGCACATGGATATTTTACAAACAAATTGCATATTGATGCAAGGATTATATCAGGAACTTCACCTCAATTCTCTTCTGGGATTCATGAGGTAAGTGCACATAAGTAAGCCACTTTCACTAATGGTGTTTATCCACCTGATTTTAATATTTGATAAAACCTTCGATGAAGGTTTGCATATGAATTGACCATCAAGGTAACACCTTCAAGGCATACAAAAGGACATCCCATGTCTCACAATTGTGATCGATATTGAGCATTCGCCCCCTGACAATGACATATCCCAAAGCCACTATTTCTCATAACTCAAACATATTCTTCAAGATATGTGTCCCATCATTCTTCTAGAATAACGATTGAGAAATCTTAGGGTACATTTTCATCTCTATCACAGACACCACAATCTATATAGTTGTGCAATGTAAATAACATGTCCCTCTAAAGGACATAGGTGATAACATAGATGCATGAGTTCATATCTTTCACAGATTCGTCGCTTCATGCACTCGTTAATTGCAACTTTTATGGTAACAAAATAAATAGTGTATCAGAGACTATCTTTAATCCGTCAAAGATCTTTATTTATCAAATACACTTATATAGTCTGTCATCCTGCACAATGGGGATATTTTGCCAGTAACACCATACCTTCTAGGTTTTTGCCCTCAAGGCATTAGAGGATACCGTCATTCCAAAAACTTTAGGTGGAAAATGCATTATAATGAACATATATCATGAGTGTACATAAATACACACCCAGTAAAACTCGTGAAATGCACACGCTTATCTAGTGAACTTCAGGTTCTTTGGTTCCTCATTTAATTCATTATCAAGTCTTGTATATGGGTCTTTGTCCCTCTATTGGGACATATCAAATTTTAGTGTTTAACTCAAACTTTTATTTTTTCGAGAAAAGTTCCTTCAAAGAAGTAATCTCTCTACTAGGAGATACACTCTCTACTGGAGAGAGTAGCCATTCTTCAAGAAGACATGCTTCATCAGGAAGACGGTATTGGTATGAGATTTCCATGTTGCATATTATAATTTAATATTTTGAGTCCTATAGTTATCTGATAACAGATTTTCAGAATCCTTTACCTGCATAATTCAATTCATGCTATTTGCCGGATATATTACATAACGAAATTATATTTAATTAATACACAAGGGGATGGGTCTCTTCTAGGACCACTTGAACTATCGCATTCACCACATTATTTGATAGTGACCCATAAATGTCCGAACTCCAGGCTTGTGACTTTCACTTTGAGATTTTTGATTCAGCCTCAATTGCACCTTTCATTGACCCGATAAGAGAGCTTTAAGTACTCATGCTTAGGACTTTGTTCTGGATCCGAGTTCTACCAAAGAGAATCATTTGCAACTAGAGAGGCAAGATAGGTGTCGACGCATTCGTCTCCCACATTTAATTCAGATATTTGTCGTTTCCCAAAACGAATGATCAATTGTGTTCTATGTTCCCAGCACAATGATATTGCATACATTGCTAGGAATTTCATCTTCAAGACGAGCCTCTCCATGAGGCAAATCACCGTCAAGGTGAGTTCATCAGAGGAGAGTTTCACATACATCGTGAATGTGCATCAAGAGCATATGCTTGACTAAGGCTGACGGATCATATTCGCAGGTGTCCCTGCAGAATTAGATTAAATGACAATAAGTTAACTATGGATATGATATTAATCCCGAGTATATCCATATCTACTTCAAGTAGAAGCATTTACATTGTATCACAACAGATATGGTTACTCCTCAATGATTTCCTAGCAAACTCCATAAACATAGGAGTATACACTGAACAATATGTTTAGTTTCGCTTTTGTGCGTTTCATTATTCTACAGGAATATCAAGGCATTACGTAAGATGGGTTTTCATCTCCCCCTAATGCCGAGATATTTCAAAGCATACTAATACGATCCTCAACCACAAGCTTCTGGTTGTAGCCAAAGCATGATATGCTGGTGATTTATTGGGAAATCTTACGCACATAGATAAAGTGGGTTTACATTTAAACATTATATGCAGCGAGTTTGGACTTAGATTGATGTAGTGGCATGAATACTTGCATTGGATTCCTTCTACTAGAAGGGTTAGTCTCAACTTCTAGTGAGATACACAACTACAGGTTGTTCATTTGTTATAATTCTGTAAACTTATTACCTTTGCTATAAATTACACAGATAATCTTCAGGATTTTCAGCAGCTCATGCACACCATTTGCCATTTGGAGCAAATAGTTTACTTCAGATCAACAAGCAAAAATGGTGTCCCATTTGTAGTGCTCACAAGGACAAGCAAATAGTTGATTTCAGATCAACATGTAATAGAGATTTCTCTATTTGCAATGTTCTCTAAAGCATTAACAGGTTGCATCGCACATTCAGGCGCGTAGAGAAATATGTGCATATATTAGGATAGTAAAGTACATGACATCAGGCCAGTGCCACCAAGCAGTGATTTTGGTGTGCAGAGTTGTATAGTCCAACTCATTTAATATTTGCCCATGGTTTACCCAATTACTCATACCATTGGAAAACTAGGTATTACCGATTGCAATGTTTTAAGGTATAATGGTTATGAGATAATTAAAACCATACAAGCAATAATGCTTGAGAATAAATAAGAGAATATGCCTGCATATAGCTAAGGCACAGTTGGATTTCAACGGAACGGCCTACGAGACCAATGTACAGACATGCATCTTCGAGAGCACTGTAAGATCCAAAGACACGTGACAAGCTTGAGTTCTGCACAAAACCAAAATGCAATCACAACTTCAGGTGGATGGTGACAACACTCTGTGGTTATTTCCCAAGTAAGTCATTTGTGGTGGACACTACCTACAAGGCAAGTGTTGACGGCACTTAAGCACGCCAAACCTTATACTGCAACCGACAGTATCGGTGTAGCCTTTCCCTTAGGATGAGTATCTAAGGTTTTGTCAATCCGTGGAAAACTAGGTTTAAACTACTATTAATCAAGGATTAATCAATTACTGACTAGTTCTAATAGATCTATAAACTAAAGGATAAAAGATAGTCTAATTACTGACTAATATATATCTAAACTAAACTAAAGGATGATAAACGATGCTCTAATCACAAACTAGATATAAAACTAATAGCATAAACTAGATCAAGAACAAGAGATTAACAAGATCAGCTAAGCAAGATCGATCAAGAAGCTAATATGGCTAAGGATTAGCAAGAGATATAAGACAAATTTCTTATAAACTATAAACCACCCTAAGCATGGATCTAACGTGAAACATAGAATAAACATGATCATGAATGTCATAGACATGCTCGAACCTTTCCCCAGGCTCTACTGTCACTAGTAACCAGGTAATCGACGAACTAGCAAACCTAAACCATCTCTAAGCATGAGAAGATTCAATCAACTAATTAAAGTAAAAAAGATCTACTAAAAGACATGTGGTTTAAACAACCCCGGCCAGGTCACTTGTAGAGATGAAGCATTGCAAAAATATGGATCATAGATCATGTATAAACAAAGAATTAGTAGCAAAGAGACTATTTCATTGATCGAACTCAAGGTTTATCATAGTAAAATAAGAAGAACAGAGAGTCACTCGAGATACATCATGAACTTGAAGCACATAGTTGTCGAATTCGGCGAGACGAACAACATACTCGAAGACGAACTCGAGACTCCCCGGGAACAGGGGTGGTTGGCCGACCCTGGGGGGTAGGTCGGCCGACCCCCTCCTTTCCGGCCTCCTCTCGCTGCCTCCTTTCACCGAGATCTCTTTCTCGACGAGTCTTGCGAAGATGGACCCTAAACCCTAACTTTGGAGCTCTGGTTTACAATAAATTCGATGGAATTGGATACCTCTCCCTCTAGGGGGCCATATATTTATACTCCGTAGAGTCCCCTATACATGGAATCTAATAGGTCGGTTCTAAGAGTCTTAAACACCTATTTCTATGTATATACAAGTTTCTAGAAGAGTCCCGGTCGTCCATATACTTCATTGGTTGGAGATGAAGTCATTGTCCTAGTCCTTCCCGAAATTAGCTTTCCATATTCTGCAGACTTTAGTATTTCGACCATAACTCCCTCATCCGAAGTCCAAATAAGGTAAACTAGGAGTCTAAATCGTAAGATCTACAACTTTGGTATTCAAACTTTCTTCATTTGATGTCGTTAAGGTCTCCGAATTTGGCCAGCAAGGTGCTGCTGTCCTGAAATCCGAGAATATCTCGCGATTTAATTGGAGTTGCGATTAGACTCTTGATAAATCTTCCTTATCTTCATATTCTTCGTACTCAAGCAATCCTTAGTCACCGGAACCTTCTCCATAATTGGCTTGGGCCATCTTTTGGGCTTCAATTGTCCTTCTTTTATTAATTATCTCTCCTCCTTAGACTAGTAGCATTAATCCATCAACGAGAAGGCTTCTCAATTATTGCAGTTATTCACAAATTATTTGTCCATTTTTCTGCAATATTTAATAATGTGCAAAAACAAAGAGCATTCTCGAAAATTGGGTTATTTGTTAGCAAAACAAAACTAAATTATAAGATTAACCTCTGAAAAAGCATAAAATTATGTAAAAATAGAGCATAAATTTAGTTCATATCTTGCGTCAACAGCAAACTATTCTCCTCATATTATATACCATTTGTTCTATAAAGTATGATATATCAGGATCTTTATTTTTCAGTATAAAGATAAACTTTAGAAAAGAATAGACAAGGTCAAGAATATATATTATCTGAGAAATATCATCCAACTGCAAAGTTTCTGACTAAGCAAAGGATGACCACTGCTTGGCGAGAGCGAAATATGACCAATATCCTTCTAGGACAAGTCTCAGTCAACAAACGATGTCACTCTCATAGGCAAAAGTCATTAAAACGAGGAGAATTCAACAGGGTCTTCACAAGACCTTCATTGTATCACAAATTATCATCACTAGCAGGTAAGTGGTCAGACTTATATGACATTTCAGCATTGTTGACGGTCGTAATCTTACGATTTCCACCGTCAATTATCCACCGAATGAAGCAAAGCATGTGAATAAAATGTACTAACCCCTACTACTAATGAGTTCTACTAGTTTTGTATGAATATTTGGATGCAGGTACCAAAATACACATAAAAGTAGCTAAAAATATGTCAAGGACCGAAGTTGAGCTTCAATGGTGAAAAGGGGCTGGGTCGGCCGACCAGTGGCATGGTCGCCCGACCAGTGCCAGGGTCGCCCGACCCTATCTGGGTCGGCCGACCCTATGGCTGGGTCGCCCAACCACCTATCACGGTCGCTCGACCATCGCTCGGAGCCCAAATGCCAAGTCACCAATCTAGCACACAAAGAAACACAATGCAAGGAAGATCCAACCGTCAAACAAAGCATCCAATGTATCCAAGGACCGAAGGACCACCAAACCACGGATCGGTGATGTCACTCATCTAGGAGATGAGCCATGCAACAAATCAGAGCAGGACACATGGTCGCCCGACCTCATGCATGGTCGGCCGACCATGCAAGGCCCGCATTTTACACGTGCACCAACCGTTTCAACAGCCAACCAATGCGAGGAAGTAAGATCAAGCCGTTGGAGGGCAAAGTCGGTGGATCGGGCGGTCGCCCGACCATGGGGCTAGGTCGGCCGACCCCCTACATGGTCGGTCGACCATCGCCTTACCCCCAAAACCGACCTTAGCCACCTATAAATACCCCCCTCACTTGCGGGACTATAAATAGGCCCCGAGAGCTCATTTGTAAAGGTGTGGAGAAGTTGAGAGCTACATTCTACCTTAGAGAGTACCATTTCCACATCTTAATAGTTAGGATAGTCCTAGGAGTTAGAGTGAGTCGAGCTTTGCCTCAGAGTTCTCAGAGATATCTCTGATTCTGCGGTAAAAGTTCTTGTATCTTGTACTCTTATCTTCAGTATAAAATATTTATGTTTTACTTTATTTCCATCTCTTGCAAGTGTGGTGTACCTTTCTTTGCATACTTGCTAGGCTTAGGCTGTGGTTATCTTAGTTAGTCAAGTCCTGTTATTCTCACCGGTGCTATAATCCAACCTGTACGCCAGGCTCTGGTTATGTCCTCTCCTCTGATCAAGGACGATCTATTGTCACTCAAGCTTAACATGAGTGCGTTTATAGCGTGCCATCCTCTCCACGCAGATTTGCTTGGTAGCCCCACTCGGCAACAGCGTGTGGTGTGCCTCTGTAGTCCAGGCCCGTTCGTTCGGGAGGCCCGTAGGTGATAGCCAGGTTCTCTTTCGGTTGTCAACTATCTACCCCTTGACCCCTCGAGGGCGCCAGAATTTCGCTCGACGAGAGACCCTGACTTGTTTACTTGAGTTTCCTTAGTTAACCACCACATAGTCTTTGCAGCCGAATAGAATAGAGTTTGGGAACTTTATCTCGCTCGCTGTCCTCCCAGGCAACTATACCTCTACGTGTATCTTAGGTAGTTTATTTACTTCTTCACCATACACCTATCTTTACCAGACTTACCCCATCCTAGATACTAGTTGGTACATTTCTTAAAGTACGGTGACTTCGATTTTAGTTTATCCAATTATGCTCTCTCGCCTACCGCTTCCCTGTGGATAAATACGATACTCAGAATACTCTAGGTGAAAGGCTACAGCGGTCTCCGAGCGCTTGCGGAGTAAAACCTGTTAAGCCTAAGAGACGCCTATAAGCTTTTCTGGCACCGTTGCCGAGGAAGCAACATGCGGAGATATAATTGATAATCTCTTTTCGAACCCCGTGTCTTTTTAAAAATACCAACTAGTCTTTAGCAGACTCACTTGTCTTTGTTGTTTTTGTTGTGGATGCAACAGAGGGGTGTATGACCGGTTACGACCTACCGGTAAACTTCCACAATAATCCAGAGTCCTTGCTCAGGAGAGTCCGTTCAAACACTGTTCATGGGCAGAGACCTGTACCGATGGAACTTGAACCAATTGCATCAACGAGTCATACTCCGTTCACCAATGTCATGGCTGAAAAGACCATTTGTGAGTTCTCCATTCCCTCCAGCAACAACGTTCCTACGGGACCTGAAGTGCAAGCGGGAAAGAACTTTGAGCTCAAACCCGGAGTCATTCACATGGTTCAAGCTATCCCATTCTGCGGACTAGCAATGGAGGATGCCAACAATCATCTGCAGCAATTCCTAGAAATCTGCAGCACATTCACAATGAAGGGTGCATCCCCCGACGCTGTCAAGTTACGCCTCTTCCCATTTTCGCTTGTCGGAAAGGCGAAGCAATGGTTCTACCTCAACCTGTGCCACACTGTTGACGTGGGATGCGTGCTCTAACGCATTCCTTGCCAAGTATTTCCTTCTAGGGAAGACCAATGCATTGAGGAACAAGATCTCGAGCTTTCAACAGCTCACAGATGAAACAGTGGCAGAGGCCTGGGAAAGATTACAAGAGTGCATCGCGGCCTGCCCCCACCATGGAATGGAACAATGGCTTATCATCCAGAGCTTCTTTCATGGATTGAACCGCTCAGCACAAGAGCACCTGGAAGCAGCCACTAGAGGATCCTTCTTATCCCAGAGTGTGAGAGCCGCCAAGGATCTCATTGAAAAGATAGCCACAAATCAGGGATGGAAAGAAGAGAGGTCTATTACCCGATCCCGTGGAGTCCATCACGTCTACAGCACCGACATGCTCGCTGCCAAGATGGACCTGCTCTTAAAGAAGCTAGAAGACATTCCTGAGACTGCTCCAGTCCAGGCCCTCGATGCTCGCATGACTTGCGAAGTCTGCGGGAATACGGGACATTTAGGGAACGGCTGCCCTGACACTTGACCGGAGGATGCCAATTTCATCGGCAATTCTAGCAACTTCAACAACGGGAATCGTCCTCAACCAGGTTGGAATTCAAGACCATACATTCCATTCTCCGGACAAGGTAACTCCTCATGCAATTCGCAGGAGTTTAACAAGCCTAACTCGTTTGATCAAAAAGCTGTGAATGAAAGCATTAGTAAGAAATTTCATGCTAATGATAGGCTTTTCAAGTCTATCTCACTTCAAATGGAAACTCTTAATAGTGCTATGAAAAATCAACTGAGTTTCAACAAAATGTTAGAAACACAGATAGCTCAGTTAGCCGCCTCTTTGACTAATGTTAATGTGGGTAAGCTGTCGGGTCAGCCTGAACCTCCTCCCAAGGAGCATATAAATGCAGTTACCACCAGGGATGGCAAGTCCACTCAGGACCCTCCACACCCTAGTGGTGCACCACGCACTCACAATGTAGGCAAAGAACAGGAGAAGACCACTGAAACAGAGGAGATGGATGATGATGAGATCAGACCTGAAACAGCGGAGGACAAGGCGCCACCGAAATCACGTCCACACGAATTCTATGACACAACGGTGCTACCTTTCCCCCAACGCAACAAGAAGTCTGCCGCTGACGAACAATACAGTAAGTTCGATGAGGTCATTACGAAATTATATGTCAATATACCCTTGCTAGATGCTATGCAGGTACCGACATACGCCAAATACTTAAAAGATATCCTCAACAACAAAAAACCTTTGCCATCAGCAGAAGTTGTCCGCATGATAGAAGAGTGTAGCGCAGCTATACTCAATCAGCCTCCACAAAAGAAAAAGGACCCTAGAAGTCCTACCATTCCGTGCTCTATTGGGAACCAAGTCTTCAACCAAGCCTTATGTGACCTCGGAGCAAGCGTCAGTGTTATGCCCAAAGTCATCTTCGACAAACTCAACCACAATGCACTCGCTCCCACCACTATGTGCCTGCAGCTCGTGGACCAATCCATACGCCACCCCGCTGGGATTGCTAAGGACATTCCGGTGAAAATCCAGAATTTTCTAATCCCTGTGGACTTCGTGGTGTTAGACATGGAGATTGATGCAAAGACACCACTCATTCTTGGGCAACCATTCCTGAGCACCGCAGAGGCAAGCATTGATGTTGGAGCCGGAGAAGTCCACCTCAACATCAATGGAGTGAGGGAGACATTCTGTCTCAGACCCAAGGTGGAACAGTGCAATCAAGTGAAGTTTAAGTGCCAGAAATATGTGCCGAAGCCACCAGTCATAGACGCCTCCGAAAAAGAGATGGACAGTCTCATAGCATTCATGAAAGGGAAGTTAGCCAGCGAGGCTGCCATCCGACAACAGGAAGAACAAGATCGGAAGAAGGCAAGAGCTAACAAGGCTAGCCCCAACAACCAGGGAATAGGAGGCAAAGCCCCTGTGCAAAAGGTCGGCGCCCACGACCCACCTACGACAACAATTCAGGGGCGTTGCAAGAGTCGACACACCAACGAACCACCTACGTCAATCAATCAGGGGCGTGTCATAAGCAAGTGCGTCGATGAGCCACCTACGACAACTCCAAGATGGCGTGTGAAAATACCACTCGCCACCTCATGCGTACGCGTGTACGACATTCCCGAAGGTGGTAAATGGTGCACCTCCGCAAAAAGGTAAAATTAGCATTATCTCTCGACGGCATATTTATTTTCCGCCAACTTCAATTTCCTTCCAAATCCATTGCATGTTTAATGTTAGTCACTGCATAATTTTTTTATATACATCGTTGCATTTTGAAAAAAAAGAGAGAGGTGCATGGTCGGTTGACCGCCATGATGGCCGGCCGACCGCCATCATGGCCGGCCGACCAGCTTACCGGCCTCCTTTTTTCTTCCAGCGCATGCCACCTGCTCTATTTAAAAAAAAAGGCATGGCCAGCCGACCGCCATGATAGCCGGCCGGCCGCCCGACCGACCAGCTTTCCCCTTTTCTTTCTTTCTTTCCTTTCCCTTTATTTTTCTCTTTTCTCTTTCTCTTTCACCCTTTTCTTTTCTTTTCCTTTACCACTTTCTCTTTTTCTTTTTTCTCTTCCCAACGCACGAAAAAAAAGGGTGGTCGGCCGACCGCCATCATGGCTGGCCGACCGACCCCCTGGCACTCTCGGCACATGCACCAGGCACTCAAGAGGTCGCCATACTCATTTGGCCGGCCGACCTCATTATGGCTAGCCAACACCTCTTTTCTTTTTGCTTTTGGCTCATGCACTGCCCCCATTCTCCTCCTGTGCACTCAAGGGTCGCCTGGACTTTCATGCATGGCTGGCCAACCAGGGCAATGGCCGCTCGGCGCCTGCACATGGTCGCCCGACCAGGCACGTGGTCGCCCGACCTAGGGCGTGGTTGCCCGACTAGAGGCCAGGGCCGGCCGACCAAGGTAGTAGTCACCCGACCCCTGCCTACTGCTCCTCGCCTATAAAAGGCACCTCCACCCCCTTTGCTCGATGCACCAGGCAGCAGCACACTTCTCCCCCTCAAAACTCTCTTATTAGTGCTTAATCAAGCTCTAGTGTTTAGCTAAAATAATGTCCAAATAAAATCTTGTAGCCACATAAATCCTAGCCTCTAATCTCTCTCTTGGCAAGCACAAGAATGGGTTGTGGTGGTGTCACGCCCCACAAGAACGACTAACAACTAACGCTAAAATTCTTCTGTCGTCTTGTAGTTCTTGTGTTCATTTTTTGTGCAGGATGAGACGCCCATTGAAGAGGACTAGGGATGCAATCAGCAAGGCGGCACATCGCCTCACGTCCTCTGGTTCGCAGGGACACATCTCCCGAACGGTGTCCGACAGGGGCTCCTCAAGTGTTGGATCGCCGGAGGAAGAAGCAACCTCGTCAAATTCCAGGTCGGTACTGCTGCTGGACTCCCACATCCAGATACGGAACCAAGACGAAGCCGACCTGCTGAGGTGACTCCACACAAAGCCCATTAGCCTCACGAAATGCTTCGACGAAATGCTCATGACAAGCACAGGTATGTCCGATGAATTCGAAGAAATTTTCAGTACAGTGGGCTGGGAAAAATTTGCTGACATCTGTGAAGGAGGCATAGCGCTCCTCACCAAAGAGTTTCTAATGACCCTCCGAGTAGAGACACTACAGCCCAACACATCTGTGCACTTGAGACTCTTTAACATTGAGCATGAACTGACACTTCGTCAGTTCAGTGATGCTCTCGGGTTCTCACCACGCTGCTCTTTAGTAGCCAAACCCATAGGTTTTAATCCACAAGAGTTCTGGAGAGAGTTAGCTGGACCTGACTACAAGGGGAAGAAATGCATCACACACATTAAGCATCCCACCATGTGTTTCATGGCCCGTTGGATTACCATGATAGTCTTTCCCCGTGATGACACACGCTGTCTGACCGTGGAGGACCTAAAAATCCTGAACGCCATGTGGCGTAAGCAGAAGTATGCACCAGTTCTAGGTATGCTCACTCATTGGATGAAACTAGCTTAGGAGGAAAACTCCATTACAATCACATCTTTTGTGACGAGGATTGCATCCGATCTAGGGGTGTTAGCAAATGCCCAGGTGGCATTTCTACCCCCAGATACACCGAAATTAATTACAGAGAGCCACTTTATCCAAGGACACTTACTGCGCAAGGAGCCTAGCACTGAGAACTATGTCATGATTTACAAGGGGTATGACTTTGAAGTGCCTCTACCCACACCACACTTCAAACTCTACTCCGTGAAAACTCTTTCTATGCCAGTAGAGGGACCCTCTATACCATTAGAGGAGCCACGACACAGTGTTGTAGGAGTCATGACTAGGGCACAGAGGAGAGCAGCAGAGGAACGCATGTGAGAGCAAGCACAGGAGGCACAAGCCGCCGGGACGAGACCTACATGGTTCCATACCGCAGCAGGCGCATCCTGGCAAACTCAGGAAGAAGACCACACTTGGCAGCCTCAAGGAGGATCTGCACACACGTCATGGGGATACGATTCTAGTTCTGCACATTCTCAGCAGTTTGGAGGAGGAACCTACTATGAATCTAGGTCAGGGCAATATGGAGTAGGACCATCTACGTCAGCACGCTTTGCAGAGGATCCTTTGGCTGCCATTTTTGGGACCCTGACCGTCCAAGACCAACGCACTACTGGGATGGCATAGCAACTTAACTAGGTTGATGAGCGCACTCAGGTTATCCAGCAGACAGCCCAACGCACCTTCGACGGGTCCCAGCATTTCTTCCAGTACCACGGCTACTACCCCAGTAGCTTCGTTGAAGCTTGGGGGAACCCAATCGATAGCTGGGTATGTATGTCAGTACCCTTGCTCACAGCACCACCCATGTATCTGCCTTGAGAGATATCACTAGTAATAATTAGTTTAATTTAGTTTGTTTCATTTCAGTTTTAATTATGCTTTACCTTAAAAAAAGAAAAAAAAAGTGGACCATAATAACTCCCATGCTCAAACAATAGATTCACATGCTAGCTTCATTTTGGAAATGATGAATAGATGCTCTATTAAGTGAATGATTTAATTCTTTCATGTGACTTATGCTTAGCTTAGTTTTGAGTTGTGAACAAAAGAAGTAAAACCAAGGTTCTATCTTGTGGATGCCATTTGCGATAACAAGCCTAAGTTGTTGGGAAATGATGATATGACTTAAATGTGGGATGATTCTTTCATGTTCCTAGTAGGATGAACATCTCAGGTTTTTATGTTTAAAATGACAAAATATAGCTCCCCCTCTGTCATAAATGCCTACCAGAGCCGAAAAATGCTTCAAATAGTTGAAACCGCTACAAAGAGCTGCTTAGAGGTGTTTTGAGCTTTGTCAAATTTTGAGTCTCTTTGAGTAGAAATATCACCTTCTGTTGATAGCTAGAGTACAAAAGCACAAATGCAAGTGATCCATTTCGGAATTTGCATCCACCAAAAAGTCTCCAAATACTTCTCATAATCCCCTAGCCTTCAAATCCAAAGGAGTAAGGGTATGGAGCAAAAAAGAGAAGCATGCAAAAGCATGGCAAAAAGAAAGAAAAATGCGTGCAAATGCACGGCATAATGAAAAGCATGCAATTTCAAGCATGGCAAAATAAATAAAGGCTCCATATCCTCTCCAAACTCATAAAGGGCTACAAGGAATGAAAATCAAGAGAAGGAGACATCAGTCCCACCACTCATACTCCGGCAATCAAATAGAAGGAATGATAGAGTAAACTGCTTGGTCCAATCTTTGGCTTAGCAAAATAAACATCCTAAGTGTGCCACATTCTCCCCACCTAAAGCTCCACAAAGGCCTTAGTGTAGGAAAGTGTTGGCCAACTCATGGCCCTTGGTGAGGAAACACCTTTGAGCGATCGAGAGTACCTTGGGGAAGCTACTTTTGTTTTGAAAATTTAGAAAAACACCTGAGAAGGACATCCAAAAAGGGCAAGTCAG
This sequence comes from Paspalum vaginatum, assembly GCA_030272315.1. Taxonomy (NCBI): domain Eukaryota; kingdom Viridiplantae; phylum Streptophyta; class Magnoliopsida; order Poales; family Poaceae; genus Paspalum; species Paspalum vaginatum. The sequence continues at coordinate 31,795,600 of CM059019.1, read as the reverse complement.
AAGTACTCCTACACCAAAGTCGTTCTATCTCTCAACCGCCCAAGGTGAGGTAAGCAAAAAGATACACCACAGGTATTACACATGGTAAACTTCAATTATTTCACTACTTAGAACAAAAGTTTGAGTATTGAGTCATGTATAAGAATTACTCTTCACTTTCGATATTGCAGCAACTCATGATCCACTTTCAGTCTTAGCTTTGCTCGAGGATGAGCAAAAATTTAAGCTTGGGGGGGTGTTGACGGTCGTAATCTCACGATTTCCACAGTCAATTATCCACCGAATGAAACAAAGCATGTGAATAAAATGGACTAACCCCTACTACTAATGAGTTCCACTAGTTTTGTATGAATATTTGGATGCAGATACCAAAATACACATAAAAGTAGCTAAAAATATGTCAAGGACCGAAGTTGAGCATCAATGGTGAAAAGGGGCTGGGTCGGCCGACCAGTGCCAGGGTCGCCCGACCCTGTCTGGGTCGGCCGACCCTATGGCTGGGTCGCCCGACCACCTATCACGGTCGCTCGACCATCCCTCGGAGCCCAAATGCCAAGTCACCAATCTAGCACACAAAGAAACACAATGCAAGGAAGATCCAACCGTCAAACCAAGCATCCAATGTATCCAAGGGCCGAAGGACCACCAAACCACGGATCGGTGATGTCACTCATCTAGGAGATGAGCCATGCAACAAATCAGAGCAGGACACGTGGTCGCCCGACCTCATGCATGGTCGGCCGACCATGCAAGGCCCGCATTTTACACGTGCACCAACCGTTTCAACTGCCAACCGATGTGAGGAAGTAAGATCAAGCCGTTGGAGGGCAAAGTCGGTGGATCGGGCGGTCGCTCGACCATGGGGCTAGGTCGGCCGACCCCCTACATGGTCGGTCGACCATCGCCTTACCCCCAAAACCGACCTTAGCCACCTATAAATACCCCCCTCACATGTGGGACTATAAATAGGCCACGAGAGCTCATTTGTAAAGGTGTGGAGAAGTTGAGAGCTACATTCTACCTTAGAGAGTACCATTTCCACATCTTAATAGTTAGGATAGTCCTAGGAGTTAGAGTGAGTCGAGCTTTGCCTCGGAGTTCTCAGAGATATCTCTGAGTCTGCGGTAAAAGTTCTTGTATCTTGTACTCTTATCTTCAGTATAAAATATTTATACTTTAATTTATTTCTATCTCTTGCAAGTGTGGTGTACCTTTCTTTGCATACTTGCTTGGCTTAGGCTGTGGTTATCTTAGTTAGTCAAGTCCTGTTATTCTCGTCGGTGCTATAATCCAACCTGTACGCCAGGCTCTGGTTATGTCCTCTCCTCTGATCAAGGACGATCTATTGTCACTCAAGCTTAACATGAGTGCGTTTATAGCGTGCCATCCTCTCCACGTAGATTTGCTTGGTAGCCCCACTCGGCGACAGCGTGTGGTGTGCCTCTGTAGTCCAGGCCCGTTCGTTCGGGAGGCCCGTAGGTGATAGCCAGGTTCTCTTTCGGTTGTCAACTATCTACCCCCTGACCCCTCGAGGGCGCCAGAATTTCGCTCGACGTGAGACCCTGACTTGTTTACTTGAGTTTCCTTAGTTAACTACGACATAGTCTTTGCAGCCGAATAGAATAGAGTTTGGGAACTTTATCTCGCTCGTTATCCTCCTAGGCAACTATACCTCTCTACGTGTATCTTAGGTAGTTTATTTACTTCTTTACCATACACCTATCTTTACCAGACTTACCCTGTCTAGATACTAGTTGGTACATTTATTAAAGTACGGTGACTTCGATTTCAGTTTATCCAATTATGCTCTCTCGCCTGCCACTTACCCGTGGATAAATACGATACTCGAAATACTCTGGGTGAAAGGCTACAGTGGTCTCCGTGCGCTTGCGGAGTAAAACCTGTTAAGGCTAAGAGACGCCAACAAGCATTAAAAATTATAATGACCAGATATGGGTTAATACCCAATTTAGCTTCTAGCTATGTAGGATTGTAGCAATATGGGATTTTACTTTTGGTAGATTCTTCGAAGGGGTACAATCCAAGGTAGTTCTGCAACATAAACCCCAACGATGTCCATTAGGGACTGACCTTTACCGTTTGACATACTCCCTCAAAAGCCTACTCGGTGGCTATGATTAGTTAAAATTCTGAGAATTATATGCTACATGAGTTGTCCGAAATAGGACGTGCAAGGTGGTTCTTCAAGAATACATGATGCCTTTCCACACAACACATGGCGAAAAAGTTATCAGAATAATTTTTCGGTGTATTCACAACTTCATGTTGCTTGGGGGTTATTGCCTTATCTCAGATTATGCTTTGTGCCTTTTCAGCGACAACGAGAGCAAGATGCTAACTTCAAGTCGAGCAATTTATGACTGAGATTGTGAGCTACAATTTAATAGTTAAAGCATTAGTAAGGTATCTTAAGCTCACGACTTGAGCACATAGGAAGATCTCAATTTGTGATGTCTCGTTAGCCAAGGATGCTTTGATACATTATGTTATATTTCTTGTGGTTACTTCAGGGTAAAAATAATTTTATGCACAAGGAGAGAGCAGAGAGAAAAGGATTGTCTTATATGCGTTTCATTAATTTCCTTGATTTTGAAGATATTGTATAACTTGTTTTTAGTTGTTAGCCACTTGGTTATATATGTATATAACATATGATGCCACATAACACAAATCATAAAAAATATACATGGCAATCAAAAGAATTGTTCATGCATATCACGATTGAAACCATATCTTTTAGGGTTTGCACGGCAAGTTACATTATGTGATCCCAATGTCCAACGTTTGGGGTGCTAGTGCACGTGTGGCCATCAGAGCAACTGTAACTCACAAGACACTAGTGGCTCGTCCATAGTAAATCACGACGGCGATAGCCCACGTGTCTCGTTTGCGGTCATCTGGACAATGACAATTGCACATAGGCTCAGCGGGAGCCGACCGTCTTGCTCAAATGAGAATGAGAAATAAGCAAATGGGCGAACATAGGCGATAGCGGTGACACCACGTCATGGATGGAATAGCGCTACAAGCGCAAACACAAATAGTTGGGCATGCACGACTGGTGTGGCTCAGGGTGTGATAGTCGTGTCAGTTGCACAGGGCATACAAGCCCACAAAATGTGATAGATACGATGAACTAAAGCGTGTGTAAACCTTCTGGGCGCACTGGAACAACCGGGGAGAAAAGATATATACATACAACTACAGGTATAGAGAGCAAATTTTGCCAAAATTTCTCAGTTACATGCATTTATAATTTTTCTACGAATTATTTGCTGCTGAAAATAATTAATAAATGTAGAACATATAATATATGATATCAGATACATATACACAATGTGAGAGTTTGGTCCCAGCAACCCACCACAGGGTAGAACCTGCAGTGGTTTTAAGATCGGTTGGGGTGGCAAGAAGATCGTGAATGGTGTACAGCACGCAGGAACACGACGACTTAGACATATTCGGGCCGCTAAATCATGTAATACCCTATGTCCTGTATAGGGTGAGTTGTATTGCTGGATGTTTGAGCGATAGATAGATGATCCATATCCCGTACCCCTTAGCTCCCTTTACATAGACCGAGGAGCTAGGATTACAAAACACGTTCCTGAAGAGCCGCCAGCGAACCGACTCGCAAGATTACATGCCGGATTTTGAAGACCAGATCCTAACGAACATTATCCAGGGGAGTCCGAGTGGTTTGCTTGCAGATCACGCTAGCTGGTTTCTTGGACCGGGAGTTAAACCTTTCAGCCCACCTGTTAGGACGATTCAACTCGTTATCATAGGGCACCTGGGGGTATATGACTCACACACACAATATTTATTTGTGTCTCAAAGCAAGAAAAGGTTTCTGCTGGAAACAATTCGTGAGATTAAATAAAACAACAAAGGCCAGCTACAGGTTGTCGCGGCCCAACGTGGCAGGGCAAGATGGCCCAGAGCGGCGTGGTAGCGGGCCAACGCGACGGAGGCCCAGCGGGGTGGAGCGCCGCTCGCGCACTTCCTATATGCCTTCCGGAAGGAAAAAGTTTATCCATCTTCCACTGTTTGCGATTCGTGCATATGATGAATCGGTGGCTGAGATGAACCATAGGGAGTGGGCCGGGGGCGCATGCGCGCACGCCACCATGCAGGCCTAGTACGTGCAAAGCCGCAGCGCAAGGGCCACAGGCCCACAGGAGCATCTGTGCGGACGCGTGGTTGGGTGGGATGGAATGCAGTGCATGGTGGGAACAAGGCAGGACATGTGTCGGCCTATGATTGGAGAGGAGTTTGAGCGTGTGAATTGAATCGTGTTTGTTTTTCCACTTTCAAGTGAGTTTTTCATTCAACCGTACGTCTGTTTTCGAATCCGTTTCAACCATGTTGTTGTTTAAAATTAATGCAACAAAATAAGGTCAGATATGTATATATTTTTTAGAAAAATAAAAATCAACATTTGTAACATGCTATTTCAACATTCTTGGAATACTGTTTCAACATTTCTGAATAAAAATGTTCGATTTGGTCATTTGAAATGTTGAGTTAGATTATGCATATTGTTGAACCAAGTTAAACATAATATTGAAGCATGTGTACAAATATTAATATTAATAGTTGATAGTTTGTTTGTAGTATTGAGCAGACCAAATGCTAAGGTCTGCCACATTTGCTCGTTGAAAGAATCACACCAAAAAATTTAAAGGATGTGATCATATGCACTAAATGTTTGTTGGGCTTGTTGGGCCTTAAAGATGGTTAGCTTAATGACCTTCCAGAAGTCAAATAGGAAGCCCCCGCCGCTCGTTAGCAGCCCTGCAGGGCCTTGATCGGCGAGACCCAGAGACTCCGAGAGACGGGCGCGCGGCTAACCTGTAGAGCCCAGCGTGAGCGGCGGTGACGGCTTTCGGGGCGCTCGGCCCATGCGCTAGTGGCGTGGCCCACTCCAGCAGTGCTGCTTGCGCTCCGGCGCGGCCAACGCATCTGGCGCCAGCGCGTGGTCAGCGGGGTGCGGTGTGGCGCGGCGCGGCCGCTGGTGCGGCGGCCGTTCGCAGCGACGGCAAGCACTTGAGCGGGGCGTGGGGTTGCGTGCGGCAGGCAGCCTACGGGGCTGAGCGTGCCTCCTGCGCTTGGTCTATTTTTTTTTTATAACAGTACGTATCTATCTATCTAGCGAGTTCTATAAAATATATTTTATATTTAATACCCAAATCCATACCCACCTATTAGATCCTCCTATATTTTAAATCGGGTCCACGGATCTTTTATTTTGTCTCTCCCGTGCTTTGTTTTTGTCTCGATTGTGCTGTCCACCTCTCCGAGTCGCTATTAGTTTATGCCGTATGACATGTGGGCCATGTTACTTGATGTAACTAAATCATCTTACGCCCTGCCGTATGGTATATTTCTTTTTCACCGAGCTTCTTACCCACGGGCGCCGTCCTCCCGAGAACTGGTCAGACTCTTGTTTTTCCCTTCGGCCCTTCCCTCCTCCTTGGACAGAGTCTATGACGGCCCAACCGTACTCCTAGATGATCTCAAAAGTCAAAAGTCCATCTCAGCCCATCTAGATTTCTCTCTTCAAGATCAAAATCCAGGCCCTAACATATAGGTATCAATATCAACAAATAAAACGTATATTTTCGGATTGTAATCCCAAATCACCATGTTCGCTGTGAATAATCATGTACAAATATACATCGTACAAAAACAAACAAGACACAGAAGCATTAAGAAATACGGCAGGGCGAGGAAACCAGAGACGGAATGAATTCTTGAGGAGACGAACGAGCCATACACGTTGGCGAGGGCGAGGACGAGGGCACGGTCGTCGTCGGCCGCGGCGTCGTGGAGCGCCCGTGCCGGGCGCCTGAGCCGCGAGCAGCGCGGGGCTGAGGACGGAGGAGGGGGTGACGTTGGCCAGCGCGGATGCGCGGATGCGGGAAGCAGACCAGGCGGACGCGCCGTGCTGGAGCAGGCAAGCGGCGTCGATGCGTGCAGGAGGAAGCCGGTGGAGACACAGCGCGGGAGGCGATTCCCGGCGCAACGGATGACTACGACGTCGAATGGACGAGGCAGGTCCGGGAGTCTGGAGGCCACTCTCGAGTCTTCTGGGCGCCGGTAAAGATAAGATAGATAAAAAAAAAATTTCATTTTTTTATGTCCCAACTCCAAGCGGACCGCACGGTCCTACATGCTATTCCATGCATTCACTTAAATATGTTCTAATACACATGAAATAAAATGATACACTACCTCCGCTTTTTTTTTATAAGACGAGTGATTGAATTTTTGAGAAAAAATCAACCACGTCAAATAAAAAAAACGGAGGGAGTATCAAATGTTTTTGAGGGAAAATATATAGATACGACTTTCAAGTTTCAAAATTAAATAATGTTGTGCAATAGAATAGAACTCATTTTTTAACTTAAAGCATAAGCGCTGCTACTTTATTTGAGGAGAAAAGCAACCGAGTCTTACAATAAACCTGTTACAAACAAAGAGAAAGACAAATAAAAAGAAAAACATGAATAACAGTCTAAGCTATGCATGCGTGACCACACACGGACTTTCTAAGTGCCATTTCTTCCCTGGCCAGATTGAACACACCATTTGTCAGAGAGGCTTGATTGCCATAAAAAAATGCGCTGATTTTATTCCTCCCAAATATTATAGATGGTGTACATCAATAATCCAGTTATGTGCTGCTCCTTTGGTTTGCTCCACTCGACCACCAAGCTTTGATGCTCTGGCCGTTCTAACTTGGCGGTGAAATCAGATTATTTATCCATGACCCGAAAGACGTGTAAAGCAAATGAACACTTGAGGTAGAGATGAAGAACAGAGTCTGACTCCTGATAACAAAACACTTAAACTGGATTGCTAGACCAATATCATTGAAGTAACTTGTCAGATGTGAGGATCTCTGCGTGTAGAAGTAGCCAAGCGAAACTTGTGTTTCCTTCTGCATGAGCCTGCTAGATAGATTTATCCTTGAAAGCTGTTGCATGGTGTGGCGGAACCGCCGATTTAATCCGAACTAAACACACCTGCCACCTCTGGCTTGCAGTGTGGTTAGGTCGAACTAAACCCGGTCGTCCGTCGAGCTACCCAAAAGGGCATTCGATGCAACCATCACCCAGGGATGCCGACATCACACACGTTAAGCCCTCGAAAGAGCCACAACAATTACAACAACCCATCATTTCATACAAACATAGATTGATTTGTTTAAGAATATTTACTCAAAATGGGATACAATCATACTGAAATAGAGTTCCAAAATAACCTCGCAGCGGAAACCGTAACGTAATATCGATATACTCTTGCAGCGGAAATAAAACATCGAGCCATGACATTGAGCCCACCATTGTCATTCTCGATCATGAAGTTCCTGAAAAGAAAACATCAACAACGTAGGGGTGAGTACGTGAGGTACTCGTAGGACTTACCCGTGGGCGGTTTCAACCCGACACATTTGAGAGTATGCAAGGCTTTTTGTGGACTGGACTCTAACCCGCGCAAGCTTACTAGAAGTGAGTCCTTACTTTCGAGTATCATTTATTTCTAAAGTATAAGCCACATTTGGTTCATTATAGTTATTATCATCATCCATAGCTCATATATATCATCATCCCAACTCATATGTCATCATAAAGGAGCTTGCGGAAACGTAACATACAAGTACAAACATGTAATATAAAAAGCATGATTAAATAAACAAGATATTAAAGTTATTACTACGTTGCCCGTGTGCGATACTGGCATTCTCACACCTGGTGAGCATCAGCGATTCGAATCGATTTTTAATTCCCGGGAATAACTATCATGCCAGGGGTATATGCTTACTAGCCATCGCGTTCCCACATATAGCCCCAATCTCCACCTGTCTTGTCCCAAGATTCAAAGCGCCCCCACCTAACCCCCGGGTTGTGCCTCCTCAGGAGCGATACCACAGTTCTCTGAGTCAGCCCTCCCTCGAGTACAAGCGCCCCCGGGCCCATCGGCCTCCAGCAAGTGGATGGGCGGAGCCTCGAAAACTTCGGACAAACCCAGGTAAGACTTTTCCGGTCCCATATCCCAGATAAGCACTCTAGCAATGTTATGCCAATCAGCAGGCGAACAGCGGACGGGCCTTAATCGACTCGGGCGGAGTTTACCGGACTATCCATGTCATTTCTCATCGTCATTTACTCACATCTCCGCCCGGTCTCATTTTTTCATCACGTCATATCATATTTTTCTCGTATTAAATTTTTGTGAAACATTTTGAGTCCTATCATCTCGCGAGTGAATATCTTCACTCGACTTCTACAGTCTAAGCATGGCTAAGCATAGACTTCGTTCTATCCATTCTACATAGGATATCAGGTATTTATGCAGGTGGGGTTCTAAACAACACCTGAACGTAAATACACAATCAAATAAAGGATGGTGAGATTCCCTAGGTAGGTGTATATGCCTAAGGGGCCTACCTTTGTTGTTGATAACTTGAACAAACTAAACTAAAGTTAGTTTGCCGGGTTGTGAGGCTCTGCCCCAGGCAACCCCTTGATCACTTGGACAGCTCCTCCTTCCAAATACCACTTCAGGGGCCTCCAGGTGGTATTTGGGCCTTAGTTGGTCTTTTGGATACCGTTGCTCGAAGTACCTCCACGCACTTGCTTCTCGATCACATATCTGCAGTGAGCGTCGCTATATGAATGATATGCATGATGCAGCAATTGAGATGCCTGAATGTCAAGCACCCGTATGAATAACCATATTTCACATCGCTAACTTAGAATTCCTAGCGTGCATATCTCAGCAGTAGTGAAGACCTATATTGCATTCCAGAAACAGTGGCTAAGTCTTACATATTCTTATGTTTCAAATATGGTTCATTTTGGCATTTATTGGATATACTAGTCTCACATTTTCTATTATTTACGTAACTATGCACTATTTCTACCATTTTCAACTCAGAGCCAAAACCTTACATGCACCACCTCCTATTCTAGCAATGAGTTATGTTCATAACCTAGAGCTCATATCAAGCCCCTAAAGTCACATGGAACATTTTTCACCATAGCAAACTTTTCTTAAATTAAATATATGCTTAAATATAAGACAAGGGCAAAATGGTAATTAAACAGTCAATGCTAGGGCTACCAAAATTTATACGGAGCCTACATATGTTAATAAGGCCTCTGCCTAAATTTCATAATTTTTGAAGCTCATTTTTACCCACCTTTCCCATTTATTAAGGTTTTTCATGCATGTACATTAACAGGGGCAAAAAGGTCTTTTCATACCCAACCATCATATCCATTCTGTAGATCTACTTAATAGGAGTACAATGCAACAAAGTTTGCAATTTTTGGATTTTTATTCGATTTATTATGAATTTCCAAAGTTTCAGCTTAAATAAATGCATTAAATCGAAAATCCTAATGACCAGGGACCTGAACTCGATTAATCATGGACTTCAGGGACCTGCATGCAAGATTTTCAAGACTCAGTGAATAGTACACAAACAGGGAGCGTAAAAATAAGAAGACTCAGGTGGTTTTTGGCAAAACCGGCCTCTCCTTCAACCTCTGGCCGGGCACAGGGAGGACGGCGCAGGGGCGCGGTCGCGCGCGTGCGCCGGCGCGTGGAGGCGCGGGGTTGAAGCCGAGCCGCTCCGGCCGTGTGTTCCCGGCGACGGGCTTTCTTTCCCCCAAGGTCACGTCGCGCGGGGAGGCATGGACGAGCGGGGAACGGCCGTGAACTGGCCCGGGCTGGGCGCCGAGCTCGGTGGTGGCGCCGGCTCGATTTGGCGGCTGCGGCGGAGGGGAGGGCCACAGGCGGAGCGCGCAGGCTGTGCGGGTACGAGGGGAGCTTGGAGGGGGCGGAGTGGAGGCGCGGAGAGGCACGCAGGGGCCGGGCGCGTCCATGAATCGGGACGGCGCCGGTGCATGGAGCTCCGGGGCGGCGACGTCTCGATCTGAGCGGAGAGGCGAGGCAGCGGACCGGGGACGGGCGTGCCGGGTGCGCAAGGAGGTGGGGAGTGGAGTGGGGCGCCTGGGCGTGAGGCGCGCCGGAGGGGCTGGGCACGAGCTGGAGCTTGGCTCGGCCGGCCATGGCGGGCATGCTCTGCGTGTCTCAGCGCGAGCGGGAGAGCGAAGGCAGCCGGGAAAGAGAGCGCGAGCGAGAGGGAGAGTGGGGGCGAGTGAGAGCGAGGGGCAAGGCAGGCCGGGCGGGGCAGGCGGCGCGTGGCCTCGGCGTGGCGCTGCGTCATGGCGTGGCGCGCTGGCGCCCTTCGCCCGCCGCGTGGGCGCAGGGGAGGGAAGGAGGAAGACGGCGTCGCGCGGGTGGACGCGGTCCATGGACCGGGCGAGGCCGACAGGTGGGGTCGGGGTGAGGAGGAGGGTGAGAGGTCTACGGACCGGGTGCATGAGGTGAGGAAGGCAGTGGGGCCCACCCGAGTACCGGCGCAGGCGACCCGACAGGTGGGGCCCGCTCGTCAGCGACTCATGGAGAAAACAAAATTCGAAAAATAGGAAATCCCCTGTTGACTGCAGGAAGACCTGTTTGAAACTTGAGTTTTTGAGTATTCTAGAGTCCGAATTTGAAAAGGACCCAATTGAATGAAACGTTGTACCTTTTAGGATCTACAACTTTGGCAAAAGGAGTAATATCAGATTCCAAGTTTAAATATGATTAAATTTGAATTTAACCTGCTGACTCCAGTTTGACCAAGGTTTAATGCAAACTTAGAAATTCCTAAAGTCTATTTTATGCTCATTTTCAGAGAAAGAGTATTATACCAATGTTGTGTAGTTTTTAATTATATACAACTTTATTATATGATGTTTTGCATGATAGGGACTTTTGTTCCTTTGAAATTTGAATTTTCCTTACCGATCAAGTTTAGGCAGATTTCTGCTTTTTCATTAATCGACTCAAAACTCCACCTAAACCTTTGTGCATGTTACCACACTCAATACCAAGGTTGATCCACATAAAATTATCTACAAGTTTGTTATAGAGAGTTTGGTCCAAATCACTTTATATTTTGAACTATAGTCACAAGTGTACTCAGGGGTTTTGCGAAACTGCAACTTCAATTTTTGTATGGTCTTTCTTGTTTCAAACCTTTGAAGTATCAAATGGAGTCCAATAAATTTGATATTAGGTTCATTTGAAAGGTGATAAGTTTAATTTCATTTCCTAGTCAGGTAGATTTTGAAGTTCTATAGTGAAAACAAAAGTAATTTCAGAACGAAGTTTGGGGAAAGGCTGAAATGCAGATTTGGGAGTTTAAGTGTGGACTAAGTTTGACCTGATTTGACTTGGCCTTTTGAAGCTTTCAATTCAACATTTTTAACTTGTACCAGAAGGAAATTTGATCTATATAACAAGAACTAAAACTTTTGTACTTGAGGTTTCTCATGAAAACCTTTGGTTTTTGAACTAAACACCTAAACAACATCAGGTTTTGTACATTTGAGTAGAACATTTTCAACTTGTGATTTCTCCACCTTAGTTCTTTCCATCTTTAAACATGATTTAGTTATAAGAAATCATTATCTTAAGTCAAAATATGAATTAGGGCTTTTGAGATGCCGGAGGCATCACACATGGTATCCATTCTCTACACGCCCCTTGTCCTGCTTTGGTTGAACAAATTTTTATGCCAAGCCAACATAAACAAGCTAGGGGTGATGTGGATCGATGCCTTGCCTGAGAGCCAAGAGCCATGTCAGAAATGAGTGTCCTACCCATTGCCGACTGCGACTTTCGTGGAGACTCTTGATAATGCAGGGTCAATTTTGTCACAAGGCAGCCGTTCTCCCGAACTAATAATAAGTATAAGTATGAACGATGGAGTCATCCCATCAAATTTTTGGAATATAAGTTGATCTATCACTACTCCATTATGGTTAAGTTGATTTCTCAATCCAAAGAACACCGTAAGTGAATATTTCAATCAATACCATGTTAAATAATTTGTTTTTAGTCACGTGCGTCCCGCACGTGCATTTTGCCTAGTTATATGATAAGGAAGACATACATCCGCACAGTGTAGGTACGCGAACCCACTGGAAGGTTACAGAGGGAGATAGCTGTCTCAACCATTTGCACAAAAGACCCTAACAAAAAAGAAATTACAGCAAGGCCCTCTGGATCTTCTGTGCCTCCTGACCGCCACCGCCATCGTCCTCTTCCGTTGACGCCGAAGCCATGACCGGAGAAGAAAGATGACAGCAACACCACCCAAGCTAGCAGAAACCCCATCTCACACCGGCTTTGGAAAGAACCGCAATAGATGAACTCCATGAACACACCTCGGTCGGGGACTGTTGACGGCAATTAAGCACGCCAAACTTTATACTGCAAGCGACAGTATCGTGGTAGTTTTTTCCCAGGATGAGTATCATGTATTTTGTCGATCCAGGAAACGAACTAATTGAGAACTAATTAACAAGAGTTTATGAAAAACTAAAGGTAAAAAGCAAAGCTCTAATCTACCTCTAAACTAGCTCTAAACTATGTCTAATCTACGTCTAAACTATACTTAATATATAAGATAAACAATTAGAACAGAACTAGAACACTAATTAAGGGGTATTAACTAGATTCTAATCGAGCTCTAATTGGATCCAAAACAAGCATGATAAGGGTACCACAATTAGATAAAAGCAACGAGATAACAAGTAGCTCAAGGTAGACAAGCATGTTCAAGCATATTCATCATAGCATAATTAAATCAAGATCAATCAACTTAACCCCCTAAATCGGCTTAACCTTTCCCCGGACTCCATTGTCACTGGTAACCAGGTAATCGACGAAAAGCTTTCAACAGGCATGTAATCAGAGAACTAGCTTCCAACTACCTTATATGGTCTAATAACATAATTAGCACAACTAGAACCTCTAATCTCCATTATAAAAAAACTAGACATACAACTATATCATTAGTAAGCTAGATCAACAATCAAGAACGCTAGATGAATATAACCCTTAAAGACATAGTCTAATCAACAAGCATCTAGATCTAAATCTAATTAGAGCTGGAACATGCATAATTAGAACAAAAACATGATAATTAGACAAGAACAATGCTTTCATTAATAACTTGTATCATACTTACAACCATGGCCATACCTCCCTTGATGATACAATTAGACCTCTGGAACTAGGTAATTAGAGCACCATGCAAGGCCTCTAATCACCACTACGAACTAGAAGAACTCTAATCCTAGCCTAGAATCTCGACCCTCAGCTCTCCTCTAGTTGTTGTCCCTCTTCTCTACATCTTGTCGCCTTGATAACAAATTGGATGCCTCGACTCGGGGCCTAGACTCGCTTTATATAGTCTGGAGAAGACGTGGGAAAAAAGGTGTGGCGGAACCGCCGATTTAATCCGGACTAAGCACACCTGCCACATCTGGCTTGCAGTGCAATTAGACCGAACTAAACCCGGTCGTCCGTCGAGAGTCATTCGGCTCTCGATATTACCTTTTCCTAGATGAACTGACATCATACACATCTAGCCCACGATGGAGCCACAACAGATACATCATCTCAGGCAGTTGAATATAGCATATATAAACTTATTTTACAAACCAGTTCGAAATAAAGATATAGGTTTCAACATAATGCCATATAATAGGCAATTTGGGAATCAGATAGCGGAAGCGAATTCAAAAACATCTCACAGTGGAAACAAAAAACTTTAGCAGTCCTCATACAATGATGATCAAGGCGAGCAGCACCGAGCCCACCGGTATTACCCTCTTCCAAGCACTTGTCCAGATGTCGCCGGTACCTGTTCTCAAAAGGTGGGGGCAAATCCTGAGTACTAATTACTCAGTAGGACTTAATGGAATGGCTAACGGCCGACGCGAAGCTTGCTTACTATCACGTGGATCCTTAGCCATAGATTCTAAACAGAGACATAATATCATAAAGTAACAAGTCTCATCATTTGCATACGACTCCATAATAATAACTTGCAGAAATGTAAACAATACAATACAAACATGTAGTATTTGAAAACATGAGTAACAGATATAATATATTCAAGTAGTTACTACATTGCCCGTGTGCATTATCAGCATTCCTACACCTGGTGGGCATCAGCGATTCGAATCGATTTTAATTTCCGGGAATAACTATCATGCCAGGGTATATGCTTACTAGCCATCGCGTTCCCACATATAGCCCCAATCTTAACCTGGCTCGTCCCAAGTTCGATTCACTCCCGCCTAGCCCCGGGTTGTGCCCCCATGACGAGCCTGCCGACATCTCGGTCTCCCCGCCATGAGTACCAAGCTCCTCCGGGCCACCTTCCTCTCAAGCAGCGGGTAGGAACGTGTCTCTATGCTTCGGACGAGCCCAGGAAAGACTTTACCGGTCCCATTTCCTGGTTAAGCACTCTAGCAATGTTACGCCGAACAGCAGGCGAACAGCGGACGGGCCTTAAACGACTCGGGCGAAGCCAAATGATACAACAACGCACACCACCAAATAAAATTATTCTCCGCCCGGTCTCCATTTAAATCATGAGCATAATAATAACTTTCATAATAGTAAGATTTCTGAAATTTTTTTGAAATCACCTACGCGACGAGTGACTCCATTCACTCGTATCTACTCGTACCTAGCAGAGCCTAGGCAACTCGTCCTACGAACTCTATTTATAGGTGCTAGGGCCAGGGCGGCCAGGGGATCTAATGCAATTGTTTTAATCAACTCCTAATGCGGATGCGTAATCATCAACCAAGATAATATTAGCTGAGAATTTCATGGTCCTGCCTACCTTCCTTGCTAGGGTCAGTGGGTGCCTCCGGTGCAAAGTCGGGTGCTGGTTGCGGGCCTTCCTGCTGCTGGTTCACTTGCTCCTGCTCCTTGTGTGCGGAGTCTATATGCATGACATAATGCAAATGAGTGCAAAGAATGCAAATGCATGCATATGGTGCAGGTGAAATGTACATACCAGTACGCATCAAGTAACTTTATGAACATTCACTAATGATATCAATTGTAAATAGCACATAACCAATGCAACATGCTTATTTTATGAATTAAAACCCCTATCTGAGTTCGGGTGGTTAGAAAATTCCAAATGACCTCAAGTATTTATGACATGCAGAAACTTACTATACAAAGCCATTGCCAAAATTTCAGCCACAAAGGTGCTATATTATAATTACAGTAATTCTAGCAATTTACAAGGCATTTAACTTATCAGATTTATTATAAATCATAAAAATGGTTTCTGGCCATGAAATTTATTCAGCAAGCAACACAGAGCATAAACATCATGTATAAAATCTAGCAAGTAAAATAACCATGATTTAATAGGTCATCTATTTTCCATATCATTACTTTAACCTATTTTACACACAGATCAAAACAGTAGCAATAAAACCCACAAAAATACTTTCTGATTCTTAAACATGAACATGAGTAACCATTATTTTTCTCAGAATTTATTGTGCACAACAAAAATCACTTTTTCCTATTATTCACCTCAACATGCAACTTCTTATCTATTTCAAAACAGCAAGCAAACTTTAGATGCAGGGTCCCAGATAAATACAGCAAGCTTCATATACAGTAAGGAGCATTTACAAATTATGGTGGAATTTTTGCAGCATTTTTCATACAGTAAGTATTTCTCCCTTCATTTTTAGCTCAAAATTCTTACAAAGGGGTAAATCTGGCATTTTTACAACAATTTCATGGCTACCAAAAATCCCACAGTGTCTAGATGTACTAACAAAGCTACTATCCAAGTTTCAAGATTTTTGGATTCCTTTTCAAGCACTTTTAGTATTTATTTCCATTTTAACAACCATACACTAAACAGGGGAAAAATAGACATTTCTCACATCATTATCATACCCATCCTGTAGATCTACTCAATAGGAGTTTAAAGAAACTAATTTTGTATTTTTCCCATTTTTATTTTATTTTCTATGGATTTTTAAAGTTTTCAAGCAGAAAAATGCAATTAGATTTTTAGATCTACACTGCCAGGGACCTACTCGAAATTTTTCCTAGATCTCGAGGGGTAGCATGTAACTTTCGTGTGACTCAATGCACAGAGCTTCGGACGGGAACAAAGAAACGCTAAATCTCAGGGGCTAAATCAGAAAACAGCCTTCCTCCTCCTCGGTTCTTCTTCCTCCTCGATACAGAAGAAGAGCTACCAGCTGGGCGCCCCGTTCCTGGTCGTGCGGGCTCCCGGGACTTGCTGCGGGCGGCCGGGGAGGGAGAGAGCGGGGCTGGGAACTCACCCATTACCTGAATCGTTGGGGAAAAATGGCGAGGATGGCCGGCGACGGAGCAACAGGAGCTCGTGCTTCGTCGGTGGTCTGTACAACGGTGGTGCGGTCTTTGTGGCCTAGACCGAGGGGAAATGGGGGAGTGGAGGATGGGGATGAGTGGCGCGGTGACGGGGAGGCGCGGGGACGGGCAGAGCGATGGGCGCGAGCTCGCCCGAGCTCGCAGCAATGGCGACGGCGCACGGAACATGGAGAGCGAGGGAGCGGCTTCAGTGGATGAGCAACTGAGTGAAAGAGGAGGAGATGAGCGTCCTCCGCTATGCCTTAAGGTAGGGCCAGGCCGGTCAGGGCGGCCACCGTGGCGCTGGCCGTACGCCGGCGTCCGCGTGGCGCCCAGGCGCCGGCGACGCCGCGCTCCTGTTGGGTGACGCGCAAAGGGGACCGGTTCCGTAGACCCCATTTCACTGACGGGTGGGTCCGGACGACGGAGATGAACATGCATTCGTGAACCGAGTGTATAGAGACGCAGAGCTGCTGGCCCCACGGGTGGATGTCGACATCCGAGCTGCGCGGGAACCGGCCGAGTGGGCCCCGGGTGTCGGTGAGACAAAAACGAAAAATAAATTCGAAATTGGGAAAACCCCTGTTGACTGCAGGATCTTTGTTTTAATTTCGCGATTTTGAGTGATTTAGAGGCCGAATCAGAGAAAACTCAAAATGCAAGAAGTGTTCTAAACTTGGAGATCTACAACTTTGTTATAAGCTTTGACACCATGTTATGTTCAAATTTTGAGGAAAAATTTGAATTCAAAAGCTATGACACCAGTTTGACCAACTGAAACCCTCAGCTTGGAAATTATAAAAGTCTATTTTAGGTCCACTTTCACATAAATATTTATATACTAATGTTGTTTATAATTTCATGATCTACAACTTTACTATATAGAGTTTTGCATGATCATGACTTTTGTTTCACAAAAATTTGAATTCACTCAACATGTCTTGTTTTTGACAGATTTCACAATTTGGAGAATATAGCCCAAAACATTATGTAAACCCTCATGCATGTCAAAACACATAATACCAAAGTTATTCAACATGAAATTGCCCACAAGTTTGTCATAGAAAGTTTAGGCTAGATCATGTTATATTTTGAACTACAAGCACATTTGTATTCAAGGTTTGGTAAAACTGCAGTTTCAATTTATGTGGAGTCTTTCTTGTTTTTAAGCTTTGTGATATCAAATGAAATCCAATGAGATCAAGGACTAGTGCATTTGGAAAGTGATGAGTTTAATTTCATTTCAAAGAAAGGAAGATTTTGAAGTTGTATGATCAAATCGAAAGTAATTTCGGAATGAAATTTGGGAAAGAGTGTCAACCCTAGACCTAGCAAAATTTCCTGAGTGTTGGCTAACTGGGCTTGGTTTGAACTTTCGGGCCCCTTAACATCTGATTTTGAAAATGATCAAAATAACATATTTGAAGGCAACATCTTGAACTAAAACTTTTGTATTTGATGTCTTGCACGAAAATGTATAAATATTTAACTACTCAACTAAGCGTCGCAAGGTTTTGCATGCTCAACTTGAAAATTTTTGACTTAGTGATTTGTTGGTCCAGTTATTGTTCCTTTCTAAGCAAGGTTAAGTCCAAATCCATGATTAACATTAATCTAATTGTGTGTCGAGGCTTTTGAGATGCCGGGGGCATCACAAAAGGAATCGGAAACCGACCCACGGTTGGGTGGGGTCGGCCGACCAGAAGGCCTAAGGTCGGCCGACCTTAGCCCTTCCTTCGTCCGTTTCCTTCTATCTTTTGCGGGAACGTTGCTTGCCGCCTAAGAAATATTTGTGCGGGGTCTTTCGGACGCTTGAGCTTCTGGAATCTTTGTAATGGGCCGAGCTTTGACGAATTCTTCTAGCCTTTGACATATTTGACATCTTTAATGAATAAATATCTTCATTTTCTTGTAGCTCTTGACACTTTATTGAATCTTCTGATTAGGAAGCCTTGATCCACACAGAGGGGGTCATGAGTACACCAAGCCTTCCTTGTTCTTCATCTTCAATTCATGTCATCTAGAGGTCTTTTGTTACTCAAAGTGGATCATGGTGAATTTCGTGAAAAATTGGCTTAAAACCTGAAAAAATCACATGTAGCATATTTCCAAGACAATATTGCAAAATCCACAATTATCGGTGATAAATGTTAGAGAAAGATATAGTTGACGCATAAAATCAATGAAAAACCATATAAAATGATGTATAATTTTCGTACATAAGCCGCGTCAACAGGGACGCACCCTGAGCTTCTATAGCCATGGACCGATGCTTCACACCGACGAGCAGCAAGAAAGAAGCACCTAACCATCCGCCGCAAAGCCATCAATTCCATAGCTTCCCCTCTGTGAAACTCAACCGACGCATGAACCGCCGGAGAGCAACTTCCTAGAAAGAGGTCAACAAGAACGGAGGAAGAACCTGCTACCGCAAGTCACCGCTCCGATTCAAGGGACCCCTCCCTCACAGGCCTCTCACCGGCGCGGAAGCGAACGCTGGCAAAGCGGAGACAAGGCCGGAGGGACTTATTCCACGGCTGCGCCACCGCCACCGCCTCGCCGGCACCACCCGAAAACCCTACCCTAGACAACCTAGGACCTAAACCCTAAACCTAATCTACACCGCCCAGCAAAGAACCGGAGATCCCCTTCGCATCCGAGGCCCAGAGGGCCGCCAGAGGTGAAGGGGATCGACGGCCTCGATGGCGGGAGCACGGGAACCTCCCCTCTCGCCTCGCCCAACTGTAGCAGACGGAAGGAGAAGAAATTGGACAAGGCGTGTGGAGTTAGGCCCAATTCCACTGGCTTGGGGAGCTGTGCTTGGTCTACTTAGTGCGTGGACATTGCGGCGAGGGGCGCACTATGGGCATGCAGCATGCATGGCGCAGTCCATTGGTCAGACCGAATCCAGCGGATTGTCTATCTTACTTTTTTATCAACTATTCCAACTATCTCTTTCTCTATAAACAGTGTCGCTACAGTGTCATTTTGTATTATACACGATCGTTCACACAATCTGTTGGACTTAGGAGGGGGTGGGAAAAAAACTGAAACTGAGGAACCGAACCGAAATGACCGAGACCGAAACTGAAGTGACCGAACCGAATGGAACCGAAGTTAATTTCGTTCTCAGGTTTCAAAATGACTGAACTAACCGAAACCGAAATGACTGAACTGAGAAAAAACAGAAGTAACCGTAAAACCGAAGTTCACGGGCCCACTGGAACGAGGAATCAACCCTACAGCCCATCCCGCACCACTCGGCCGCCCACTCCCAGGCCCAATAGTCCATCGGCCCACTAACACAACCAACCCTAAGTATACTTCCCCCGTCGCCCGTCTAACCGAAGACCGAACTGCTCGGTCTTCATTTTTCTTAGATGTAACTTCAGTTCTAGGTTTCCAAAGACCAAAGTGACCGAGGAACCGAAGAACCGGACCGAACTTTTCGATCTGACTGAACGCCCACCCCTAGCTGGACTTAGTCTCATGCAATCAAGCATGCATGGCTACAGGAGGGGAGCACCGACATGCGGAGACGCAACCCGCGCTGCTGGTAGGGCTTATACAGATTTATTATGGCTGATTGGTTGCTTACATTGGGCTAGGCTGCATAGATTTTTTAAGCAGCCCAGCTATGGCCAGCCTACGACAATGCAATAGGGGAGTGATTGATTTCTTGGTTCCACTCCGGGCCAGGCTCGCTGCATGCAAGCATCGTCTGATTGGTTGGCTGTGCTGGCGCCGAAGCCAGGCCGCGCTTGTGCAGCCGTACGCTCGTACCTTGCGAGCCAGACTCAGGAGAAACGCAGCAGGCGAGCTTTGGTGCGCAGCCAAGCTGGGGCGCGCCGGTTGTTGGCCCAAGCACGTAAATCGAAGACACTTTTTATTATTTGTTTTGCTTATATCTTGTGATTAAAACTTCCAATCGCCAAATAAATTTCATATTTGTATTCGTTATACTTTTATCTACAAAATCAGATCACACTTGATATATAAACATTTTAAAAAATATTTTTCTATTTTTTTATTTTTGCTCCTTGTGTAGGCAACCAAACAGAATCTGTGTGTGGCCAGGCTCAAACCACTCCAGCAATCCAAACAAGCATGCCTGTGCGTTGACGGCTTGGCTCTACTCAGCCTGCACCTGGGCTGCGGCCTGGTCCGAGGCCACCCAGGCAACCAATCACACCCTAGGATGTTATTTTGTTTGATGGCTTAGCAGAATCTGTATATCTATCTGTGTGTTTGGTTGTCCTTGGCTAGCTCCTTCCATAGACTCAAAAGCTAAAGCTATCCAGCCCAGTTGCACAATCCTAGTAAGGCCAGGATAAGAAGGCCGATTCTCCCGTATAAACCTGGATAGGTCAAGTCCTCTTCTTTGCCCTATCCTGGTCATGGCTGTCTAGGCAACCAAACGCCCAAATTTGCATTATCCTAGGCTAGATAGCACCCTAAGAGCCAAACGAAACGATCTATGGGATCCTGTCTTAGCTAGGTTTTCCCAGACACTTCAGATTTCACATCTAGTTGCAGGTCCCAGATAGATCGGATCTATTAAACAGCACACCATACGATGTAAAATCAAACCGTAGGGCTTGATGATGGCAGGTCGCGTGATACAGGTGAAAGTTGATGTCGTGCATATCAGTCGTTGTGTAGAGGGTACCAATCCAATTCAGCAGCAAACATCGACAGCAATGTCGAGGTAGAGCGTGCTGATAACGTGTTAAGAAACTATGTTACTGTGGATCACCTTATTCGTTCCCCTTTCCTCCCACAGGCGTGGAGAAGTTGTAGATCCCATCTCCCATCATAGATGCACGACGGGCAAAGCACGTGAGAGACATATCTAAATAGAGATTCTGGTTTCTTCTCTTATTCATTATAGATGCACATGAGTATTGTTTATATAGAGGTGCATAACCCTTTAAAAGTATATTTTGTATGAGTCCACCCAAACTCTAATCAGGGTTTCTTAACAATGATAAGGGCATATTTTGGCTTTTGGCTTCTGGCTTCTGGTGATACAACAGCGGCTGTAAGAAAGAAAAAAAAACAGTTTTGTATGCTCTTAGATCATTTTATTCAACTGGGCACTGGTTCCTGCTACAGTTGGCACTTAGATCGTTGTTGGAGAAAGGCGGAGCTCGTGTAAGGTTACTCGTAGCAAACCGTACAAATGGTTGTACATAAGGGGAACATATCCTTTGCAATCGAGGTTTTGGTGCAATCACCGTGCAATTTTAATAAAAAGAGTTTCAAATTTTTTTTAAAAAAATCATAAATGTATATCTCTGTCTACTCCATCCATACATAAAATTTCATGATCAAATTCATCTTAATCTAGCGGTTACAAAAAAGACAAATTTGGGGTGCATTTGAACTTTACTGTTTGTTAGAAAATTTGTCTTTTTTGTAATTGCTAGCGTATGACGAATTTGATCATGAAATTTTATATATAAATGTGGTAGGTTGAGATATACATTCATGATTTTTTTCAGAATTTTTTAAAACTTTTTTTAGTAAGATTTCATGGTGATTATACTAAAACCTCAATTGCACACGACGTGTCCTCGTACATAACCTCTACCAAAAGAGCCCTAGTTACGGTAAGCGTTACTGACCAGCCGTTTCAAAAAAATGCTGGGCGGGTGGGCTAAACCTTTTAGGCCCAAGGATGGATGGGCTGGTGGGCTTCTTATGACCCATTTCTCATTCTCTCCCCATCGAAGAAAGGGCGAAACCCTAGAAGAGAAGCAGTGGATGGGCTGGTGGGCTTATGGCCCAGTTCTCATCCTCTCTCCATCAGAGAAAACCCTAAAAGGAAGAGAAGGAGCGGCTGGGATGGTGCGGAGTCTACATCGGAGGGTCCAGGCCATGCTCTGCTCCTCCTAGATAAACCCTCCCTAGTCCCCTCCCCCGATCCGCTCTCCACTCCCTCTCTGCTCGCATCCCCTCCGCCACCGCATCGCCCTCCTCTTCAAGTCGCCGCCTGCCCCGGCGCCGCGCCGGCAGCCTTCCCCGCCGGCCCCCCTCCTCTCCCCGCTCGGTCCGGCGCCGCGGCTGCAGCTTCCCTCCGCCGCGTCGTCTCGCGGTGTCCTGCTCTGCCGCCGTCGCCGATGGAGTTTTGGGGTAACTTTCCCTCTCTCGAAACTCAGCGATTCCCTACTACGATTTGGTGCGACCTCTTTGTTATTTTAGGGCTTAGGGCACAGTGGGTTGTTTAGCTAAGTCCGAATCACCGCTGGTTCTGCCCAGTGGACATTCTAGTATAGTCACTAGTTTTTTGCCCTAGTTTTCTTTTGCCCGTGCGTTGCTACGGGTAATGGAAAAAGTAGCATAACCAAGGCTATATTTTTAGTTATGTACAACTTGTTTGGCCAGGCTACTGCATCGTGACACGATTTATGAAAACAAAAGTGTTAATATTTCCTCCATTCACATATTTATGACGCGGTTAACTTTTGTCTATAACTGTAATCATTTGTCTTATTAAAAAAATTCTCATAAGTTATGATTTATTTTGTTCTAATTTATTTTACCATTAAAGGTATTTTGAGTATAAGTTGTGTTTTTACAGTTTGAATAATTCTTTATACGACAAATTATTGAAGTTGTGAAAAAGTAAATTGTTTCATACATTTGTTAATGGAGTATATGATGCAAGCTTGCTGAATGCAACATCTGCTACCCAGGAAGAGCCATGTCCATAGTAGAAACTTGACCAGCACCAGATATTAGTACTTACAAAGCATCACATGAAAGAGATCATTAAAATATCAAATCAGAAGCTTCGATTACCACAAGATAAAACTAAAAAATTGATGACATTGGAAGAGAAACAAAAACATCCTGCAACAAATAGCAACCATGTTCTCTAAGCATTCTATTTAGAGTCTGCAGTCAGTCCTACTTCAGTAAGTACTTTGCATAAGTTTGGCTTCATCAAAAAAGAAGCCTCCCATTATACTCTACTGATTTTAGGGTGATCACATCCATGGCATATTGGTCAACACCAATTCGAGCACTAACTCATTTGCCCCTTAGTTCAGTTCCTGCAAGGAGAGCACATGTTAATTCATGACCAAGATGCATGGGAACAAATTATTTTTGTAGCATTATTATATTAACTGAAGCCAAAGATTAATCCTTAGTCGGTGTGATTAGCAACAAAAATAGCTACAGATAATTGATAAACTAGTATTTCCATAAGTCACAATAGTCATGTAGAAAAATATAATGTTGATGTGGGGGCTAGCTTTCCTGCAATATCATTTGCCTTGTTTTATGACATGTATGAAATCAGTCCTCATCTCACACACTGAACAAGAATTTAGTAGAAAATACAAATAGCTTGTAGTTTAGGAGAGATCGGGATAGCAAACCTGAATGTATCTGTCACAAGCACTCGCCTAAAGCAATTAGATCTCAACGCTAGCTGTAGCATGAGAAGGACGTACTCGTCCATGTGGTTGAGCATGTAGTGCATGTCATCAAGCAGCATCCAGGCAGCGAAGGTACTGGTAACCTGCCGTTGGGGTCAGTCTGTTGGTCCTCGTAGTCGTTGACCACGACAGCGACTGTATGATAATAGGAAAATCGTTTTTCAAGATAGATTACATGTGGAATTCAGCAATTGCACACTTGTCTGTCATGTATAGTCTTAACTCTTAAGTGAAAATAAGACAGGAATTGGGTTATTACTTTGATCATAGTGCAATTTACAGGAACAAGCTTTTAGTGCATTGGTTTCCTATGACAAGTGAAAAATAAAAGAGAGTAGGTAGTGAACGCTCGCTTGATATGTTATAATTAATTAATTGTAAAGTCTGCTTGTGTGTGCTTGCCATTAGCGATGAGTGCCTGCTTGTGCTCTGGGTGGTGGTAGTGCTGCATCCTCTAGTGGTAATTAGTCAATCTCGTTAGCTTAAATGAGCTGAAAATTTCTCATTCAAAGTTTCACATTTGTTGCAAAATTGTTAACAAAAAGGGCTTCAAGTAAGCTTGCCATAGTTGCCTCTACAGATTCTATTTGTACCCCATCCCAGTTAGCTTCAAAGTGAGTTCAGAAGCTTAAAAAAGGTTCAGAAAATAGATATCACGGTGCCTAGTATTTTTGACACTACAATTACTGCAGATATTTGCTCTGAGCAGTGCCATATATTCCTTCTGTACAAAGCAAATCCTTCTTTTGTAGACAAACAAGTTTTAAACTCTAACAGACACAATTGTTTGTGCTATTCAAAGCCCAGTTGATTTTAATGCATCCTAATGTCCACCTAATTTGAAATGGATCCTTGTTCATATTTAGAGCAGATTTCAGCATAATTTGAAATGAACCCTTGTTCCTGAGGGAACTCAAGAAGGATATTACCTTTGGGTATGTACGCTCCCTACTTTCCTTTTTCTATAAAAAAAAGGTATGCAGTGTAGTCAGTTTGCAAACTACAATGGAATGCGTTGCAGGTTGCTCTAAATATATATATTAGGTAAGTTGGGAGGGGACTACTAATTACTCTAAAGAAGCATGGAGTTCATTCAATTACTGAAGTGCTGAATAATTTTTTCTCGGAAGGTGATTGGTCTCATTTTACAAATTTACGAGGGGGTTATTGCTGCAGTATTCATTTACGAGGTGTCTCATTTAAGAGGTAGACACAAAGATGCAGTATTCAGTATGTTCATTCCCAGATCTTGTGTGGGTGATTAATTAGTTTCTATTTTGATTGCTCTCTAAAGTACCACTGTAGGAGCTTTAGCCCAAACTCAGTATGACCAATACTAACTTCCAAGAAATATGTCATTTCCAACTTCCAAGAAATTTACAGAACTCACTTCAGTAAAACATACCTAGAAACCATACTGTAAATAATTATTCTCACTTCATTAAACCATAGAGTTCATTTACGAGGGGGACACAGATGGCGTCAGCTAGGGTGAGGGAGGGAGGCGCTGTGTCGTGGACTCGTGGGCAACTGAGGGCGCCGCAGAGGCCCACATGTCGGCACCAAAAAATGGAGTAGGGCTGCTTGTGCGGGTCGAAGCCTTGAAGGAGCTGAGAGACGGTGCGGTGAGCAGACGGACGAAGGGGTTGGGTGGACTCCTACGAATGTTTTAAGTAGGAGAGATCTTAGGGCATGTACATTTCTTTGTCGTGCGGTGCCAGTGCAATATGTCTGTTTGCCGGTCTTTATTTTCCCTGTGGAGTCCACCTGCGATTATCATGTAATTCTTCTGATCTAGCCGATTACCTAGATGGCAGGGGAAAATTATAGGTTGAGTGGCTTGTGAATTTGTTTCATAGGGTGCCAGTTAATTTGTTCGGAGTATTGTATTGCGGGATGCTCTATTGCCTCTTGTTATACTTGTTAAATGACATTATTTGATCCTAAATCTTCCTGGCTTATGTTGGTCTGCGTTTCAAAGGTCTTGAAGTTAAGCCTGGAACCACCGTTAAGTATGACCCTGAAGATGGCTACATCTTACACCTTTCCCAGGTTTGTGCCCACCCCTGAGTCCACACTTCTCTAATCATCACTCAGTATGATTTTTTTATTATCTGTTGACTTTGACATCTTGGCAGGCCGCACTTGGGGAATCAAAGAAAAGTGACAGCGCATTGATGTATGTCAAAGTTGACGATCAAAAGCTTGCCATTGGAACCCTCTCAACTGACAAGTACCCTCAAATCCAATTTGATCTGGTCTTCGACAAAGAGTTTGAGCTGTCACACACCTCAAAAGCTGCCAGCGTGTTTTTTTCGGGTTACAAGGTTGTGCAGCCATCTGATGGAGATGAATATCCTTTCTTAGTATCATAGTAGTGTTGTTTTCTGTAGGAATCATTTGAACAATTTCTTTGTGTGTGTGTGTGTGGAATGTTTATTTCCTTGACCTGCATTTTGCCTTGTTCCACAATGGATCTTGATTCCGAAGAAGGTAACACTGACACTTGCAACTTCCTTTCTCAGTTTGGTTAACTGGTTTGTATTTCTGTGCTCTGACATGGGTTAACTGGTTCATATGATTTCAGATGAGGAAGAATTGAATGTTCCGGTTGTCAAGGAAAATGGTATGGATCCTCTCTGTTTTGTAACTTCTTCTGTCAGTTTGATGAGATAATGATTCTGAACGCACATCTACTTGTCCATCAAGGCAAAGCTGAAGAGAAGACAGGTGCTGCAGCTTCAAAATCAAGTGCTGTTGCAAAGGATGTTGAAAAGAAAAGCAAGGATGATGATGACAGTGATGAGGACGAGACTGATGATTCTGATGAGGACGATGGATTATCTCCTGAGGAAGGCGATGATGATGTGAGTTGATGGGGAAATGGTTTATGCCTGCACACAGAATAGTAGATGAGGGTCGTTTCATGTTGATTAGATTTATTGGGATGTTGCAGGATACGAGCGATGAGGAGGATTCCAGTGAGGATGATGAGGACAGTGATGAGGATGAGGAAGAACAAACTCCAACTCCCAAGAAGGTATGCGTTCACTTGATGGATTTACTTTTACATTCACTTAAGTAATCTGCTGTTATCAGATGATATCGATACAATGGTTTGCAGCCCGAGGCAGGCAAGAAGAGAGCAGCTGAAAATGCTCTGAAGACACCTCTCTCTGATAAGAAAGCAAAGGCTGCCACACCATCTGGCCAGAAGACGACAGGTGTGTAGTCATGTGGCTTCTAGTTGAGTTCCGGATTTCTGCTTGGGAAGAGGTGGTATGAAATTGTAACGTGCATTTCCTTTTGAGCAGGTGGCAAGAAGGGTGCTGCCCCACATGTGGCAACTCCACACCCAGCAAAGCAAGTGGGCAAGACCCCTGCAGACAATAACAAGTCAAAGGAGAAGTCTCCGAGATCTGGTGGGTCAGTCCCGTGCAAATCATGCAGCAAGTAAGTTGGCGCAGTTTTCTTTTCTCAGCGCATTTTGTCATCTCTGAAAAAACAATGTATTGATCCCTGGTCTGGCTGGCTTCCTGTCCAGGACATTCAACAGCGAGATGGCTCTGACGGCTCACTCGAAGGCAAAGCATGGTGCCAAGTGAGCGTGGAAAGGAATTTGGGTGACTGGGTGGTAGTAGGCATGGTTTTTGAACTTATTCTCTCAAAGAGTCGTCTTTTGGTGGGCGGGGTATGTGATCGATGCATGTGTCAAGATGAATGCAGCGAAACAAGGCCGTGGTCTGTGAACTTGAATATTTTGGGTTGCCAAGCTGGTACCTGGTAGTATTTGGAATTGTTGCATCTGCATTGATTGCTATTCTTGCTTTCGTATCGCATGGAGCCTGGCTGGTTCTTGCTGATGTGATATGGAGCTTTCCGAGCGTTCTGGATCCAGCAGCCCTGTCCTTACGAGTTTTTTTTTCTAGATAGACACTTCCTGTTACACGTCGGCCATGCTTGGTGGTGCCACTGAATTAAACAGGCGGTGCTGACTGCCGGACAAGGTGAGCCCGTTCCCTGCCTTTCCATGGGAAAGGACGTCGTAGTGGAATGTCTCAGCGAGACGTGGTATGGGTCGTGAGAGTTCATCGCCGGCGGAGGAAGGCCAAAGCCAAAGGTGATCCTGTAAGAAACAGAAACGCAGGATGAAGAGGAAAAAAAACCCGACCGGAGAAAGCAGAGAGAAATAACGGACAAAAACGGATTTTGGCTGAATTAATCTAAAAAACAGTAAAAGAAAAACAACGCACGTTAACTGAATGGAACATTTCCGCGATGGCGAAGGAAGCCAACCAAGATAGATGGAGCATTCTTTTCTTTGCTGCCAACCAAACCATGCTACTCCTGTGTAACAAATTATTAGAGGTTTTAGATTCCGAATAGATTAATAAATATTACATGTATATATGTTTTATGTGTCTACATTTATAACATTTATATGAACACGGACGGATTGAGGAAGAGCCAAAACCAGTACTATTTGCTTGTTTTGAGAGGCCGGCCACTCTGCTGGTGCTAGGACGTGCCACAAGCTTTTACGGCACCAATGGAGGAGCATTAGATATAATGGAGCACTAATGCTCTCCTGCTAACTAATAAGCTAAACAACTGGGTGTCATGACTCAATATGTAAAGGAGCCTGGTCGGTTTCCGAGCTCTGCGATAAGTCCCCATGTGTTGTGGTAAGATTGACTATTTATTGTGGTGTCTATTTCTTACTACGCGCCAGCCACTGATGTTGCCTTCATCGCAATGTGCATCTGACAACAACCGACTTGCAGTGGATCATCATTTTTTCTGTCTGTCTAATAAAGAAGCAGAGCATGCATGACTGATCACACCACAAATCAGAATGATAGAATGAAACCACCACAGCGCGCAGCATGACCAACCGCCTAAGATGTACTTGCAGTAAACCTCTGCATCATGTTGCTTATCATGCATGCATCCTAGTACCCGGGAAACCTCATCTTGTCACTGCACAGAATGACGGAATGTCAAGGGCACCATCGTCAGATGCCCCGTCACACGATAGAAGTAACATCACACGTTGTACTTTTAGGGCCTAATAACTTATAGGCTGTATTATATCAGCAGCTGCTGCAGCATTCTATCACAATGCTTAGCACCTTACAATTGTCCTATAGTAATCTATATACCCCGTTAAGAGTTTGTAAGGTTCCAACTCCCCTCCCATTCCGTCGCTGCGTGTTACTCGCCACCCACTCCGTTGCCAGTTGCCACACACTCCCCAACCCCGGCTCCGCCACCTCGCTCCAGCCCGGCGCCAGCTTGGTCCGTCCACCGCTAGTCCCTGCTATGCCTACCCCTGAGCCGCACGCTGCCATTCTAGCCACCGAACCGCGTGACACGGTCGTCCTGGACCCGCAGCCCCGCCCTGCGATTACCTACACCCTCGCCCTGGCCCGCTGCCGCCGTGCCCCCGCCCTGGCTGCGCCGTGTCGCCCTCCTAAGTTCCCGGCGATCCCGCGCCTCTCTCCCTTGCCATCTTAATTTATTTAATGTTATAAAATTCTAGCAGCAACGTGTTTGGTATAATCTAGTTTGCATAATTCGTTAGTAGAATATGAATCGAATCAAATTCCATCGCCACGTCAATTTTTTACAGGAGCGGCTCTATTGAACCTGAGATCGAATCAAATTCCCTCGCCGTGTCAATTTCGTAGACGTAAATAGTTCAATCTCTTGCCAGGGCAAGAATTTGGACTGGTCGGCATCGTTAGAATATTGACATCATGTCCCAGCTATCAATCATGATGTCGACATTATTAGAAAGGCTATTATCCACTTCTCCGCCACTAACTCTCCGGTGTGCTTTTTTTGCAGGCGAGATGAACTGTAGTGGCGGCCTTGCAGGTCGTTTTCGGTGGTTTTGCAGCGCCTACGAAACCAACGGCTATCTTCGGATGGCATCTTGCGCCAAAGGGAAGGTTGGCACCTCCGGATGGTGTCACATCACGCATCAAGGCAAGCCGCTGCATGAATTAGCTAGGAAGGGTTATGATATGGCTTATTTTACAACTGAGTTGGCTTACTACGTTGCCAAGGATGCTAAAAAAAAAGCTCAATGCCAGTCTTTATGCGATACTCCTAGGTTAGAAAGAAGATAAATTCTACGTATTCTATATTAATTCGTACTAATAAAATATTATTAATGTCATCATCCAAAATTCACGAAACCCATATTTATCATTATAATAGCTGCATAACTCTTAAGGTTACATAATTCAATCTAACATTTTGTGTGTTGCGGTGCAGACTAAAATGATTGTATTTATGCTATTATAGTTACAAAGAGTGTAGTCTAGGATCTGCAATATATTATTTAAAGAAAAAAATACTAAAGGACAGTTCACATAATATACAATGAGCATAGATTTTTTTGCCTTAACATGTGGATTAATTAGAAAATCACATCATCTAAATACCGAACAAATTTTATATACAAGTTTTACGGTGGTTGAAAAAAATAGAAGCTGTCCATCAGAGGAGATCTAAAAGTTCAGAAAAAAGCGGTACTATGGTACCAAATAAGGGGGGGGGGGTCTGATACAAATAATGGCGAGACCGATACCCATATTTTTTAGTTTTTAATTTCACAAAGGGCATAAAAGCCTTTAAAAATAGTGACACTTGTCTTAGTACCAGTGGATACCTTTCCAACCATTGTAATATCTCTCAATTTTATAAGCTAAAATCTAGATATATATACATGACCACACTGTCCTGCAGAACAATTTGGCATATTTTAAGATAAGATTTTAACTAAATATGTATTAAAGACACATGGAAGTGGGGTGGTATTGGGAAAACTATGAATATATATGGTAAAAACACATACAATGTTATGTTACAGTGGTTTGTTAGTTTATCTTAAATAACAAGAATATCAAATAAACACACATATATGGGAGAGAGATGCAAAGATGACTATTTTTATTAGTTGTAGGTACTAATTTTTAATCCATAAACATATATTTGCTAAGATTCTAATAATTCATCTAGTAGCCCTTGTTGATAGGTTTGATTCAAACTGACCACATGAGCTTATAGCACACTTGGATGTGTCTATTTGTAGCGCATCAAGTGTCCGAATCCAATATGTCCAGGGCTAATTGTTTTTTTTCTATGCATGATTTATGCATAACAGAAGCTATTCGCTCATTATTATAGTTTTGCATTAAGACGGTGTTTGGATCGGCTAAAAATTAGTTAGCATTAGTTGCATCCAACTAGCCAATTAGATTAGACATATTAGCTAGTCATGTTTGATCCAAATCAGCTAATTTTCAGTAATTTATATAGTTAATAATTAGTTGGTTGTATCAAATATGCCCTAGTTATGCTTATGTGACATTACGCTTTTTATAGTCCTTGCTTTTCAATATTTGATTCTTTTTATTGAAATAGCGATGAAAAAACGACAACTTTGTGAACAAGTGTTTTATGTTAGTGAAAGAAGTGGAAATAGATGGACAGAGGGGCAACACCAAAAGCCCTCAAAGTCAAATTTGGGTCCACAACGAAAAATGTGCTAGCTAGAGATACATCTTAAGGACATAAAGTAGAGTGAACAGTCTTGTAATTCAACCACGAAGAAGAAATTGATACATATCATGCTAAGTCATAAACTCATAAGCAAGAACTAGATCCTTTCTTCGGTGCCTATATTGGGATCCATTCTACTGCTACACATACGACCCTTGATCATTACTCCGTCCTCCATTATATGAGGATTTTGCAGAAAGTGGCCATGATCATGACCCAGCCATTGCACGAGTATTTTGCAGATAATATGGCGCTAGGCTTATAGAGAACCTACTCCGTGCCGTGACGTGAAAAATCCCGTCATCCATGAGGGAAAAATCATTGGTGGACTGGTGGTACACGAGCCGCTCGCGGTTCGATCCTTGGATCAAGCCCCGCGCCTCACCGGTCACTGTTGGCCTTAATAAATTTTGGTGGACGCAGCCTCCTACGCGTGGAGCCACAATGGGACTGCGACGTATCCCGTCGTCTACGGAGGATGACTCCGATGATCTCTAAAAAGGACGTGGTCTTCTAGTCTGTGTGTAGTTATAGGTCTGTTGGTGTACGTGTGGTGTGAGTGTGGTGTGTGTGTGTAGTGGTATTTGTGTTTTACGTGAACAGATACAGCTGTACTCAGATGAGAGGCGTCAAAAAAAAAAGTTGTGAATGCTCAACGGGTCGTACACGTAGCATTTTCGTTTTGTGTCTCTGTCTGTGTCTATGACGTGTACATGAGACCAGATGGGAGACACTAGCTGGAATTGGGTCCAAGAGACGGTTGATCAGCTTATTGGCAAAATGCGAGGAAAAAGCAAAGCTGAGCTTTCATGGTGCCACGTTACATCAACGAGGGCTTCCAAGTTTTGCGGCCCCGCCTTGGGGTTGGTGGCTTCCGCAGTTGCGCGGAACCTCTGGTTGAACCGTGCTGAGCTTTAGTTACCTCACTTTCCAGTTGCATATAGGCAGCCACCAGGGCCCTCAATCCGACATGTACACACAGAGGTGCTTGCGTTTTTTTTTTCTGCACACCTTTGTGCAAAAAAAAAAAGTCCTTGCCAATTTTAGTTCTGCACATGTAAATCATGTGACAGTATAATTTTTCACACCAATGGCTCAGTGTTTAACAGTATTTTGTTTAAAGGATGGCCATTTATGTGAACGCAGAGGAACAGTACTCTTCAAATTGTTGTCCTGATGATTGCCACAAATTCTATTTGATGTTGGGACTTTTGAAAAATGAATGGAAAATAGGCCGGTAAAGATATAGTGCTAAATCCAATGGCGAAGTTTGGTTGATGTTTGGGAGTTCTAGAGATGATTTGAGAGCTCCAGACTAGGGCTGGGCATTCGGTCTATTAGGGTAATTCGGTTTGGTCTATTACAGGAACTGAGGATCAAAAGTTTCTAAAAAAATTACAGGAACCGAACCCTAATAGACCGAAAATTTCGGTTCGGTTTTTCGGTCCACCGAAATACCCGAGAAGAGGTAGGTGGGAAGACAGAAGAGGAAGGACGGCGGCGTGGGGTGGATCTGATGAGGCGGTGTCCTGGTGCGGTGGTGACCGGACACGGAGGAGGTCCAGGCGAGCGGCGACTCGGCCTGTGACGATGGATCCGGTGCCTACTCAAGCAGATCCGGCACGGTGGGGTCGGAGGTGGCCAACACAAGCGACGAGAGTAGCAAGCGCGGCACAACGTTGTTCGGCCCCGCGGGGAGGAACCGGAGGTGCAACGTCTAGGCAGCGCTGGGAGGAGGCGGTGGTGCCATTCGGTCGCGCGGGAAGGAGGCAGCGGCGCAACATCCTGGCCCGAGGGAGGAGGCGATGGCACGGTGTGCCGAGCGCGGGGAGGAGCCAAGGAGGCGACAACGTGGTGTGCCGGGTGCAGTGTGTGGAGTGTTGGGCCTTCTTTTAGTTCAGGTTTGTGGGTGTATTCGGGTTACAAGAGCTAGGAGCCAAAACCTAACTTGAAGACCGAACTAAACCATTTCTGGAACCGAAACCGAACCCCAAAAACTGAATGGAGTGACATTTCGGTCCATTCGGTTCGGTTTGGTTCAATTTTTTTTGGTTAAAAATGCCAACCCTACTCCAGAGTATGAAGTGGGCAGCTTTTGTAACTGAAAAAAAGAGCCAATATCCAAATTGAAAATTGGGCCGTTATACTCCTTTATTGACCCTATATGTATAACCCCTCGTCATAATTGATGACTTACCACTGCCCAGGATGTTGTCATAAAAAATGAATTTTTTGATAGTTGGTTATACTCATTATTTATTGATCCTATATTGTATAACCCCTCACTATAATTCATGACTTACTAATGTCCAGTATTTTAACGTGAAAGATGGATTTTTTGATAGCCAGGGTGGAAAATCCACTTGGCCGGTCTAAAAAAGCTCTATTGCATTCCCATGAGTACGTGCAATACACATGTGGCTCGAGATGACTGGGCAATAATGACAGAGGGGAAGAAAAAGAGACATAAGCCCGATTGATGACATTTTTCCTTTATCGTTAATTCTAAGATAAAAAAAATAACCGGTGGGTATGGATAGAAAATGAGGTGAGAAAAATAAAAAAACTAAGGGATAAAAAAATAACCGGTGGGTATGGATAAAAAACACTGTAGCGCTACAAAAAAAAGTAGTTGGAATAGTGATAGACAATCTTTTTAGTTAATCCGTTGGAGACGGTCTAAGTCACATTTTTTGGAGCAGTGGCTACACTGTGGCTCCAAAATATACTGTTGGCCTCCTCTCCTGACACCATAGCATACTGTTTTGCATTGCAAAACAGCTCCGGGCACTGTTTTCCTCTTAATTCTAGGCCTATGTCGACGAGGTGCAATATACGGCAGCTGGGGAGGAACGTTGAACTTGACCTAGTGCATGCATCTGGGAGCATGGAGCAAACAGCCTTTGAGTCATCTTGGGAAAGTGCAAGGAAAAGCAAAGGTGCGCTTCCATGACAATGGGGCAGGTGGACGAGGTGAGGTGCAGGGCAACCCGGGGAAGGCGAAAGGGACCCCCCACGCCACGCAGCCACGCTTCGGAGTCTGGTCTGGGCTCGCTGCCTTGCCGGGCCAGCACCACCAGATCCACCGAATCCCGACACGCTCTCTGCTCCAAAGTCCAAACCAAACCCCCGAAAAAAAAAAAAGAGGGAGGAAAAGTCGTATAAAGAGACGCCGCGACCTCGTCGTGGAATCCACCCAGCCCCCTTTTCCTCCCCCGCCGTGATCCCCGATCCCGCCGCCGCCGCCCTCGGCTGCCCCTCCTCGCCGTTGACCGCCGCGGCATTCTCCGCAGCGCGCCCCTCTCCGGATCCAGGTACCCCTCCCTCCTCCTCCCACCCGCCCCGCGCCCCCTCCTGCTATTGCTATTCCCTCCCTCCCCCGCCTCTGCCTCGCCCCTCCTCGCCCGGGCTCGCGGAGCGGGGATCCGTCGGCCCGTCGAGCGGGCCTCGGTGATCCGCGCGCCCGGCCGCTTTGCTCCCACCCGCAGGCCGCTGTTTCCGCCCCTCCCGCCGAAATGGTCTCGCTCCTGTCCCTGTGGCTGAGCCGTGGGGAGCGGCCACGGCGCTCCTCTCGCTCTCCCCCCCTGATCCCTCCGGCTCGAGAGCGGCGGGAGGGCGCGCTCGCTGAGTGCGCGCCTTCGTTCCTGGGCTGTGATCCTGAACGCCGCGGCGGTTTTGTGTGCTGTGCTCAACAGGGACCCCCCCGGGACGGAGGCAGGAGGCTGGGAGCCCGGGTCGGCGGCGGCGCATCCCATGGTGAGTTGGTTCGATGCCACTGGCGCGTCCATGAGCTCGCCCGTGGGTTCTTCCGCAGATTGCTCCTTCCTTCCTTTCGCTTGCGCCGGTCAGTGCTGCGTTGCCCGTCCCGATTCTGATCCCTTT
This sequence comes from Paspalum vaginatum, assembly GCA_030272315.1. Lineage (NCBI taxonomy): Eukaryota > Viridiplantae > Streptophyta > Magnoliopsida > Poales > Poaceae > Paspalum > Paspalum vaginatum. The sequence continues at coordinate 31,760,375 of CM059019.1, read as the reverse complement.
GGTTGGTCCTGCCGGCAGGGTGAGGAGGCCGTTGAGTTCAGCGTGGAGAGGGTCGCGGTCGACGCTAGGGGTTGCGAACGCAGCGCTGTGGACGTCCGCGGTAACACGGTGAGTGGGGTGGGCTTGGCTGTTCAGTTCAAACTAGCTTTGGTTCGCCTTTGGCGGCGTTGTGTGTCCATGGATGATGCTTCGTAGGAACGAAGTAGCCGCTGCTGCCTTTTTTTTTTTTGGGTCAATGTGTAGTGATCTCTTCAACCAAGAACGATAGCCCGTACCACCTTGTCACTTTCAGAAACCATGCATGATCTGAGGTATACCTTTCTCTTTCAGCGAGAAAGGTGGTGTGGGTACAGTATATGCTCCTTTGTGAGCTTTTTGTACCTGCTTGGAGTTAACTCCCTTTGCTAAAGGTGTTCGTTTTTCTGATGAATTCTCTGGTGCTAAGTTGTGGCGACATCCTCTCGCTTTTGCAGTATGTCATTGGCTCATCAGATGACGGCTCCAAGTCATCCACTGTCGTAAAAATTCTGGACAAACTAACTCAGACATGGTATTGGGCTTGATCGTTTTCATTTGTTTACTGCTCCCCTTGACCTTTGCTTTATTTGTAGTTTATCCACTCTTGCTATCGGTCATGTGGCAGGGTTTTACCCACAGTTCTTGGGACGCAGCCAACGCTGACCAACTCGCAGTCTGCGATTCCTGTCAATGATGAGAAGATATTGATTATCAAGAAGGGCGTGCCCTTGAATGAGTCCATTTGGTTCCTTGAGGTACACACTTGCAAATTCGTGCGCTGATCTGTTTTTGGATTTGAGATATTGTTTGTCTTATCGGTTTTTGGAAACACGAGCTGCTTGCACAGTGTGCTTATCAATTTGTTCAGGTCTGCCTCTTCGCTGGAGGCCTACCGATGTTAACACATTTCTAGTATCCTCTGTGGGCTTTTCCTGCTGCACATCCATATCTAACCAAACTCAGTTGTCACTCTCCTGCTGTTTCAGATAGACACCCCCTTTGTTAAGCAACAGCGGAAAATCAAGGGAACAGAAGTTGTTTCTTGGAGCAAGGGGGTAATAGGCGTGGGCCAAAAACCAGTTGTTATTAGTGGGCCTTCTGGTGTTGGTAAAGGGACATTGATTGCAAAGTTGATGAAAGACTATCCGTCGAAGTTTGGATTTTCAGTCAGCCACACTACAAGGTCTCCAAGGGAGAAGGAAATAGATGGGGTTCACTACCACTTCACGGAACGAAGCAAAATAGAGAAAGATATAAGCGAGGGCAAATTTCTTGAGTTTGCACATGTTCATGGAAATGTATACGGCACAAGTATTGAAGCAGTCGAATCTGTTACCGATGAGGGAAAGGTAAGACTACTACAATCTTTTCATACAAACTTCTGAAAGGTGAATTGCTTCATCTTTCCCTTGCTTTCTCATTGAAGAGGTGTATTCTCGACATTGATGTCCAAGGAGCTCGATCTGTGAGGGCTTCTTCCCTTGAAGCAATATTCATCTTTGTATGCCCTCCTTCGTTTGAGGAACTAGAGAAGCGCCTTCGGGCACGGTATATCTGTAGTTTATGAAATGTAGTGTTCTTTAAGCTGATATGATGGATTATTTGATCGTTATCAATCATATAGCATGAAGACATGCTTGATTTATCCTCTGGTCAATTTGGTCATACAGAGGTACAGAGACAGAGGAGCAAATCCAGAAACGACTCAGAAATGCTCGGGCTGAACTTGATCAGTCCAAGGCACCTGGCCTATTTGATCATCGTTTGAAGAATGATGACCTTGAGACTTGCTATGAGAATTTGAAGGTAATTCACTCAGATCATTGCTACCTTGCCTGAATTTTTTTAATGCTAGACTCCAATTATGATCCTCATCTTCCCCAACATAATTGTTTGCAACTTGCAGAAGTTGCTTTCTCTGGACAATGACAAGGAAGATTCAGATAGTATTTGTAAGTTTCGTGAAACGTTTTACTTCCACTATATGTTGATGCTTCAATGTGTGTTTTCTGATGGCAAATCTCGTTATCCTTCAGTTACCAAGGAGGGCAAAGAAACTACAAGTTACTCTATTGTGTCCAAAGTTGACTCAGAAATTTTATTGCAATCTGAAACTGATGGAGCCAAAAATGGAGCTACAAGCTCGTATGCCATCTTGCCTTTTTTTAATTTAATAATACAGCTCCATACTTCCATGTTATAGCTGATGGGTTGACGCATACACATGTTTCTGTTTTTGAACTTTCCTGCAGGTTAGCACTTGATTTGTCGTCTCCCTCAGGAGGTGCACCTGGACGAACAAGGGGCCTTAAGATACGCTCGGTCAACTCCTTTTGACATCAACTTATATGGGTGTTTAAGTTGACCAAAACATTCTTCCAAATGATACTGCAGAAGTGCTGACATGAATTTTGGATCAATTCATGGAAATGGTAGCTTCAGAAACATCTTAGTTAGGAAAAAGAAGGGAACAAACATATGGAATTTACTTCCATTTGTTATTTGTTTGTGCCACAATGAGGCAAAACCTTAGTGAGGTATTGTCCCCTAATTCTTGAGGGATTGTGTACTTCTGTGCTATTGGCAGAGATTGTTCATCTGGTAATGTGATGGGAGCCTATCTAATTGTTCCTGCGGTCTTAATGACATTGAGCTCATTACAGGATTATAATGTGCTGTCTCGACTCGTGCGGTTCTGCGTTATATTGAGCTTGCATCGACTTGTAATGATGCTATTTTTTTTTTCACAAACTCGGAACACTATGAGAAGCAAATTGGTTTAGGGTTATGATTTGTCTAAGGCCCAACATCTCTCGTGGCAGACCCAGCTGAAGCAAACTCCCACTCGTTTATGTTGAACACCGTTCTTACTCCCAGTAAACGCTAGCCCGGTGACCCAACTTCATTCCATCTTTTCCATCACGGATTTAAGCTGCACACAAGGTATAAGGCTTTTTCATTAGTTCGTGAGTCCTGCAAACACCAGATTAGAGCTCACGTCCAACAACAGTTTCGCTGTGGATCCTTAAGGTTCCTAGCCTGTCCGTGAATCAGCTCCATCTAAACCGGATTCATCGGTGCAGAGAAAATATGATACTACTATTTGTTTGCTCATTTTCGGAATATATCTCCACACTGTTGCTCCCGTACTTCACTGCGCTGTTTATATAAGAGGAAGTATACGCATAGCTTTTGTTCAGCTTCAACATCTGATATTCTGAAGTGAAGTAGCAGTGTGGTTCATAGCTAGGGCAGGGTGTCCGTAATTTTATATGGATCCATTTCGTTTTTCCGAAACACAGTATAACGGAGACACTCATAAGGTGTATGCTCACTTCTGTAAACCTACACACTTCCTATCCCTACGAGGGACAGAGATCTGGTGCAGTGCCTTGTTGCACTACAACTTAAGCACTGCACGCGATCTTGGCTGCCAGTTTTTTCCACGGACGCTCTGGATCCAAAGCTACAGTGATATACAGTGCATCACAGTAATTTGATAAACAGTACCGAACAATGGTTGTACAGTGCCTCCACAGTGGTTCCTCTCATGGCCGGCCACTGCTTAGGGCTCCTTTGGAACAAATGTTTTTTCTAGAAAAAACATAGGATTCTCAGTCCTATAGGATTTAGTACTGTAGCAGAATTTGGAACGTAGGATTGTACTATGGAAAAAGTATAGAAAAGTTTTCTTTAGATGTGATTTCATAGGAATTTTGTAGGATTTCAAACATCCACTCTAGCCTCATTTTCCATGCCTTTGCGTAGGATCGAGGCAAGCTGCAGCATATGCCTTTTTAAATATAGTATTTGACTTCATTTCATGGGCGTTTTTTTGGGCCCGTGCGGGCTGTGCGCACAGGGCCTCTAAAATCATAGGGCCCCAAGTTTAATTAAGATCTACATACATATATATACATACGATGCTTTGTTAACCATATAAGATAGCTTAATTAGATCCAAAATGGCTTGCTACGCTGCTGCCTTCTATTCTACTCGTACGTGAGTCACGGTGCCCTCACGGCAATTATGATTGTGTGTGATCGTGATGTGTCGCCTCTCACAGCCCTCCGGCTCAGCCGCCTCTCTCTTTGTTTTTTCATCTTTTTTTATCTATATCAACGAATTAATTGATCTATTGTTTACTTCTTGGGACTGGAAATCATGTCTTCTCCAAACCGGTTCGAAAAATATAACTAGTCATCAAAGCCATAAAAAGGACAAAGAACATAAGACTTAATCTCAAAAAAGTTTATGGGGATGTACATTATAAGATTTCCTCCCAATAATCAGGCTATATATTTTTTATTATTTTGATACATTATGTTAGGGCCTCATTTACGGATTCGAACGATGTCTCCAAATTTTGCGAGACGCCCCTGCTTCATTTCTTGGTACTAATGCCTCCTTTAATACAACTTCCATATCATCCTACTCCATATTCCTATCATATTTCTGTATTTTTTTATTCCTGTATTTTTGCAATCCTGTGTTCCAAAGGAACCCTAAAATTGCAGTGTGACTAACCTCCGATGCGAAAAATCTTTTCCTAATGGCCCAGCAAGTCATCCTCTGCTTAGACATCGCACAAGAAAACAGAACCTTAAACCTAACCAAGCTAAACCTTAGAGCAAAGCTAAAAAAACGAGTACTTAGCCTCGCCGTGATTGAGAGGGCACGGTCCAAGCAATCCTCAAGAATTACCAACCTAAAATTAAATGATGCGAACACCAAGTTCTTCCATAGAAGAGTTAATGCTAGAAGAAGAAAAAATTTCATACAGCAGCTGCGCAAAACTCAAGGATGGGCGGTCTCACACGAGGAAAAGGCTGGAACAATCGAGGAGCATTTTAGCGTAGTTATGGGACGCCCCCTGCTGCGACGCCATGACCTAAATTGGGAGGACTTGAACTTGCCTGCACATGATCTTAGTGCACTTGACGCTCCTTTCACAGAGGAGGAAATTAAAAATGCGATCCTCCAGATGCCAGGAGATAAAGCGCCTGGACCGGATGGCTTCACCGGTGCTTTCTTTTCAAAATGCTGGGACATTATCAAATTCGACATGCTGAATGCAGCCAACGCCTTTCATCTCTTAAGAACGTCAAACCTAGCCATCCTAAACTCAGCCAACATTGTCTTAATCCCCAAGAAAAAAGGAGCTATGTCAGTTGCGGACTACCGGCCGATAAGCCTAATCCACTCCTTCGCAAAAATCATCTCCAAGGTTCTGGCTCTCCGTTTGGCACCTCACATGAACAGTCTCGTCTCTCTATATCAAAGTGCCTTCAACAATGCGTAACACCGTCAGACGTTTGCACAGGAATAAAACTCCCGCTCTTTTCTTAAAGCTTGACATAACAAAGGCCTTCGACTCTGTACGTTGGGAATATTTTCTCACCCAGCTCGAGGAGCTAGGCTTCCCAAGTCGATGGCGCGAATGGATCGCAGTCCTACTATCCTCATCTTCATCTCGCATCCTTCTGAATGGTGTTCTGGGTGCCCCTATTAAGCACGGCAGAGGGCTCTGCCAGGGCGACCCAGTATCGCCGCTTTTGTTCGTCATCGCTATGGATCCCCTCCAAAAGCTCTTAGAATTGGCGACAAACTTGGGCTACCTTGGGAAGTTACGTGGCAGAACCGCCGCCCTGCGAGTGTCAATGTACGCGGACGACGCAATGATTTTCATAATGTAAGGACCTAGATGTCGCCTAGAGGGGGGTGAATAGGCGTAACTGAAAATTTACACCACTTAGAAACACACCGTCAGCACTCACACCTGATAGTCCGATGGGTACAACCGGACAGTCCGGTATAACCGGATAGTCCGATTCTCTACACCGGATAGTCCGGTGTCACACAGAAACCGAAACCCCCAAGGTAAATATACGAGAAAATACTTATCGAGCTATGTGGAGCTGTGTAATGTATTTGTATGTTGATTATGATCTCGGCAACACTTTATCCCTGCACTCACAAAGAGAACTTGCACACGAATAATAATAGTGGAAGCAATAATGTAATGCAAGCAAGTAAAACAACCACAAGCACCAAGCTTGGGTCTCCCAGCAGGGGCACAGCACACACAACAAAGGATTTTAGTCCCAAGGTTCGGGCACACCCGCAAGTGTCCGTACGTCCCCGTTGAGGCGCCCACCAAGAGCTTGAGTCTATTTCAACTCACGGCCTCTTCTTCACAACCACCAAGGCTATGAAGGTGCTCACTGCAAATGCTCCGAAGAGCGGGGTAATCACCTACAAGAGAAGTGGCACCCACAAGCCGGGTGCCCTTCGGGTTGCTCTCGCCGTCTAGGAGGAAACCTCCAAGAGTAACAAAAACGCTTCCCGGAAATGCTTGCCAACTGTGCTCAGAAGCTAGGTGCTCACAATGTAGCTCACACAATCTCACAAATCCTCTCCCAACTCAAGAATCTCACAAATTTAGCTCAATCTCACAAAGAGAGTGTTGGGAGGTGTTACTAAGAGCCTCTGGATGGATGTGGACGTGGAAGAAAGCAGCAGCTCCAACTGGAAGAGAGTGAGGGGTATAAATACCCACCCTCATAAAACTAGCCGTTGGCCTGTGTCAGACCATCACCGGACAGTCCGGTGCGTTCCTACCGGATAGTCCGATAGAGGCGGACTAGCCGTTGGAGCTCAAACCTCCTATACCGGACAGTCCGGTATAGCTCACCGGATAGTCCGGTGAGGGGTTCCCTGATCAGAGGCTAAGGCACTGAGCCTGGGTCAACAGATGAGCAAAGTGTAGGTGTTGTCTCCATTAGAGATACACCTAACTAGGAGATGAGAGCACAAGGAAAAGATCAGAGAGATCACTCTCAATTCTGGGCTCAGTCTTCACCGGATAGTCCGGTGAGGATTACCGGACAATCCGGTGATCCCACCCTCAGCACAATAACAACTCACGAGGAGTGTTTTGGCTCGACACTCTCTGAACTAGCTGTGAGCATATGTTGACTAGAGACTTCCGAGCTTCGCTTCCCTCTTGATAGTACGGCATACCTATGCTCAAGGTGAATATAAATGTAGATGAAATCCACTTGAGTCTTGTCTTGATGAATAATGCCGTCTTGAAATATATCCACAGAGGGAGATAGCGAAGCTGAGCTTCTTCCTTTGTGAGTAATCCTCTTTGAGCGAAATAGTTGGACTTCAATTTAGAAAACCTCTTCGATAGGTAGATGGAGCACATTTGCTCATTATCCATTCATTCAATTTGTCTTGATCATTATTGGCTTTAATATGCAATAGAGTGTCTTCATGATCAGCCACTTGTTATATATGAGAAATCCAAGTAAGTTAGTGACATCCAAATGAAAGAGATACAATTTAGAGTCACTTTTCTTAACATGAAAGTCAAGTGTCTCAAAGTGCATTAATAAAGCAACACTAGTGATGTCCTTTGACAATATATACCTGCAGAAACCTATCAAATGATCTTACAAAGAGATTAGACCTTTAATCGCATTGTCACTCAAACACCAAAACCACTAAGGAGCCTTGTTGCACTTACAATCTCCCCCTTTTTGGTGATTGATGACAACCCCGATCAAAGCTTACAAGAGATAGTCAAATTAAGTGCATGAATCCTCAGATGTTTGGTATGCTCCCCCTAAATATGTGCTTGAGTTACAAAAACTCGAAATTTGAGCCATATATGCCCAAAAACACATATTTCGTGCCAGGAGAGCTCCCGCTATATCTTAGAATTCCAAAACCACATAGTAAGAGGGAAAACACAAAGTAAACCAACTGGGATGCTTGGTTGTGCAACCACTGCCCACTCACCAGATAGTCCGGTGTAACTGACCGGATAGTTCGGTGATAGCAGTCTGCACTGCACCAGGCCAAACCAAAACCACGAAGCCACACAGAGTCACAAAGACGAGCACATAGCTAATAGTATAAATTAGACATAGATATACATATAATCCACACAGATCACATGGAAGGTAAAAGGTTTCAAAAGATTATACGAAAATGTGTCCAATACATGACCCTAAGAGTTCAACACATGAACCGACACATGATACAGCTGAAAGGGAAAATGATAAGATAAAACATGCTGCAAGCGGCTCTAAGGATCTGCTGACTCTTCACAAGGCCTGCTTGCTCCATTCTCCCTCTTTCACTGAGCTCCTCCTGAAAACACTAGAAAAAAAGGGCCACAATGCCACAAAGCTTTAATGTACTTCTCCCCCTTTGTCATTAAGCACCAAAAAGGTCAAAAGAAGAGGAGAAAAGTACCTCAAGGGCTCACTGAGTGCCCTGATCTCATCATCCACTAGAGCTGCCACCCTGAGGTCCTGACTGGAACTGGCTGCTGCTTTGAAAGAAGGCTCCACCCTGACCCATGGAGAAAGGTAGAGATCCTGAAAAGCTCGAGGAGGCCAAGGTGGTGGAGTAGCCTGAGTAGCCAGCAGAGAAGGCTTCACTCATCCCAAAGAGTGACTGAGCAGCCGACTGAGGTGTGGCATCCATGGATCCTGAAACCGGAGGTGCCTGAGGTGCCTGAGTAAACAGTGGAGGCTGGCTGAACTGAGGAGGCACTGATGCCCCGCTAGTCTGACCCTGGTACCCTGTAAAGGGATCCACCAGGAACTCCTCCTCTACCTCTGTCTCCTGCTCATCCTCTACCACTCGGTCAGGTGAGGGTGGTGGCTGCATGCCGAGGTGCCTCTAAATGCCCTTCACCCTGTTATCTGTCAGGGTCTGGTGACGACGGATCTCTCTCTTCTCAGCTATGTCCTTCGCCCTGAAGCACTTAAGGGCTCCCATAATGGCTCTGAAAGCCTGCACAACAGGTGAGGAGCTCCTCCTCGACCTCTCACTGGAGAACTGCCCACTGCCTCTCCTCCTCTGAGGTGACTGCCTCTGCTGTTGTGGCACTGGAGCCAACTGACTCGGAGGTGGGTCTGAGCCTGAAGGTGTAACTGAGGGTGCTGGCACAATCGGATGCTTCACCTTCTTGACACGAAATGGCCGGTGCTCAGTGTCACTGATATAAGCTGTACCGGTCACTCTGTCAGTCACCTCCATGATGAAAGGAGCATATGCGCAACTCCGATATGGGTCAAAGGATATGGCTTTGATCTCCTCCCATATGAAGTTGGTCACGCTGAAAGGCAATGCATCCTCCCTCATCCTAGCAAGCAGATTCTTGGCATAATGTGATATGTTAGTAGCATCACCAATACGAGGAGCCAGGGTCTTTCTGAACATTATGTTCATATATCCATAGAAAAAGTAAAGACCCTGTGAGTGTCCAAAGTTTCCCTGATTGTTTGGAGGATACATGAACTTCATCTCACTGTCAGGGAGACACTGCTCTAGGTGAACCTTAGGCCTGTTCAGATCCACATTGTTCAAACCAAGCACAAATGCGAAGTCAAGATAGGAGATGGAATAAGTCTCACCCTCTGTCATCCATGCCATAGCCCACTTCCTCGGATCTGCATCTGTGTCATCAAAGTAGACTGTGGCATAGAACTGAGCAATGATCTCCTTGTTCCAATCATGCCTGAAACTCATGATCTTCTGGATGTTCTGCCTCCCACAAGCTGCAATCACCTGATCAAAAATGGGGTCTTTCTTGTCCTTCATGTATTTCCAATCAACCCATTGATCAAGTGTGACTGGGTGTTCCTTGGATAGAATCACTAACTCATAGTAATCCTCCTAAAACCTGCTGTGAAACCTCCAGTCATAAGAGCTCTTGGGCTCTTTCCTAAAGTCCCTTCTCCTGTTGTCTCTGATCTCACTGAGCTTCCCCTTTTTCTTGTAATCTACCGCCTTTCTGTTGGGCGGCCTGCTGGGCTTGGACATCTTCCTAGCATACTCAGCCTTGGGGGGTGCTGGCTCTCTCTCCTCTTCTTCCTCAACATCTCTCTCCTCCTCCTCATCATCACTGCTGGGAGGAGCTGGACCCTTACCATGGGGTTTGGGTTGGACCACATAGGTCTCATCCTCTACATCATCATCAGAGGAGGTCTCCACTGCCACCTCTTCATCTACAATATGCATCTGACCTCGAGGAGTGTCCTGCAACGGCCCTTGCCTCATCCTGAGTGATCTTCCCCTTTGAGAGCCACCAGCACCGGTGTCCTCCAAGGGAGAAGAAGTGTCGCTGCTCGACTGAGGGCGAGGCTTAGTGGCCTTTCTCTTAACCCTGGTGTACTGCTTGATGGGTTGCTCACCAGCCATCTACAACCCTGAGAAACAAAGATATGGATTTGGACCCTCGGATTAGCCTCAGAGTGTAAAAGATATAATTTGATTACGATGACTGTGACAACATGATTTTCTGACAGGAATATGTCACAAAGACATAGAGGAATATATGGAACAAGTTTGGGAGCTCATAGAACAAATCTAGAGCCACAAAGAGCAACTGACCTAGGGCCTCTGGGTATAGCCGGACAGTCCGGTAGCGGCCACCGGATAGTTCGGTAGCGCCCAGTGCCCTAGGGTTGGTGGATCTCCCAAACCAGCCATGAAAAAGTTTTGATCTTCTATGACATGATGGATATGCATATCAGGAGTACTTCTACCAAGAGAAATTACTAGCATTGCACCGAGCAAAGAGATCGGGCAAAAAGAGTTCAAAGTACCTTAGAGAGAAGTTCCTAGGTCAAAACTGATGGAGAGGCCGGTGGGATCGGATACCCCAAAGATGCAGCGGCCAATCCCCACCAAAAGCTCCTCAAATCCACAGAGGAACGAGAAGAACTCCTCAAATCGCCAAAGAGATCTTTGAATCAAGCAAGGGCGGCGGTTGGAACGGATGAAAAGCGGTTTGGAGGAAGGTGAGGGAAAAACATGAGAAGTTACCCCTTTGAACCGCGGGTGACGGTAAAACCCGCGTGGACTGGATAGTCCGGTATCCCCTGCCGGATAGTCCGATGATACCGGATTGTCCGTTAGGGAACACCGAATAGTCCGGTAGAAAATGATTTCGCAGAGGGTCTGAGGGCTGTGCTATATTCCTTTGATCCATTTGACTCCTTTATGTAACATAGCCCTCAGGGAAGGTAAGTGACCTTTTGTAAATGCATTTATGTCAAAGCTTTTGGTCAAAAGATGATTTAGTTGAAAGAGATGAGCTTTTGAATAAATTCATTTGGAAAGTGATTTTGAATTTCAGCATAGGAGTCTCAATGTATGTGGTTAGGTACAAACACGCACAGATAACAATAACCACATATAAAGAGAGGTTGATCACAAAGATCTCAACAACAAATGTTTTCAAAATCCCATTTTTGCTATACTAGTGAATTACCATGCCTTGTTTAAGATGATTAGCATGTTTGATTCACACTCAGCTTACAAAGGCACGAGAGGCACTCTTAGCTAGAGTATCAAGCAAACATCTGATCTCATTAAAGTCTCATGAGACATACTCATGATAAGACACAATATTTCACTAGCTCAAACCTTAGGAAATATGCCACAAAGAATGTTAGATACATTGAGGATCACATCATAGATGATGACATATTTAACTCATACCTCCTATCATATTAGAAGCACCAAGCTCTCAAGACTAACTTGACAACTTTCTGAGATTTAGAGGTATCAATCAACTTTCCATACTAGAGTTGGATCACTCAATCTACCAACAACCACACAGGAGTGACAAGGCCTTGAAGCACTTACAATGCATATATGAACTCATACCTTGGCCTTGGTTTAATATACTCATAAGATATATAAGAATAGAACAACCTTTGGTATATGCCCTGATTTTTACATTTTTGAAGCATCTTCAATTTATTTTGCATTATGCCAGTGATTTGGTCCAGTCTACATCTTTTTAATATCTGCAATCTTACTCACATAGAGTTGTTAGTACTACAGAGCCCTAGTATAACTCTACTCCCCCAAATGCATGCTTATGGTTCTTGAATAGCCAATTTCACATGCTCAACTTTTGTAACAAACATGGGGATTAGAAGTTTTACTGTGGCTAAGTGTAGAATGGGTGAAAGAGTAATTATGTAGGTGTACTCACAGGTATATGGACTTGGCTGACACTTACCGGACAGTCCGGTGTCAATACATCGGATAGTCCGGTTATGTCGGACATTCCGGTGTAGTACACCGGATAGTCCGATACAGAGACCGGTAGCCTGGTTAGAGACGTGCCCGACCGGTTGAACCGGCCGGTTGAACCGGTAGATCAGCAGGGCCAACAGACCGGTGCTACCTGTGTCCGACCGGTTGGACCGGTGGGTCCAGCCGATGGGTCCTGAAAGTTTGCACTAGGAGTTTTGATTCTTCCAAGCTTTATTTCCTTTTCTTCTCATGAGTCTCAACCCATATTCCTGCACATTTTAAGGCACTTGCTCCACAAAGAGAGCCGTCAACGTATCACAAGAATATAAGCATAGGATAGGAGTGGAATTTGAACTTGATTGATGTCACTAAGGATGAGTCTTGTCCAAACCATCAAGGATCTAGATAAGCACACGTTACCCATGATGTCATTGAGGATGAAGATATTTCCAAAATTCATATCTTGGCTTGAGATGGGAAGAAAGAATCTTGAGACAATGATATATTTGCAGTTTAGCTTCTCAAGATAGCCAAGACCCTCAATGCATCCTGTAGGTACCTATAGGTCTTCAGGTATGTTTTGGTACCGAAACCTTGTTGGGTCCATCAATGTTAGTCAAATAAACCTTGGGTATCCAAATAGCTTTGGTGAGAGCCTTGGATGAACAAATCACCTTAGCTTCACCACTGCAGCCCTTGGATACACAAGCCACTTTAGTTTTCTTATTGATAAGATTGGGATGAGTAAAGTTACCATATGGGCAATCCTTACCAAGATGCCCCTTTTTCCGGCAATTGTAGCATATTCTTTGCCTGAAGCCCTTTGGTTGATTTTCTGCCTCGATTGCATGTACTTCCTCCTTTACAACCTTGTTGTGAGACTGGGTAGGTCTTCTTGCCTTGGAATTTGTGACTTGAGCTACCACTGACTTCACCAGATATTCCGACACCCTACTACCGGATAGTCCGGTATAATCGGATAGTCCGGTATGTTGTTCCGGACAGTCCGGTGAGCCAGAGCTGCTCACTGCCTTGGATTTGAGGCTTGGGCAAGCCTGAACATTGTGTCCTCTTTCCTTGCACCAATAGCATCTTCTATTTGTTTTGTTCTTCTGTCCTCTTGATTTGGCTTGCTCTTGTGCTTTAGTGCTTCCACCACTTTTAGACTTGATACTTGCCTTAGTGTGTTGTGCATGGTTTGAACCCTCCTCAAGCTTGTTCACCATGTTTTCACAGTTATCTTGAGAAGGTTGCACACAACACTTTTCTTTAAGTGTGATCAAGTCCTGTTTTAACTTTTCAACCTCTTGCTTGAGCTTTTCATTTTCTTTTGCAATGAGGTCATCACAAGATTCTACAATATCATGCTCAACACAAGGGTTACTTGCTTTTAAACAGTAAGGGTTAGCACAAGCAATGATAGAATCAGCTGAAGAACAAGAATTATTTTGCACGAGAGGTTCATAAGATTTTACCGACGTGACAAATACCTCGTGTGCTACCTCGCTCAAGGCTAGCTGATCAATGAGCTGCATACTCTCATCTAGGAGCTCATCTTTTTCTTGTTGGAGCTCCAAGCACTTGTCATTGATCCTATTTAGTAATTCTTTTCTTTCTTCTACCTTCTTCTTAAGCTTGAGTTTGAGCTCTTCTTTTTCATCTTGAGCCTCTTTTAGCTCATCCAATTTCTTCACCAAGTAGTCTTCTTGATTGTCAAGACTTTGCTTCTGCTTGGTGATGATTTGCATCAGCTTGATCACTTTCATTTGGTCCTTCTTGCTGAGGTGGCCAATATCCAAATCTTCATCGGTAATCTCGTCTTCATCTTCATCGTTCCCACTCATCTCTTCCTCACTTTCTTCACTTCCCTTGGCCATGAGGCGCTGATGTGAGTGTGAAATAATGGAGTGAAACTTGGGTGAACATGATTCTTCACTTGGTCTCCATCGCTGCTCTACACTGGTTGGTGCAGCTTCACTGCCACCACCAGATAGTCCGGTATCAATTACCGGACAGTCCGGTATCTGCAGTGACTGCAGCACCAACTGCCTTTCTTGATCTTCCTTGTCCTCTGCGCTTTCACATTGGCTTATTTCTTCTTTTCCTGAGTTCCTTACTGATATGCTTGCTTGTTCTTGAGATTTGCATGCAAAAACATTTTTGAGAGTGGCCCAAATCTCATGGGCATCCTCAAATCTCTTGTACTCATGGAACAGCCACTTAGAGGTATCTAGACTCAAAGTGCTCAATAAATAATTAGCAACTCGAGCATTGAGCTGCAAGCGTATTGTCTCCTCATGAGATAGGTTGCCCCAATCATAGTTAGAAGGCAATATGCTAGCTTCTACAATTTGCTCCACAAGTGGACCATTGGTCCTAAGCAAATTAAGTACATGAGTTGACCACTGAGAATAGTTAGAGCCATCAAGCATGAGCGGCTCACAAGTTACCTCACTAGGTGTTGACATCTTTACTCACGACGGTGAAGCTTTTCGGTGAGTCCTTGCTCTGATACCAATTGTAAGGACCAAGATGTCGCCTAGAGAGGGGGTGAATAGGCGTAACTGAAAATTTACACCACTTAGAAACACACCATCAGCACTCACACCGGATAGTCCGATGGGTACAACTGGACAGTCCGGTATAACCGGATAGTCCGGTTCTCTACACCGGATAGTCCGGTGTCACACAGAAAACGAAACCCCCAAGGTAAATATACGAGAAAATACTTATCGAGCTATGTGGAGCTGTGCAATGTGTTTGTATGTTGATTATGATCTCGGCAACACTTTATCCCTGCACTCACAAAGAGAACTTGCACACGAATAATAATAGCGGAAGCAATAATGAAATGCAAGCAAGTAAAACAACCACAAGCACCAAGCTTGGGTCTCCCAGCAGGGGCACAGCACACACTACAAAGGATTTATTCCCGAGGTTCGGGCACACCCGCAAGTGTCCGTACGTCCCCGTTGAGGCGCCCACCAAGAGCTTGAGTCTATTTCAACTCACGGCCTCTCCTTCACAACCACCAAGGCTATGAAGGTGCTCACTGCAAATGCTCCGAAGAGCGGGGTAATCACCTACAAGAGAAGTGGCACCCACAAGCCGGGTGCCCTTTGGGTTGCTCTCGCCGTCTAGGAGGAAACCTCCAAGAGTAACAAAAACGCTTCCCGGAAATGCTTGCCAACTGTGCTCAGAAGCTAGGTGCTCACAATGTAGCTCACACAATCTCACAAATCCTCTCCCAACTCAAGAATCTCACAAATTTAGCTCAATCTCACAAAGAGAGTGTTGGGAGGTGTTACTAAGAGCCTCTGGATGGATGTGGACGTGGAAGAAAGCAGCAGCTCCAACTAGAAGAGAGTGAGGGGTATAAATACCCACCCTCATAAAACTAGCCGTTGGCCTGTGTCAGACCATCACCGGACAGTCCGGTGCGTTCCTACCGGATAGTCCGATAGAGGCGGACTAGCTGTTGGAGCTCAAACCTCCTATACCGGACAGTCCGGTATAGCTCACCGGATAGTCCGGTGAGGGGTTCCCTAATCAGAGGCTAAGGCACTGAGCCTGGGTCAACAGATGAGCGAAGTGTAGGTGTTGTCTCCATTAGAGATACACCTAACTAGGAGATGAGAGCACAAGGAAAAGATCAGAGAGATCACTCTCAATTCTGGGATCAGCCTTCACCGGATAGTCCGGTGAGGATTACCGGACAATCTGGTGAACCCACCCTCAGCACAATAACAACTCACGAGGAGTGTTTTGGCTCGACACTCTCTGAACTAGCTGTGAGCACATGTTGACTAGAGACTTCCGAGCTTCGCTTCCCTCTTGATAGTATGGCATACCTATGCTCAAGGTGAATATAAATCTAGATGAAATCCACTTGAGTCTTGTCTTGATGAATAATGCCGTCTTGAAATATATCCACAGAGGGAGATAGCGAAGCTGAGCTTCTTCCTTTGTGAGTAATCCTCTTTGAGCGAAATAGTTGGACTTCAATTTAGAAAACCTCTTCGATAGGTAGATGGAGCACATTTGCTCATTATCCATTCATTCAATTTGTCTTGATCATTATTGGCTTTAATATGCAATAGAGTGTCTTCATGATCAGCCACTTGTTATATATGAGAAATCCAAGTAAGTTACTGACATCCAAATGAAAGAGATACAATTTAGAGTCACTTTTCTTAACATGAAAGTCAAGTGTCTCAAAGTGCATTAATAAAGCAACACCAGTGATGTCCTTTGACAATATATACCTGTAGAAACCTATCAAATGATCTTACAAAGAGATTAGACCTTTAATCGCATTGTCACTCAAACACCAAAACCACTAAGGAGCCTTGTTGCACTTACACATAAAGCCACTCAAAAGGACGTGTCTTCCCTGACGAGATTGTTAGAAATATTTGGCGATGCCACAGGCCTGCTAGCCAATGCTCATAAGTCAACTATAGTTCCTATTCGGTGTGAAGGGCTAGACTTGACACATATCTTGGATACCTTTGAAGCGCAAAAGACGAGTTTCCCAATCAAATACCTAGGTCTCCCGCTATCACACAAGCGCTTGAGGCGACTACATTTCCAGCCTTTGGTGGACAAGCTCGCAAAGAAGATGACTGTCCGGAAAGCAAGGCATTTGAACCATGCAGGCCAATTAACCTTGGTGAAGTCAGTTCTTACCTCATAGGCAGTCTATACCATCACCTCCCTAAGGCCTCCCAAATCAACATTAAAAGAAATTGATTCAAAAAGAAAACAATTCCTCTGGGCAGGCGCAGAAGCGTTGACAGGAGCGAAATGCAAGGTTAACTGGCCAAGATCAACAAGACCGGTTGAGTTGGGTGGTCTAGGCATCCTCCACCTCGGCAAGTTCGCTAGGGCCCTTCGTCTACGATGGCTTTGGCGAAAATGGAGTGGACGACAGGCCATAGAGCTGGGCTCGGAAATCCCTTGCAGCAAAAATGACAGACTGCTCTTCGCAGCGCAACCACTGCTTCGATAGGCAATGGCAAGAAATTATCCTTTTGGCATGATGGCTGGATACAAGGTCAGCAGCCATGTGATCTAGCTCCTTGCTTGTATGCAATCTCCAAAAAAAAGCAACGATCACTCCACGACGCCATGCAGAACGGCAACTGGCTGCGGGATATTGACCTTTAGCATGCAAGTTTCTCAGCCCATCACCTACTTGAATACGTGCAACTTTGGCGAGCAACGCAAGGTCTATCACTGGAGCCAAGCAGCGAGGATTCAGTAACTTGGAAGTTCACACCGATGGGTGAATACTCAAGTGGATCTGCCTATAAAGCGCAGTTCATCGACTCAATTGTGACCAACTTAAAAAACCTAATCTGGGCATCATGGGCTCCACCAAAATGTAAATTCTTCAGCTGGTTAGCAATCCAGAACCGTATCTAGACTTCTTATAGATTACTGGTGCGAGGTTGGACCAACCCAGGCCACTGCACTCTTTGTCGACACCCCACAGAATCTGTCGTCCACCTCTTCGTCAAATGCAGATTTGCCAGGCGTATTTGGAAAGAGATATCCTGTTGGACTGCAACTCCAGGTCTAGACCCGGCCACCTGGGACCATAGCGATAATCTACACCATTGGTGGACAAACACAACAGCATCCCCATCAGATTCCAAAAAGGGCCTCCGCACGCTTGTGATTCTAGTTTGTTGAGAGATTTGAAAAGAAAGGAATAATCGGGTTTTCAACCATGCCGAAACTCCCTTGGCTGGAGTCTTTGGGAAAATCAAAGATGGGGCTCGCCTGTGGAGTTTAGTGGGAGCTATAGGACTCCGGACTCTCTGTAATTATTGAGTTCTTTTCTTTCTTCCTTATTCTTCTGTAAATATGTTACTTGCCTTTCTTTGGGCTCCACATTTTTAATATAATAGGCAGTTCTCCTGCCAGTTCGTTTAAAAAAAAACACTGCACTATGCACTATGAGCATTTCCGTGTAACTTACCATTGGAAGAACAAAGCTGTTAAACACATTTGAATACCTATGCTAATTTGAGGACTTAAATTTGGATGGGCAGGTTTCACCACAAGAAACCTAACCAGCTGAGCTAGGCTAATTTGTTATATGGATCCGTTTCTTGGAAATGGCTTCTAGGGAGGAAAGCTATGGTTCTTAACACCCGCAAATCATCTTTGGTTCTCTAACTCCCTGTGTTAGTTGTTTCCATGACCAATGATGGTATGCTTTAGCCTTCTTTGTTTATGCTTTGATAGAAACTTATATGTACTCGTTTTTTATAAAAATTGCTGGTTATTTGGAAGAAATAAGAATGTAATTCAAACCCCGTTTGCTTAACGAAAATGACTGTTAGAATCTCATACCGAGAACAGTTCTATATCGAGCTAAAGAACGAAGCCTCGGTACCAAAAGTTCCAAATACAACGTTTTTTTAGAGTAAAATAGGCAAAAGGTTCATTAACTTTTTTGATGGTGCCATATAGATCCATCAAGTCCCAAACTACAGTTCTGAGTCTATGAACTCTTTCCCAAACTACAGTTCTGAGTCTATGAACTCTTTAAGTTGTTCAGTAGGAATCCATACTGCTTCGTCCGCATCTAAGACTCAACAAAGCTCCTTCCAACTAGACTGAGTGGACGCACTGACTTCTTGCGGTTCGAGCCAGGCTCGGTTGCTCCACTTGGGCTGCACGCGCACAACCACCATGCCACATTTTCATCTTCTTTTATTATTATATCTCTTAATTAAAATATTCAATAACGGAACCATATTTATATTTATATTTTTCATAATTTTATAAACAAAACTAGACCACAATTAGCATAAATTTTAAATGAATGATTTTATCTATTTTTTATTTCTAGTATGTCTCGTCTAATATATACAACCAAACAACATAGCATATCTAGCGTGCATGAGGCTAAACAATCAACCAAACAATGGCAAATTAAAAACATCTTGTATGACATGCCATACAAGATAAGCAGTGTTTTTTTTCTTAGGATATGCTGTGGCATATATGGACCGCCCCTTGAGTCCGCTTCTGCTGAGCTACTATAGCTCGGCTCACCTCACAATAGCAACCAATCATACCATATGAGACTATTGATGTGTAGCAATACGTCCTGAATGTGGAAATTGTGGTTTACTGAATAGACCCTGGCTGTTGTTGAACTTTGAGATCTAGCAATAAGAAACTAATACAAAGAACAAACTTACGAAGGTGACATTTGCGAAGCGAAATCTGAGCTTGAAGTTGGAAGATATTTTGCTAGAGCATTTACGAGTGATGGTATTCTAAGAGGTTCTACATATGTTGTATATTTCATTAAAGATGCTTGTGTGTTGTTACGGGTTTAATCTAGCCATAGTGAGTGGTGAGCATGCCTTGCATTGAGCGGTCTGTCTATGTGTTTTTATAATTTATTCATTCCATGTGTTCTTCCGACTTTGATATACAATGTAAATATGGTTTGATCATATCGTGTCCAATGATAAGTCATGACGAATGGCGATAGACACATAACACACATGGCATAGGGTCACACATCAAATCTTTGGCAAAAGAAAAGTATTTGTCTTTTGCGATGTCATCTTGTTTCGATAATTTCCATCTACTCACCGTGAATTTTGAGGTGGTGTCAGTTGGGTTACAAAGTTTATCTTCTGAGCTTTCTAACGATATGTAGAGTGCCCAAAATAGAGTTGGTCTGCAACTTGAACGCTTATTTTAGTATGGCATATCACACATCACATAACAAATTGTTCATGTATATTGTTTCGATGATTCCTATAGACTCCGAGTGAATTTTATGATGACCTCTTTACTTTTTGGTCGATACATAGAACGTTGAAAATGGAGCCCATATATGACTTGGACGCCCATTTTTTGGCCTCTCAAACATCACTATAATAGTGTCAGATTATTCACGTCATATTGTTTCAATGGACCCTGTTTACTATGAGCGAATTTTAGGTTGTTGTCGGTTGGTTTGGAAATTTTATCCCTTCTCCTTTCAACTGATATATAGAATATTGAAAACAGAGTCTGTATGCGATCTAGGAATCTACTTTCGTGTGGGCTGCTCCAGCAGTCCAAATCGGACACGCGAATAAACTCCACTTTTTTTATGATTTCAATTGACTACAAATGAATTTTAGGGTAGTGTTAGTTAGGCTAGAAACGTTATCCTTTAGATTTTTGTTGATATAAAGAATGTCGAAAACAGAGTATCTATGCTACTTGAGCGTCCATTTTCGCGTGGACTACTGCATTCTAAATCAGGTTGACCAATGAACTCCATGTTATAATGTTTTGATGATTCGCGTTGACTACAAGAAAAAATTTTAGAGTGGTATTAGTTGGGTTAGAAAGATTATCCTTTTAGTTTTCCGTAGATATATGGAACGTCAAAAACGAGTCCGTATACGACTTAGGTGTCCGTTTTCACGCGGCCTGCTCTTGCAGTCTGAATCAGGCCAGTGAATAACAAGACTCCACATACAAATATGAGAGGTTGGACCGCAAAATCACTCCATTTTAATATATGTTATTTGGGAGAGATTCATTCATTCCAAAGTCATCACTTAATACATTTTATGAGATCAGATTTTCATCAGAACTTTTGAAAAGCTGTTACTATGTTTTCTAAATAATAAATCGTAGGTCGAAGAATTAAGTAAAAGAGCCTACTGATTAGGAA
This sequence comes from Paspalum vaginatum, assembly GCA_030272315.1. Classification (NCBI taxonomy): domain Eukaryota; kingdom Viridiplantae; phylum Streptophyta; class Magnoliopsida; order Poales; family Poaceae; genus Paspalum; species Paspalum vaginatum. The sequence goes on along the minus strand of CM059019.1, from coordinate 31,739,578 downwards.
CTTCTATTTTTCAACTCACATACAACACTTCTATTTCTCTGTAAGGCAAAGGTACGGATACCTTGTGAATTGTCAGATAGAAAATCCGAGCAAGAATGTGGAAATTAAGGCAAAATTAGACAAATAAATCGTCCCAGACAATTCCAGGAGGCCAGATCCACGTAAATGATAAAATCAAACTGAAAGGACGCAACTTGCACAAAACATTCCACGTAAAGACAAACAAATGTCAAAAAGGGAGGCAAGGATGACTCACACGACACATGACGTCTTTTTGGTTTCTCTTGTTTTATCCTAGAAAATTAGCACTCTGTAGGTAATGAAATAGTGCCAATTTTACGGTGGTTGGAAAAATATGAGCCATCAATCAAAAAAGATCTAACGGTTTAGAAATAGACGATACCATGGTACCGGTACAAGACGGTACCAAATAGGAGAGTCTGGTACTAAAATTGGTGGGACCGGTACCCATATTTTTATTTTTAATTATATAAAAGGGCATAAATGTTTTTAAAAATAAAAAAATAGTGGTACCGTATGGTACTGGTGGGTATCTTTTCAACCAACGTAAAATCTCTCATAAAATAATTGACAGATAACGTTTGTGCACAGATTATATTTGTGCCTCATCTTAAATATTTTTGTAAAGAAAATTCTATCCTGTAAGTTGCTTAAAGTAAAATAAACCAATTTGAACCATATAGCAGCCTAGAGAAAAAAAATATTACTACAATGTAGTACTTATTACAAAGTAACGTCTGTAGTCGCAACATTACATCATGGTTAGTTGGTTACGCATAGGCTGCAACATGTATGGACATTATAAGACAGGCAAAAAAAAAAAAAAAAAAACTGTGCCTAACCTGCAAACAGCTAGCTGATCGGGGTCAAAATGGCATAAAGGTAACAAAAGTCGGTTATCTCTCGGAAGGGAGGAGTCCATATCTGCATTGTGTCACCTATTTTGCCATCCCCAATCTCCATTCTCCACCTTCCAAGTTCCAACCAACCCACATTTAATATGGAACTCCATTTCATTGATTAACTACAAGTGTATACTTTGAGACATTTTACGGTGGTTGAAAATGTATCCACCAATACCACACAGTACCACTATTTTTTTAATTTTTAAAAGTCTTTATATTCTTTGTGGAAATAAAAAATATAGGTACCGGTCCCACCATTTTTGGTACCGGACTCTATTATTTGGTACCGTTTGGTATCGGTACCGTAATACCGCATATTTCTAAACCGTTGGATCTTCTCTAATGGATGGCTCCAATTTTCCCAACCACCGTAAAATTTGTTGATAGTTTGCTATATAGCGATATGTTTTCTTAGAACATTTCTTCGATTATAGAGGATGAATTTATCGTCATGTGCATACCTCCACCTAGAATATTATTACTAACTACTTTCTACAGCTGTCCCAAGTTAAACCATCTTAGTCTAACGAACTTCACCAAGAACAGTATCAACATCTATGGTACCAAATAAGCATATTATAAATCATTTTAGGATGGACCTAACAATACTGGTTTGATGTATATTTGTGCTTTTTTGTAAGTTTAGTCAGATTAATATAGTTTGAATTAGGCCAACTCTAGAAGTTAATTTATTTTGGGACGTACCAACTTCATTTCAAAAAAGAATGCAATTATAACATTCAAATTTTGTCCCACAAAGCAAGTACTTGTAGCTTATGGGGAAGATTTTCCAAGATACATACATGTTTAATTGCCACCTTTTCTTTCCAACGCGCAGATGTATCTAATTGCTTGTATGTTTTTTCCCAAGATGTATGATCATAGGCTCATAGCTTCACAGCTCATAGCGTAGGCACTCGAGTCATTTCTCATGACTACTAAATACCAATCTATCTATAAAATTCGAGGATCGAATTCTCTTTGGAGATGTAGGTAGTAAGGAGAATCATTTATCCATAAATCAACTCAAGACATTAAGTTTAACTTTCAAATGTTCAGTCCGACGTAATACCGTTTACTTATAAGAGGTTTTCGAGTCAAAATGGTAAATTTATACACTAAAAAAGACACGAGGCTGTGTGGGCAATTTTATACACCTTTTTGCGGACTCACAATTGCAACGCGTGTTTTTGGTATAGAGAAATGCAATAATTGGGAGATAGCTTAGGCTTAGCTAGGCAGATGCACCTGACATAGCTAGGTAGATGCACCTGAATGTCGTCAGGAGTGGAGGTAGATGCCCTAATCCAATCTATATTGTAAACGAAATCATCATAACCTAACCATTTTTAATTATTCAGATGCTTGACATCATTTAGTTACTTAAACAACAAAGAACAAATCCAACCTTTGCTTTATTTAAAGTTGATGCAATCCGAACCTGCAACATATTTTAGTATTATATTACTAGAACGATCTGATTTCTATAATACTCTAACAAAATAAAAAAACTAAAATTTAGTGATGTCATGAACAGTTAAAAGAAATTTATCCTCAGAGAAATATAACAAAGAAACTTTCATAAATGGAGAAAATAAGCCACTATCTCCATTTGTTTTTAGTACCCATTAGGATTTGAAAAATCTCTGGAGATATATGTCGAACACTAATTTTTCTTTACATATATTATATTTTACCAAAAAATCACTGTCCTATCAAAGATATTTGAAATAAGAATATACTTATATAAGTAACTTTGTACTCGAAGCATGCATGTAATTGGACTAATCTAGTCAAATTTCATGATGTTTTGTTTCTAGAATCTTAATATGCCCAAGAACAAACGAACGAAGGGAGAAATAACTGAAGTAATATCATAATTACTGTGATGTACTGATGCGTAGGTACTCTACAAGAATTATTTCCTATTCCTATAAGGCTATCCATAGTACAAATCGACGCTGTAGCGTTACTGTTGATAGAGAGATTAGTAGTTGGAATAGTGGAGGAATAATGGATAGGCAAGATTTAAGGCACGTACAATGCATCATTGTTTATAGAGGTGCTTCAAGAGAGAGAAATGCTAAGCACCACCTAGAAAGCTAATTTCTACGATGCAAGAGAGATGCTTATATATGTGCAACCACTTCATTAGCACTCATTAAGCACCAATGCTTAAGTAAGCACCTCATACATCTTTTAAACACCTAGTGCTAGAAAATAAACCGATTTTTATTACTAAACACCTTTTTCAGTACTCCATTGTATATGTCTTTATAGGCAATGGTTGGAATGGTCTAAGATAATCTCTATTTAGTGCACTCCATATGAAACGATACATTGAATTGCGAAATGCAGCCTATTATTTTTTTAAAAAAAAATCCAGGTCACTGTATGAGTCAGCCCTGCCCACTATGAGCAGGACCAAACAGAAGCCAAGACACGAGGCGGCCATACCAAGCCACCGCCCCCAGTTGTTTTATTCTGACAAGAACGAAGCGCAATCAGGGGCCAGCAGATCACACTCGAGCGCTTTAAACATTACCCTTGCAGAGATCGACGCATCATGTTAAACCACCTCGGGAGAAAAATTAAACATCAAAGCACCCATCAAATCTTACGCCGACCTGGACTTAGCACTCTTGACCCAGCATCTATCCAAAATGTCAAACACAAACAACACAGCAGCACTAACCATGGCTGCAGCTGCAACAGAAAACAGCAGCCCTCAGCACCAATCAGGCAACCATATTCACAGCACCAAATGGGCACATAAAATCCATCTAATGTGCAACAAGGTGAAAACATCTAACGAATGATTTCTGCAGTGAAGTAATGCTGCATAGCTTTATCCTGGTGGTACAGCAATAATGAAGACATTTTGCACAATCATGGATCCTGAGAACAACACAACAGTAGGCATTTTACATCAGTGATGAATCCTTAATAGTACAACAATAGTAAGGTGTTTTACAACAGTCATTACTCATGAGCCATCACAGGCCTTAGAAGCAATTGATTGATGCAAAGCACAAGTCCTCTCCCCTCGTACTCCACAGGAAGCAGAGGATGGTGGGGGCTAGTAGATGCTAGCACTAACATACACAATTCACAATCCTCTGGAGAGGTCACCGATGGAATGATCAGAAAAAGAGGGATATGGAAGGTACAAGGAGAAACAAGGACTGAATTTTCACATAGCCAAAACAGAAATTCGAAACAATTGGCTAGGTTTCAATTCCTAAATTTCTTTCACTTGTGGTGACCTCTAAATGGCAGTGGAAATCTCAACACCTACACTAACCAACTCCAAAAGAATGTATCACAAGCAATAACCAGCAGTACGAAGGTTGGCAGATAGCAAGTTAGAAGCAAGCAACTGGTGAACCAGAGCAAAAAGATGGCATCATTCTTGTTTGATTTCTGTCCGTGTTTGTTCTAGACTACCATCTCATCCAGCTGGAGCTGTTCAAGCCAGCCGCTGATGACCCCGGCAGTGTCGTCCTCGCCGCCGATGCCCTCATGACTTGCAGCCTGACTCAAAGTGCCAATGGACTCCACTGTGGTTGTCCCTTTGATGGATGGCATCTCCGGAGTTGGCTCCTTTACCAGGGTGTTGACCCATGAGAGGTCTGGCTCATCGCCGTTTGCTCCACTCCGGAGCTCAAACGAGGAGGACCGCTTGAGGTGGCCGATGTCCTCATCATCGGCACCCCAATCTGGAGTGCCGGCAGGAATTCCCCATTTGGACCAGCTCGAGGTAACCGGTGAGCCAACCAAGATGGAGGCGCCGGAGCCAAGGTCTCTTGAGCTCATGCTTCTCAGTGTCTGCTGCTGCATCTTCTCCCGCTGGGCCAGGGCTGCAAGCAGCCTGGAGCTCATCGGAGACACTGGCTCTGGGATAACCGCGGCCGCCGTGGCCCGAGGAGATAGCAAGCTCTGCTGCTGCTGAAACTGGTTCAGCATGGCGGCCTTGCGTGTCGGCGAGAAAGCAGCGCCGCCCTGGTCTGCGTACCGCGGCGAGTGAGACGCCGCAGCGCCTGGAATCTCAGCAGAGAACATATCCTCAAGATTTGAAGGCACGAGCGCCTTACCCCTCGCCGACCGCACGGAGGACGGAGACCCGACGAGCCCGTCGTAGTCCGCCGAGGCGAGCAGCTCATCCACCGCCATGCTGCGCGCGCTCAGCGACGTGCGCAGCCGGCTCAGGTGAAGATTCCCCGCGCTCCCGGGGAGGCACAGAGCGGGCACGTTGGGCTGCGGCCACGCGCCGGCAACGCCGCTTCCCCCGCCGGAGGGCGACAGCGGCGGCGTGAACGACGCACCCGGCGACGGCAGCCCCATCCCCATCGCCGCTGCCATCTCCATCGCGCTGCGCGACCCCGCCGACGACACGTACAGTGGCCGGAGCTCCTCCGGCGTGTGCGCGAAGAAGCAGACGCGGCGCGCGCAGCCGACGCCGTCCTTGCACAGCCGCGTGCGGTACTGCGCCGGGTGGAGCCAGCTCTCGAACACCCCGTGCGCGTACTCGCACATGTCGCCCCTCCGGCACCCCGCCCCCTTCTTGAACTCCGGGCACGGCACGCAGCTGTAGTGGAACTTGCGCGGGTCCCGCCGCCGCGCGTTCTCGCCGGGGTGGACGAAGGGGCACTCCGTCCAGTCGTGGGAGTAGGCGCGCGAGCACGCGCGGACCTTGAAGGAGTACATGCGGAAGTCGTCGGAGGCGTAGGCACCGTTCTTGATGTCGGGGAGGGAGGGGTCCGGCGGCCACTCCTTACGGGCGCCGAGGAGGGAGAGGAGGTGGTTCTTGAGCGGGAGCGAGTTGGGTGGGAGGGCCACAAGGTCGGACGGGCGGCGGTGGAGGTAGTCGAGGAGCGTGGGGTCGGCGCCGGAAGCGAGGAGACGGGATACCGCAGCCGGCGCAGTGGAGGCGCCGCCGCCTGCGGCGAGGTGGAGCGCGGTGGAGAGGGACGACGGGGAGCTGCGGTTGGGGTCGGCGAGGTGGGGTGGCGAGAGGAGCACATCGAGGCAGGCAACGGACCCGTACGCTGCTGCGACCATGAGCGGGGTCATGGGCTCCGCGCCTCGCGCCGGAGAGTACCACGGCGCGGGCTCGTCGGCGAGGGACGGGTGTGCCGCGAGAAGGTCCACGAGCGCGGCCGCGTCGTCATCGGCCGCGAGCTCGAGGAGCCGCGCGGAGACGGCCGCCGCCGCGTTGGATGGCTCCGCCATGGCCGGCGGCGCGCGATCGGAGAAGGTGTTCGACGAAATAGTGGAGAGGGAAGGGAAGCGGGAGGGAGGGAGGGGAAAGGCCGAAAGGGTGTTTGTGCTTGAGAGTACTTTTGGGTTTTTTTTTGTTGACAAAACTAGGTTTTTGCCGGTCTTGGGGTTTTGCTTTTTTGGCAGCTTTGTCTATTGCTATTTTTATGGGGCAAAATGAGGTTTTTACCTCATTGTTCATTGGTAATTCTTGAATTTTTGCTGTGGTTATTTTTGGACGTGTCACTATGTCACCTAGCTAACATAATATTTTATATTCTTATCAGTCAACCGTATTGACTATTGTATCTATATCCAATGGTTGAGATTTTCTTTATCAACTCATCTTGTCCCCTTCCTCGGCGCCCGAGCGCATCGCCCGTCGGCCGTCGGCCCCTTCCTCGCCCGCCGCACCGCCTCCAAGCTCCCCCGCCTCTGGCCTCTCCCCGCCTGACTTTGGCGGTGCGCCAGCCACTCCGCCATCAGCCTCCTTCCCCGTCCGCCACCAGCTAATCAGGCTTCGCCAGAACGGCACCGTGATGCACCCGCCACCAACCCCCCCCAACCGCTTCTTCCCTTGCCCAGCGTCGCCGGTCACAACCGCCCTCGCCTGCCACCATCATCGGGCCAGCTACCGCCCATGACCCTCCCTCTAAGGCCAAAGGTGGAGGAGACCTCCCTGATGGCCCTACCCCCAACGCCGAACTCTAACCCTAACCCGGCGAGAAGGAAGCCGATGGCAGTGACAGAGCTCTTCCTCGACGAGTTCGCACGATGATGACGGCGAGGCGCGGCGGAGGTGAGTCCTCTTCTTCTTCCCCAGCCTGCTCCCTTTCTCGGCGTGCTCCCGTCATCGACTGGCGGCTAAACAAACCGTCAGTCGATTGACATGAAGTAAATCTCTTTTTTTAACCATCCACTGGAAAAAAGTCCAAAACAAAAAAAAAGGGTAGTTAGTTAAGATTTATGAGGTTCGGGGAAGGCACGTCTTTTAGATGGGATAAAAAATGGTAACCAAAGAATAAGCGAGCTGAAATCTATTGATCTTCTTGTTTTATTTCCTTGTCTTTTTTCACATTGGAGTTTAAATCTTCTTAATGCGAAGTTTTATTACACTCAACCTACGCTATAAAAGAGCGAGTTTTTACAATACTATTTTCCATTAACAAAAATATTTTTACCCCTCACATTGGCCTTAATGAACAAGTTGGAAAACATTGGAAAGGGTTGGAAAATGCTTAAAACTGAATGACAAAAAATGTTTTGACCCTTTAGTCTTTTATTTTCTCACCTCGTTTTGTACCCGTACCAACCAGGCAGTTTCTTTGCTTTGAAATTACTGAAAAAAGGACATTAATGAAACGGGTCTCCTTTCTTTTATTTCCTTATTTCTCTTTCCTTTTCCAACTTTTTTGTTGATTGTAGATTGGTTCATTTTTTTAATCGGCATTTTGGATTTACCATGTGTGTGGGAGTTTGGTCTCAGCAGTCCACCACAGGGTAGGACCTGCAGTGGTTTTGAGATTGGTTGGGTTAGGAAGAAGATCGTGAATGATGTACAACACGCAGGAACACGACGACTTAGACATGTTCAGGCCGCTAAATCGCGTAATACCATACGTCCTATTGAGTTGTATTTCTGGATCCTTGAACAATAGATGAGATGATCTATGCCGAGGAGCTAGGTTACAAAACTACATCCCTGAGGAGCCGCCGGCAACCGACTCGTGAGATTATATGCCGGATCTTTAAGGACAGACCCTAACGAACATTATCTGGAGAGATCCGAGTGGTTTATTCGCAGATCACGCCAGCCGGTTCCTTGAAATAGGGATCAAACTTCACGGCCCACCTGTCAGGACAGTTCGACCAGTCGTCGTAGGGCACCCAGAGGTATATGACTCTCACAACGTGCATGTAGCACATAACTCTATGCTAATATAGAAAAAGGTAGCAGTTCGTTACTATCTTTGGGCTAACTGCAATGCATATGAACGGCACAATGATTGTTCTTTTATGTTTGTAGAATATAATTTATTCAAGTTGAAGGGAGGACTGAACATTAGCTTGATTTGAAAAAAGGAAATGGTAATGCTATTCTCAAATGCCTAATTGTACTACTGTTGTACTGTACTACTTGTCCTCTGAACACGCGTAAAATGTGAAAAATTCTGTCACCCTATTGTTTTGGACGGAAACAATCGCCTGCCATTTGTAGCTACTTTCGTATAGCCATCCTCGTTTAGTGATCAATCGCTAACAATCATTTTTGTCTACATGTGTAATGTAGTCTATGTGCTATGTGAAAGCCATGAGTTTTGACTAAGTCTAATTGCTATTAGTAACAGCCTAGTGATTCCTTGTGAGCTGGTACATGATTCGTCGATTGTCCAATTTTTTCCGGCCTGGAAGATCTGGTTGATGGCTTCTCGAAAGCTCAACTTCAATTAATATTGAAAAAATATAAGAAGCAGGTAAGAACAAGGGCGTAAAAAGAGTCACCACGTTAATTTGACAATGTTAAAGAATAATTAACCGCACATAGTCGCTTGCTTAGTGGTTAAGCTTTAGAGCAACACAAAAATATCTAAGCTCACCAAATCATGCCAACGTCAAAAAGCCTAGGAGGAAGACGCTCTTCTCTAAGACTCCAGGTCATGTTTGGAAATGATTTAGGTCCATCTATGTGAAAACTGGGTACTCGAACATACTATATATTGTTACTACTGAAATAGGAGCAGCATCGTCTCGACGGCATCCATAAATAAAAAAGAGCACCGTAGAGAACACAAGTTCATCAGAATTTTATTAAGAGGAATAAATCTCACCAGGCTCAGAAAAAACTCCGAACCCAAGCTTTGCTAGCGAGGAAGGATTTTTATTAATTTGTTCCCAACGAGGAATCGAACTCACGACTTAGAAATGCCAAAGACACCGGTCTTCCATTGGACTATCAAGCTCCTAAGAAAAAATCGAGCGCTCCGGGGATTTCATTAAGAGGAATAAACCTCAATGGACCTCAGAAAAAACCGTCGAACCTTAGCTTTGCTAGCAAGGGGGATTATTATTTAATTCGTCCCAATGAAAAATCGAACTCGTGACCTAGATGTGTCAAAGAGAGTTGTCTTCCATTAGACTACAATCTACTTGACAAAAAAATGAACCTCGTGCAGAATAGGCGCCTCTGGTTCTCATTAAGAGGAGCAAAATATCTCATGAATCGTAGCTTTGCTAGTGAAAGGGGTTTTTATTAATTTATCTTAACGAGAGATTGAACTCATGAAGCGCCCCTACCCTCGAGAGGACTAAAAGTGATTTATTACCATTCCTAAGAGTCTGATGGTCATATTTTTACGTCAGATGATTACAGATGTGCCCTAACGGATTGGATAAAAAGGGGTGGGTCTACAACACGCAAGCCAAACACTAAGTAGCGGAATTTATAACGAAGGCCCAACTTCCATAGGAGACGATTGAGAAGCAGGTCGTAGCCCTTATTCGTACACTATTATGATGATATCCTCTTCTATGAAAACAACAACAAAGTAAGAGTGAGTACTGCATACTCATGCAATCCCACCTTACTCTATAAGAAGTTGGAGTAAATTATCATTACATGCAGATATATCCGGAGCTCAGTAAGTTTTGCAATAAAACATTTTCATATGCAATGTTTCAATAGTTTTCACTTTTAATTGAGAAAACACATATTTTCCTATAAAAGTTGTTTCCACAGGACTTCCCGGTCTTCCATGGCTCATGGCATTTCTGTCCACATATTTCTACACTGCTATTGGGCCTTACCCTCAGTAGCAGCGGCATATGCTACCGAACAAAATCACATTTTTTCCATCCATTTTCCCACTTCTTTTTGTAAAATACCTAATTGTCGAAACTAAACCAGAACCCATCCATATAAGTGGACAACAAACTATTCGAATAGATTTATAATTCTAGCCAAAAAGTGTATTATGACCCACAAGTTAGACTCAGCGACAATTTGTCGTCATACACGTTTGAATTCCAAACAATGCCTTTGCCATTATTTCATCACCAAGCAGTGCCTCTTGAGAGGATCCAGCCAGCCCCGTCACAGTGTCCCGCACGACACTCCAGTGACCCAAACCCCATCCCTTAGCCTCTCCACTACACCAGCACACTAAGCAGGTTGCTAGACTATCCATTCTGACTTGAACTCAGCCACTGCCTCGTATAGAAGAAGTGGTTGTACCAAAAAGGAGTTAGGTAAGACGAAACATTAACTCGGACCTTACATGAGCTAGGGTAAAACTTCCTTTCCTTTTTCCTCTGCTCATTTTCGTGAGCAATTCCCATCTCCTAGTCTTGTCCATGAAGTCCGAACCTCTAGGTAATTGTGATAATGGCACCTTGACTTTCTACCGTGCTCTTTAGAATGGCTTAGCTGACCGAAGTCATATGCCAGGGTTCTTCTCCCTTTTTCCAAAACACCCATTCCACACCCTTAACCACATTCCCATCATATCATCAAGATTAAGGGATAATTGAGTGAGCGATCCCACCTAAGTGTGCTATATCTAAGATTGGTCCAGGTGGTTATATCCTACTAGGTTCCCTTAGGAAGCAAAACATGCAGGTTTTATTATTTAGACAGGGCAATGGGTTGTGGTGATAAAACTAGATAATTTATGCATCAAGTGGGGATTCCAACGGACTTTCCGATCTCTTTGTTGGGGTAGCTGGTTCGGCAGCTGTTGCCCGGGTTGCACACTAGTTCTAATCATTGCATAGTATCTTGTGAGGGGTAGACCAATCGGGATCCCCAGTATACCCGTCATGTACCAACAAGGAAAACATGATATTGGGGTATAACATAACCTCATTGTGGGGGATAGATATCCCTGGGTCCTCATGGGACGGATTCGAGGTGCCGAACACCGTGGCGCGCAAGACAAGGACTCGACGTGTACAAGGAAGATCTAAGAAGAATCCTAGTAGAAGATGTAACCAATCCTAGTAAGACTAGAACCAACTTGTAACCCAAGTCTTGCCGGACTATATAAGGCTGGTTAGGGATCCCTCCCAGGCAACTCAACTCATGACACAACTCCCTCGACCTCATATGCCCTGATTGTAACCTCACGGCCACAGATCAATACAACTCGCCCCAAATAGGATGTAAGGTATTACGCATCTTGCGGCCCAACCTGTATAAATCGTGTGTTCTTATCTCTCATCGCGTTACATGCGAACCATCGAGCTACGGTCGATCTCACCAACCACAAAAAGCACTGCGTGATACTATCCCGTAGTGCACTGCCAGTACTAAACCCCGACACTCATCAATGCTGTAATTATATTCATTGGATAGAGTTTGGTTTCAGAAGGATTTTGGAATCTAGATGGAGAAGATATGGATTATCTGGGGGATTTTGGAATCTAGATGGAGAAGATATGGATTATCTAGGGTTCTTACTGCTAGTGTTGGTTCCAACTGCAGGCCGGGCCAGCCCACGAGGGTGACGGCAAAGGGCGACGGCGTCGGTGAGGCCCACATGTCAACGACATGGAAGGGCGACGACGTCAAGAGGGTGGTGACGGCAATCCGTTTTGGAGATGAACCAGTTTAGACCGCTCCATGGGTGTTCACCGGTGTTTCTCACCTGTCGGCGGTGGTTCTGACAATGAGGTCACCGGTTTCGGTGCAGAGAAGTGGAGGCAGGCCTGGCAGGGGTACTGACGGGGGTTTGGTGTCACAGGTGGTAACGCTGCTGCATGTTGTAGCAGGGAAGTTCTTCCATGGAGGGAAATAGGAAGGCGGCGAGGTGCCAATGTGGGGGCGGGCGGCGGTGGAGTTGCGAACGATGGAGGGCTATTTATAGCTAGTAGGAGGGGTAGCAGCCGGGGTGCAGGGCGCAGCGACGCAGGGTGCTGGGATGGATTGTTGGCTTCATGTTCCCATTGCAGCTATTGGGTCACACATTCCTCCAACACTTGGCAATCAACTCTATAGCAAATATCCCAGGTGGAAGAATGCTGGCTGTGGAGGACTGTCCGGTAGTATGCACCATACTATCCGGTAGCACAGCAGTACTGTTCGATACCCTCTGCAAATCTTGAGCTTCCAAAGCCTAAACTTGACCAAATCTTCTTCAAACTTCATGAAACTTAGCACAGGCGATCCCAGCTCCATTCCAAAGCTATTCCCAAAAGATCTACTGAAGAAGATCATGGGATTAGCAGGAATTTTAGATCTCGTGAAGAGGTGAATGCTTGGGCAAAAAGGGGAAAACTCAGGAACGACTTGCTTGTGGTAATCCTGCAGGATTGAGATGTTCTAAGACATAATCTCCATGTCCTTGCAAGTCAACAACAAAAGTGAAGGGAAAATCTCATAGGCAAACCAAAACACCAAAAGCCTTTGAGAAATCACCCAATAACCAAAGTAGAAGGGGGAAGGATATGCACTCTCAAGTTGCTGCACGGAATTGCATCTATTACCAACCCAAAGAGGGTCACAAGGTGAAGCGCCCCAATTTCCATAATAGGGACTAAAATGTGCTTTATTACCATCCCACGGTTTGGTAATCACATTCTTACATCAGAGTGACACATATCTGCCCTAACGGGTCGGACCACAAAGGGGTGCAGCTCTGAAAATCTAAGCAGCGGAATCTGCAACGTAGGCTCATCTTCCTCACGCCACAATTGGGAAGCAGTTTGTAACCCTTACTCGTTTTCGGACCAATATATGTCCATAGCACTGAGAAAAACAACAACAAAGCAAGGGTGAGTACATACGTACTCAGCAGCCCACCTTCCTCTAAAGGAATTTGGGGAAGGCTAACACTATATGCAAGGATATATCTAGAGCTTAGGATAGTTTTGCAGAAAAGTATTTGTATGCAGGGTTTGAGATAGTTGACCAGTTTTAATCTTTCTGAAAATTGGGTTTTCCCAAAAGGGGTGGCCACTGGACTTGCCGGTCCAAAGTGACTCATGGCTTTCCAGCCAACACACTTTTCCATACATCCAACATCCACTGCTGAACCAAAAACCCATTTTAACCAATTCCGAATCCAATTCCGTTTTATTTTATGAAAACTGCTAACTGAAGAACCAAGCCGTAACTCATCCATACCAGTGGACACGGACTATTTGAATAGGTTTTTCTCTAATCAGAGGTTGTACTAATTCCCACAAGTTGGACTCAGTAGGCACATTTATGTCATAACTGCCCAAATTCCAAACCAAGCCGTTGCCTTCGTTTCATCATCTGGCAGAACTTTAGGGGTTCGGGCATCCGAGTCACTCCAGTACCCCGCGGTACTTCCATTGACACCCACCCTTCTTATAGCCCCTTGTGCACCAACACAGAAGCTACTAGGTTATCTACTCCAGCTTGGGCTTGGCCAATGCCTCATATAGACCGAGTGGTTGTACTAAAAGAGTTAGGCAAGATGAAAATCATAACGGTCCTTATGGAGAGCTCTGGTAGAACCATTCCCACTTTCCAATGCTCGACTAGCGCGAGCAATCCACCTACCCGATATTCTCCACGAATCCCGAGACAAGGGGTAACCACGGGTCACTAAGTTACACGTTCATACCCTGCCCTTATGGCTGTTTCGGCGCGTAGCCGTATTCCGACAAGGTCGGTTGCCGGGGTTCTTCCCCATTTTATTTCAAAACCACACACACATCCACTCACCCATAGCCAACATATTCCACTACCATAATCCAACATAACGTCAAGAGTATGATAGATAATTAAATGAGCGATCTCACCTATGCGCGCTATTTCTAAAATAGGCTTAGGTGGCTGTATATTTTGCTGCGTTACCTTAGCAAGCAAAACATGCAAGTTTTTATGTGATAATTAGGCCAAGAGTTGTGTTTGCAAAACATAGGAAATTTATACATCAAGTAGGGATTCTAGTGGAGTTGCCTTTCACTTCGTTGAGGCGGTTGATATAATAGTTGCTGGAAGTATTGGGCGCAGACCATCGCGTTGTATACCATGAGGGGTGGGCCGAACTGACTCTCCGGTAAGGCTTAGTGCACAAACAATGAAAACACACAGTCCAAATATAACATGAGCTCAACATTGTTCCTGGGTAGGTGGTGGAAATGGTAGGGGGGTCTTGTGTTATCGGGACGGTTGGGGCTTACCCAAGGTGGTGGTTGGGGTGGAGTGTGTTGACGGACACGCTGGCGTGGAAGGTAACGGTTATTGTGGAGACGCCAGGGTAGTGGGCCTAGAGGGCCAAGGCGGAAACGAAATTTGCGGGATAGTGGCCGCTTGGTGATGTTGGAGGGGGAAAGCCTTTTTGGAATGACGGAATGAGTGATGATTTTCAGATGATTTTCGGTGTCGTCATCATCTGAACTCAAAACCCGGAGAGACCAAGGCTAGGAGCCTTGCAGGTTTATGGAGAATAGGAGTGCAACGACATCGATCACCAGGCTCACAATATATGTGGGGCCGATGCGAAGCACTGACTAGGCGTAGGACGGCGTCATGGTGGCATGACGACGGCTTTCGGCTTGGGAGACAGACTTTGTGTGATGTGTGGATGGATAGGGCTAGATTTTAGATGAATTTAGGCACAAGAATCGCCTAAAACGGAGATAGAACGGAGATGATATGGTGTTTCCAGTGTAGAATGGGTATATATAAACTTTTCTAGAAGTTGGAGGGGTGGAATTGGACCTTTTTTGGGTGAACTACCACTTCTGGTCCACGGGTGGGGAAACCTAGGCCAGGGGTGAATTTTGGCCCAAACGGCCTGCTCGGCCCGCGAGCAGAGGGGCTTGGGCCGGGGCGGGGCGGCTTTCGGCCCGTAGCGGCCTGGTTTGGTCTGCGAACGCGTTCGGCCCATGCACACAGCGCGCTCGGCACGAACTGGCGCGGTGGGCCAACCCATGTGGGAGCGCGATAGTGTCGTCTAGTCGTGCCCACGTGGTAGTGGTAGATGGGGGAAACAGCATTGTGGGGAGGTGATGGCGCGCGGATCTGCTGAACTGGGACAGTTTGTTTGAACTGGGTGGCT
This sequence comes from Paspalum vaginatum, assembly GCA_030272315.1. Classification (NCBI taxonomy): domain Eukaryota; kingdom Viridiplantae; phylum Streptophyta; class Magnoliopsida; order Poales; family Poaceae; genus Paspalum; species Paspalum vaginatum. The sequence continues at coordinate 31,724,361 of CM059019.1, read as the reverse complement.
GCGGTCGGCACTCGGGTCACCGTCGGTTCACCAGCGGCGAGGTCGGTTTTGGCGGGGAGTCCGGCAGCATGAGCACTAGAACGGTGTGGCGAACCATGGGGTGGGTTTGGGGGCTTGGATTGCTGGCTAAGGGAGGGGTCTCTGCAGCGTGGTGGTGTGAGGCATGCACCGGCGGCTCTGGTGATCGAGGAAGTACATCGGCAAGGTGTTGGCAGGGTAGGGGGCTCAAGACGGGGCTAGTGCGTAGTGAATCAAGCTCAAGTGTTCGGTGGCTGGGGAGTTTTGGGTGGCGATGAGCTTGCGGTGGTGATGGCGGGGCGCGGCACGCTGCGATGGCTTTTGTGGCCGGCGACGGGGGGTGGCACCGGCGCGGTGGTGGCTTGGTGAGGTGACCCGGCGAGGACCGGGCGGGGCGAGGCCGGTGTGGGGCCAAATGGCAATGCAGCGCGGTGGGGGGAAGAGGGGCCAGGGTCCGGTTGTGGGAGGCCGGGGTGGCATTGCACGGGCCGGCGGCATGATGCGGTGGGGTTTGGCGCGATGCGGTGGGGGCCGAAGCTACGCGGGGCCGGGACGCGGCCCAGTGGCGCCGGCGCGTGGCGAGTGCGGGCACAGTGGGCACTGCGCGCCGGAGGAGGGAGAAGGGGGTAGCACTGGCGGGGGGGCCGTAGGGTGGTGACCGGGGCGTGTACCCGAGGTGGCAGGGACAAGGAGGGGAAGGCGTGGGGCCTCGTTGCCAGTGAGTGGAAGGGAGGGGCGGCCGGCGTCTTGGGCCAGTGGGCGGGGGAAGGGAGGGGTGTAGGTGGGCCATAAGGGGAGAGGGGAGTTGGACCGAAGGGTAGGGCTAGCGGCCCAAGGGGGAGAACGGGGGTATTTTCCTTTTTCCAATTTGAATTTTGAATTAGAATTTGAAGGAGGTATTTGGTGGGGATATATTTTGAATTATTGAGCTCATCTCAATACACGCAAGGCAAACAACCACGGTTTCTGAAAATTGATTTGAATTAAGGAAAGGTTAGAAGAAAAATTCCAGCTCTAAGTTTTCAGGGTGTTACAAATCTACCCCACTTAAAAGGAATCTCGTCCTTGAGATTCGGTTTTGAGGGTTACAGGGATAGCTTTACTTGAGCTAACTGCCTCTAATTATAATCGAAGCTTGATTCTTCATACGGAATAGGAGGTGGAATTTTAATAACAACTTGATTCCTCTTTCTCTTCATTTCTCTTTTCTTCTTTATTGGAGCTGTTTGAACAAGCCTTCCACATACGACTTGGATCATCTACTTCATGAACTTGGAAGGTTGATCCATTGCTTGGCAGCTTCAGGTAGGGGACTTTTCTAGAGAGCGGCAGAAATTGAGCAAGGCACTTTCTGCTCTCTAGATGGTAGCATAATCCGGGCGATCCGTCCAAAGGGATGAATACATCAACCTATGGGATCCGGATTATCCTGCACCGGCGCTAACAGAAGGGAGGCTACCCCACTTAAATAGGGTGGATACCCCTACTTGAGTAGGTTAGGCACTCTTCTGGAAGCGGGGAGCTGCTGCATTTTCCAACTCCTGCCGTTATATCAGCAGACAGAGGGCAGGCTGGAGAAAAAATAGCTATCTACGATAGCCTTCTTCACGTTACACTTCTTGCTGCCCCAAGCACTTTTTCTTCTATCCTCTTGCCTGTCTTCTGCCCTGATTTGGGCTTCTTGATCTTGGCACAGTTTTGCTAGCAGGAAGCATCTTCTAGCTTCTGCTCGGCCCGTGGGAGGGTTATCAACTGAAGGAGGATTAGGAGGCATAGGAGTAGGGTTTCAGCAAAGAATATGTAGTGAAGTGGGATACAGACTTTGGGCTTTGGGTTCATGGGCTGGTGGTGTTATGCAAGCTCTTTAGTCCTGCTTGCGGATCTCACAAATGATCCCTCGTTTTGCCAGATGGATGAGGACTTTGTGGATTTTGGCTAGGAATACACACTTGACAAGGATGAGAAGGAAAATGGCTAGGTTTATCATTCTGTGGTGGGTTTGGCGGGCGGTTTGGGTGGGTTTTTGAGTCGCTCTTCCCAGGGGAGAGGGCGGTGGATTTCCCAGAGGAAAAGGAGACAAAGTGGGAGGGTGATGGCGGCGATAGTGTAGTAACTTAGGAGGAACTGTCCTACCCAAGAATCATAGAACATGGGAAGAGTTATGGCTAGTATAGCTGGTGGGAGAGAAGCAGGGGTGGGTTTGCTCTGCGGGGTGAGTGAGGAACTGAGCTCAAGGGAGGAGGGTTTTATCAGCATGCGAGGACAATGGTTGGAGTGCGGCGTGCTATGCACCAAGGTGACACAAGCGGTGGAGGTGGAGCGATAGCACGCGGAGGCACACGAGGGGGGTGGTGTTGGGGACCGGGCATCTCTGGACGGCGGATGGGGGGCACGTGGAGGCTAGTGGGGGATGGTGGTGTAGGTGCCAGCTTTGGCCGACAGCAGGTGCTTGGGTGCGCTACCGAAGGCAGGCAGGTGGTGGCAGGCGGCATGCACACGCGGCAGCAGGAGTCAGTGGGTGTTGGAGACTGGGGCATCGGATGCGACGGGTGCGGTGGAAAAGGCAGGGCGGTGGGGAGATGTGAGCGGCGGGGGACGGTGGTGGATAGTGTTTGCAGGGGGCTATGGTACAGGATGCTTCCTCTGATCTTATCTGTTTTCCCAGGGCACTGTTTCCTTTAGCTGTGCTTTCTTTGGGTAGAGCTTTGTTAGCTGCTGACCGTCCTTTATTTTTACTAGAGCTTGCTCTGGTCGCTTCTTTTAGAAGGCACTTCCTCAACCGATGGGCTTTAACGTGGGAAAAAGACAGCAGAGGTGAGGGCTAGTTCTAATGGCGATTTTATTAGCACTCAAATAAGGCATCACTTGATTCTGCTAACACAGTAAGAGACAAGCCTCAACAACAAAACACAAGAATGAAAATAAACACACTAACGCGACTACTCACGCATAACTGACTTCAACTTCTGACTGCCGGAGGGTCTGTTTGGTGATGGTTGCTGAACACGGGATCCTTCTCCTAGAAGCGATAGTGTTGAGAGGGTGCTCAAGCTTCCTCTATCTTCCTCTTGGTGGGTGGTTACTGGGGCTTCTCCTTGATTTCGCTGTTGCTCAAGCGGAGAGTACTGGAGACTAGCTTGGTGACTTGGCTGCGATTGCCTAGGAGGGTTTGATATTCCTCCTAGCATGGTTACTGCATTCCCAATGGTGATGGGTAACGGAGGTCAAACATACCCTGTGTGGTCGTGCTGTTTCGATCAGGGTTGGTTTCTTGGCTTTGGCGCAGTGATCTACCTCTATACTAGGACAGAAGGTCTTCTGTTATTCAATTGCGAGGTTCCAACCTATCGTGCATGAGGCTCAGTTTGTCGTACTCATCATCCAGGGCTTGTAGATGAAGAGCAAGGTAGGTTATGACCGGATCCTCGGTTTCCTTCATTATCTTCAAGACTTCAACTTTTCTGGCCGAGCTTGTGGTCAACTTATTGAAGGGTGGGAAGAATCTCATAGGGGTGTCCTGGATTGCCTTATGATAGATTGAGCACAACTTTCTTATTGCGTCATGAGCTATAACGTGACACGCATCCACAAACCGATGACTGGTAGCTGTGGAATGCCATCCTTCGAGGGCGCAGTTATTCTTGATGTACAATGAGACCATCCATTTCTGTTCTCCAATCTCGATGATTTCTCTACCTAGGTACTTAGGGTATCCGAAAATCTAGAGGTACCTTATGGTATCCCTTAGGAGCTCTAGAAAACCTTTTACATCCTCACATAGGCTGACATCGTCCTGCAGTTGCCATCTAAACTAGACTCGCAGGACTCGGTCCTAGAACAAAACTACTACACAACACTCAACAAGCAAGACAACGTCTACAACGCACGCGATCTATATGGGTAATTCTTACAAGGTTGCTAACCAAAGTAAAGAAAAAACTTCACTACCCAAGTGCAAGAGTGACACTGGATACAACTAACTTCGGACCACGCAGCTTTATTCCCTGCCTGGCTTGAAGACCTCATTTTGAGTCATCTGAGCTGATGTCCTCTGGCGGTGGCTGAGTGGCGATGACCAGGGCAACTTCTTCGGTTAGTTCCCTAGATGAGGCAATGCCCGAGGGTTCTGACCTTGCTTTTGTTGGTGAGGTTATTGGTGGAGTCTTTGGTTTGCTCAAGGAGAAAAGACTTGGAGGTGGGGCTTTGGGTAGCTCTTTTTCCAGGCACCTAAGATCTGGTATGGGGATCCTTCTCAGGGTGGGGTGTTCTATTAGCTCTGGTGGAGGATTTGGGTGGGACTCTGGAGGGTTTGGCTAGCTCTCAGGCTCGGGAAAGATGACTGGTATGCCTTCCAACACTGGGACTTCCACTGAGAGGTCTATGCGCTTTCTCTTTTTAAGGGGCACGGGGCGACCGTCGAGGATGGGTTTTTCTTCTGCCATTGCTGCTTTGCAATGGAGCAGTCCTAGGTCATTTGAGCCCTATGGCGGTCCCTTAAATAGGCTGGCGCAACTTTTAGTGGCAGTGCCTGGTGCCGTCTTCTAATTGGTGGATATGCGTACTATTGCACATAGTTCTGCCTGAGACGTCACTTGTCGACTGTGCCATACTGAGCGGATACTTATGGTGAAGGGGGTAGAATTTACCGTGGATGTCTTTTCCTGTACTTAATTTTTCTATGCCCTGGTTGTCCATGGGTCAAGTGTCTTGACCAGGGTGGTCCATACCTTTGTGCCAGGTGTCACTGTGATGGTGATGTTTAGGTGAACATTGTTTCCTTTAACATCGACCCATCATGGCCGTCTATTGAATCCTGGCTTCATGGTATATTGCACAAGCTACCGACCTTCTTCTGCTAGAAGCTTAACTCCTTGGTGACGGTCGTTGGGGTGAAAAGGTCCAAAACTTTTTGAATTAGAGTAAGATGTGGAGCAGAGGTATTTTTTAAACAGTTTTGTACTCAAAAATCAATCTTCCAGCCTAAGGGTTACGTCCTATGGCCAACTATGGCTCTGATACCACCTGAAGCACCCCAATTTCCGAAATGGGACTAAAATGTGCTTTACCATCCTAGGGTTCGATAATCACATTCTTACATCAGAGTGATACAGATCCGCCCTAACGGGTCAGACCACAAAGGGGCGCAGCCCTAAAAATCTAACCAGCGGAATATACAACGTAGGCCCATCTTTTTCACGCCACAGTTGGGAAGCAGGTCATAACCTTCACTCGTTCTTAGACCAATATATGTCCATAGCACTGAGAAAAACAACAACAGAGCAAGGGTGACTACATACGTACTCAGCAACCCACCTTCCTTCAAAGGAATTTGGGGAAGGCTAACACTATATACAAGGACATATTTGGAGCTTAGGATAGTTTTGTAGAAAAGTATTTGTACGGAGGGTTTGAGATAGTTGCCCAGTTTTAATCTTTCTGAAAATTGGTTTTTTTCCCAAAAGGGGTGGCCACTGGACTTGTCGGTCCAAAGTGGCTCATGGCTTTCCAGCCAACACACTTTTCCATACATCCAGCATCCACTGCTGAACCAAAAACCCATTTTATCCAATTCCAAATCCAATTCCGTGTTATTTTATGAAAACTGCTAACTGATGAACCAAGCCATAACTCATCCATACAAGTGGACACGGACTATTCGAATATGTTTTACTTTGATAAGAGGTTGTACTAATTCCCACAAGTTGGACTCAGCGGCACATTACTGTCGTAACTGCCCAAATTCCAAACCGAGCCGTTGCCTTCATTTCATCACCTAGCAGAACTTTAGGGGTTCGGGCATCCAAGTCACTCCAGTACCTCGCGGTACTTGCGCGCCAACCCAGAAGCTACTAAGTTATCCACTCCAGCTTGGGCTTGGCCAATGCCTCATATAGAGCGAGTGGTTGTACTAAAAGAGTTAGGCAAGATGAAAATCATAACGGTCCTTACAGAGAGCTCAGGTAGAACCATTCCCACTTTCCAATGCTCGATAGCGCGCGCAATCCACCTACCCGGAATTCTCAACAAATCCCGAGACAGGGGGTAACCGCGGGTCACTAAGTTATCCGTTCATACCCTTCCCTTATGGCTGTTTCAACGTGTAGCCATATTCCGACAAGGTCGGTTGCTGGGGTTCTCCCCCATTTTATTTCAAAACCACACACACATCCACTCTCCCATACCCAACATATTCTACATCCATAATACAACATAACGTCAAGATTGTGATAGATAATTAAATGAGCGATCCCACCTATGCGCGCTATTTCTAAAATAGGCTTAGGTGGCTGTATATTTTGCTGGGTTACCTTAGCAAGCAAAACATGCCAGTTTTTTTGTGATTATCAGGACAACAGTTGTGTTTGCAAAACATAGAAAATTTATGCATCAAGTGAGGATTCCAGTGGGCGTGCCTTTCACTTTGTAGGGGTGGTGATATAACAGTTGCTGGATGTATTGGGCACAGACCATCGTGTAGTATACCGTGAGGGGTAGGCCGAACTGACTCTCTGGTAAGGCCTAGTGCACAAACAACGAAAACACACAATCAACATATAACATGAGCTCAACATTGTTCCTGGGTAGGTGGTGGAAATGGTAGGGGGGTCTAGTGTTATCAGGATGGTTGGGGCCTACCCAAGGTGGTGATTGGGGTGGAGTGTGTTAACGGCCACGCTGGCGTGCAAGGTAACAGTTATTGCAGAGACGCCAGGGTAGTGGGCCTGGACGACCAAGGCGAAAACAGAATTTGAGGGATGGTGGCTGCATGGTGATGTTAGTGGGGGAAAGTCTTTTGTGGAATGACGGAATGAGCGATGATTTTCAGATGATTTTCGGTGTCATCATCATCTGAACTCAAAGCCCAGAGAGACCAAGGCAGGAGCCTTGCAGGTTTATGGAGAATAGGAGAGCAATGGCATCGATCACTAGGCTCACAATATATGTGGGGCCGGTGAGAAAGCACTGACTGGGCGTAGGACGGGGTCATGGGGGCATGGCGGCGGCTTTTGGCCAGGGAGACAGACTTTGTGTGATGTGTGGATGGATAGGGCTAGATTTGAGATGAATTTAGGCGCAAGAATCACCTAAATTGGAGATAGAACGGAGATGATATGGGGTTTGAAGTGTAGAAGAGGTAGATATGAACTTTTTTAGAAGTTGGAGGGGTGGAATTGGACCTTTTTCGGGTGAAATGCCGTTCTTGGTCCATGGGCAGGGAAACCTGTGCCGGGGGCGAATTTTGGCCCAAACATCCTACTCAGCCCACAAGCAGAGGGGCTTGGGTCGGGGCGACTTTCAGCCCGAAGCGTGCTGGTATGGCTTGCGAACACGTTCGGCCCGTTCAGCCCACGCGCACAGCCTGCGCGGCGCGGCCTAGGTGGAGTGGGTCGGCCCATGCGGGAGCGCGGCCTGCGCCATCTAGTAGAGCCCACGCGATAAAGGTAGATGAGGGCAACGGCGTTGGGGGGAAGCGACGGCGCGTGGGTCTGCCGAATCAAGACAGGTTTGTTTGAACCGGGTACCGATGGTCGGTTCTGGCGGGGAGTCCGGTGGCGCGAGCACCAGAACGATGTGACGAACCGGGGGGCGGGTTTGGGGGCGTGGATTGTTGGCCAGGGAGGGGTCTTCGCAGCATGGTGGTGTGAGGCACGCACCGGCGGCGAGGGCGACGGGCGTTGGTGGCTCTGGTGGTGGAGGAAGTGCATCGACGAGGTGTTAGCGAGGTAGAGGGCTCAAGGCAAGGCTAGTGGCACAGCGAATCGAGCTCAGGTGTTCGGTGGCTGGGGAATTTTGGGTGGCGATGAGCTCGCGCTGGTGATGGTAGGGCTGTGGCGGAACCTCTGATTTAATCCGGGCTAAGCACAGGTGCCACCTCTGGCTTAGCAATGTAATTAGACCGAGCTAAACCCGGTCGTCCGTCGAGAGTCATTTGACCCCCGATAACACCAAATCCCAGAGGAACCGACATCATACACATCCAGCCCACGATAGAGCCACAACAGTTACATCATCACATGCAGTTGAAATAGAGTACAAGTAGATATACTTTACAAACCGGTTCGAAATAAAATACAAGTTTCAACATAATGCCATACGAAAGGCAAGTTCAAATCAGATAGCGAAAGCGATTTCAAAAACATCTCGCAGCGGAAACGAAATACTTTAATAGTCTTCATGCAATGATGATCGAGGCAAGCAGCACCGAGCCCAATGGTACTACCCTCCTCCAAGCACTTGTCCAGATGTCGTCGGTACATATACTCAAAAGGTGGAGGCAAACCCTGAGTACTAATTACCCAGTAGGACTTAATGGAATGGCTTACAGCTGACGCGAAGCTTGCTTATTAACAAGTGGGTCCTTAGCCATTGATTTTTAAACAGTGGTATATCAACATAAAGTAACAATTTCATCATTTGCATATAACTCCATAATAATAACTCGCAGAAATGTAAACAACACAGTAGCATAAGCATGTAGTATTTGAAAACATGAGTAATAAATATAGTATATTCAAGTAGCTACTACGTCGAACGTCAAAGGTATTGGCATTCCCACACTTGGTGGGCATTAGCGATTCGAATCGATTTTAATTCCCAGGAATAACTATCATGCAAGGGGTATATGCTTACTAGCCATCGCGTTCCCACATATAGTCCCCATCTCCATCTGTCTTGTCCCGAGATTCAAAGCGCCCCCACCGAACCCCCGGGTTGTGCCCCCATGGCGAGTCTGCCGACATCTCGGTCTCCCCGCCATGAGTACCAAGCTCCCCCAGGTCTTCTGCCTCCATCTACTGGATGGGCGGCACCTCGAAAAATTCGGACGACCCAGGTAAGACTTCTCCGGTCCCATATCCCGGTTAAGCAATCTAGCAATATTATGCCGTCCAATAGGCGAACAGCGGACGGGCCTTAAACGACACGGGTGGAGCCAAATGATACAACAACGTACACCACAAAATAAAATTTATTCCCCGCCCGCTCCGGGCTCCTCTTGCGATGCCGCCTTGGGGGAAAGAAGCCCCATCGCCGGGGACACGTCCCTGGGGTGGCTCGGCTCCATGTCTGACCCCACATCCACCGGCGCAGGCCGCCCAACCTCGACCGCCACGCGCCTCTGCCTCTGTCCAGAGGAAGAAGAAGAGGAAGGTAAAATTGCAAATAGACCCCTGCGCTTCTGTCTATTTCTGTTCGGGTTCAATGCGCTGTTCACTTAGTCATGAACCTTTTCTGTGCAGGCCCCTGAGAGATAGAATTTTTTATGATTAGGTCCCTAATCCAATTGACCTCGAATCTGGCGATGTTCTTATACTCGGTGGAGGATCAAGAGTACTATTCCATGGCATCTCCCACGTGAAGCTTAACACTGCGTCGACATGGCTGAACGAAGAAACCAGTCTTCGTCCAGGATGCATTAATCTCACATTTAGACAGTACTAGCTGGGTACCAATTAGTATGAGAAAATTCAGTCAAACTATTGTAACAGAAAGTTCTAACTTTTGTGGATCAGGAAGACCTCAGGTGTCCAGCTCTATAGAGTCAACTTGTATCTCGTTCCTATGGTTAAATGTACTCCTAGTCTTATTGTGATAGCACATTGAGCTTTGGTAATTCCCATGTTTAAAATCCTTACCGTTCATGCACTTCAACCTTTTGTGATCAATGCAATCCTAGTTTATTTGCACTGCATTCCACTATTCTTAATTTCCTTGCTCCAAACTATGCAAATCGAGGAACCTTGTATACGTTGGGATTCAAGTGTTCTAAGCTCTTATGTGACATCAAATTTCCTCTTCGTTCATCAGGACTTTGCAATGTTTATGATTCTGTAGATGTAATGGTTGAGCCACTCTTGTTGTGATGTCTCCTTGGGCAGTCTTGGGTGCCTCGATGGGCCCTAGAGTCCTATGTGTACGGCCGTCACATGGTTGGGCTACTAGGTTCGCGCTAGCATTAAGACATGTGAAGGCATGACATCGCTTCAATCGTGGAACATCCATAATCGGTTTTTATCCTTTGATTGATCTCGCTACTCTTGATTCATGGGGGTGATCGATTTCATTTCCACTATCCTGTATAAATCATTACATTGCTTTGTTTCACCTTGCCTTTCTTGAGTTGTGAGAATAGCTAACCTCCACACACTGTTTATTCACACCTTTTCATTGTTTCTGTGGAAGTGACCAGTCTCATTTCCACCATCTCATGACATCTTTCCATTGCCTTGTTTCACCTTGCCTTCTTGACCAGTGGGAATGATCCGCCTCCATCCCACGACTTGTTCATATTAATTCATATCCTTGTTTGACCCTGCCTTCGACGATTGATGGGAACAGTCAGCTTCGTTCTCACTGTCTCCTTCAATATTTTTCCATTCCTTCGTTGAATCTTATTTTCTGAGGGTGTACCTCACGAACATCCTCCACACTAGCTTTTCGTTCTCAGCTAGTGCTCTTGCCATATTGTCATTTCTCTATGAGTTGTATTCTTCCTCTTAGAAATTACCTAAGAAGGGAGCTTACTAACATTCCCAATTGTTTCGCTAGTAAGTACACGCCGGCTACTTCCATTTTCTTGGTCAGTCATGACCAACACTAAGAAATCGTACAAACCATCACCTTGTCTAGGTGAATACGGCCTATCTTCTCCCTCTTGTGCCTTTCTTGTCACGATGAGCAGGATGTGCTATGTTTCACCACATCATACTCTTCGAAGATATGTTGACTTGGTATTCTATATGTGGACACAGTCCCTATCAAATGAAATGAATGTTTCTCTCAAAAACACATCCAACAACATTCCCTTGAATCACAAGATTCTACCATGTTCAATTTCTGACCATGTACACTTTGCTTTCATTGTTGGGATAAATCAGGTACTTATCATGTTTCAAATATTGGTATCGAAGTTAGGAAGTAACTCCTCTCAATTGCGTCTACCATTGTCGTTGGCTCACTGACCACATTCTCTTCATGGTTTGTTCATTCGCTCTCATATATGGCACGACTTCTCGAGCACCTTAGGGAGACCACCCTAGCCTTACTAGATGACGCTTTGTGACTACTTGTGATAAAGCGGCACTAACCATTCACAAGCTAGTTGACAAAGCTAACAGGTGAAGATTTGGATGTTGCCACGTGCATTCGAAAAAACACATACCACGATGCCATACCCATTGCAATACACGCTAGGTGATACAGTCGTACCTCATCCAAATCTCGGGACGAGATTTCTTTAAGGGGGGTGGGTTGTGATGCCCTCGGTATCTCAAAAGCCTTGACATGCAATTAGATTAATATTAACCAAGGATTTGGACTTAATCATGCTTAGAGAAGAACAACAACTAGGCCAGAAAACCACTAAGTCAAAAAAATTTCAAGTTGAATATGCAAAATTTTGCGTTGCTTGGTTGAGTAGTTCAACATTTATACATTTTCATGCAAGACATCAAATACAAAAGTTTTAGTTTAAGATGTTGTCTTCAAAAATGCTATATTGACCATTTTCAAAATCAGATGTTAAGGGGCCCAAAAGTTCAAACCAAACCCAGTTAGCCCACACTCAGGAAATTTTGCTAAGTTTAGGGTCGACGCTCTTTTCCAAATTTCATTCTGAAATTACTTTTGATTTGACTATACAACTTCAAAATCTTCCTTTCTATGAAATGAAATTAAACTCATAACTTTTCAAATGCACTAGGCCTTGATCTCATTGGACTTCATTTCATATCCCAAAACTTGAAAACAAGGAAGACTCCACATGAAGTAAAAATGCTGCCTTACCAAATCTCTCAATATGTTTCAACTTGTATTTCAAAATCTGGTGCAAATTTGAAGAAACTTTATATACCAAACTTGTAAACAATCTCATGATGAACAATTTTGCCAATTGGAGTTTTGACATGCAATTAAGTTTTCATAGTGTTTTGGGTCTTTTTCTGTCAGCATATGAAATGTGTCCAAACCTGACATGTTTGGTAAATTCAAATTTCATAGAACTACAGCCATTATCAGGCCAAATTTTATATAAAAAAGTTATAGATCATGAAATTCCAAACAACCTTGGTATAAAACTCCTTGTATGAAAGTGGTTATAAAATGGACTTTTGGAATTTCTAAATTTAGGGGTGCTGTTGGTCAGACTGGGGTCACAGCGTTTGAATTCAAATTTCTTTTAAAATTTGAATATAACATGGTGTCACAAATTGAAACAAAGTTGTAGATCATGAAGTTTATATCACTTCTTGTATTTTGAGTTTTCACTAATTCGGCCATTAAATGTTTCAAAAACTCGAAACTCAGACAAGACACATAACAGTCAAATGACCTTTTTCCAATTTCGAATTTTGGTCTATTTACCTGAGTGGCTGACGCGCGGGCCCCACCTATCGGACCACGGGTTCCAGCCGGTAAGAAACCGCTGTCGGCCCCGGTTTTGCGAAACCGGTTTTGAGGTTCAGTGGACCCGGTTCCATGGATTTTTTCCTTCACCCTATGACCCGGCCCCACTTGTCATCGACTCGGTCCAATGGACCCAGTCCACCGCGCCACTCTCCCCTTCTTCCCCAACCAGCGCCAGTCGCGCCCCTGCCCGCCATGGCCACGCGGCGAGGCAGCTCTGCCGCCCAACCTCGACCGCCGCGCGCCTCTGCCTCTGTCCAGAGGAAGAAGAAGAGGAAGGTAAAATTGCAAATAGATCCCTGCGCTTCTGCCTATTTCTGTTCGGGTTCAATGCGCTGTTCACTTAGTCATGAACTTTTTCTGTGCAGGCCCCTGAGAGATAGAATAATTAATGATTAGGTCCCTAATCCAATTGATTTTCGAGTAAATGCATTTTATTAAGCTGAGAACTTTGAAAATTCATAGTAAATCAAATAAAAATAAAAAAAATACAAACTTTGTTGCAGTGTACTCCTATTAAGTAGATCTACAGAATGGAAAAGAGAGTGATCCATGAAGTGACTGTTTTGCTCCTGATTGCTTGCATATTAAGATTTCTTAAATAATTAGCAAACCTAAAGTTAAACACCTTCAAAAATTATGAAACTTGGACAGTAGATTTTATATGATGATTAGGATCTATGGTGATTTTTGAAAACCCTAGCAAGCAATGCGTAATTACTGTTTTACCCCTATGTTATTTAGTGTATTTTTAGAGTAGGAAAATATATACCACACAACACTTGTCCAGAAAAATCCATAGAAATTATATTGTATTCATTTGATCCAATATAGCCTAGAAATAATGTTTCGTGTGATTTGCTTGCTGTTTGCTATGTGTTTTGAAAGTGACAAGTGATAGGGTGATTTAATCAATAAAATAGATAAATGCTATTCAATGTGTTGCAAAAACTCCGCCAAAACTCTTAAAAGCTATGTTACTGTGTAAGTGTGATTATGTATTTATTTCATGAATTTTTGGTTGCTCTTGCTTGAGGGATCCATTAATAGTTATTTTATTAGGTCTAAAAGTAAGCGAAATAAAAAAGGGAAGGTTAATGTGGTTAGTTAGGCCTGTGATTTGTCCTCTATACTATACTTGACGTAGTGGAAATGTTATAACACAACGAAACACACACTTCTGCTTAAATCTAGTTGGGTGGTCAAACAATTCAGTGCCTAACATAAGTTTGCCCTAGGCACAAAAGTAATTCCTATTTAAGTAGTTTATCAATCACCTTTCTGCCTATCCATAGGCAAATTGTCCAAACGTACGCTTGACATTCATGCATTTCACTTATAAGTATCATGCATAGCATTCATATAGTAACGCTCTTGTAGATACGTGATCAAGAAGCAAGTGCGTGGGTCTACTAAAAGCAACGGTGTCCAAAAGACCAACTAAGACCCAAACACCATCTGGAGGCCCCTGAAGTGGTATTTGGAAGGAGGAGTTGTCCAAATAATTAAGGGGTTGCTTTAGGCAAAGCCTCACAACTCGGCAAACTAACATTAGCTTAGTTTGTTGGTTTAGTTGAAAATAATCAAATGTAGGCAGGACCATGATTTTTCCAGCTAATATTATCTTGATTGATGATTACGCATTCGCATTAGGAGTTGATTGAAAACCATTGCATTAGACTCACTGGCCGCACTGGCCCTAGCACCTATATCTAAAGTTCATAGGACGAGTTGCCTAGAATTGCTAGGTGCGAGTAGACACGAGTGAAAGCAGTCACTCGTCGCGTAGGTGATTTCAAATATTACAAAACTTTTACTGTAGGGACAGTAATATTATGCTCCTGATTTAATTGGAGACCGCGCGGAGAATAATTTTTATTTTGTGGTGTGCGTTGTTGTATCATTTGGCTCCGCCCGTGTCGTTTAAGGCCCGCGACATAACATCGCTAGATTGCTTAACCGGGATATGGGACCGGTGAAGTCTTACCTGGGCTCGTCCGGATTTTTCGAGGTGCCACCCATCCACTAGATGGAGGCAAAAGGCCCGGGGGAGCTTGGTACTCATGGCGGGAAGACCGAGATGTCGGCAGGCTCGCCATAGGGGCGCAACCCGGGGGTTCGTTGGGGGCGCTTTCAATCTCGGGATAAGACAGGTGGAGATGGGGACTATATGTGGGAACGCAATGGCTAAGTAAGCATATACCCCTGGCATGATAGTTATTCCTGGGAATTAAAATCGATTCGAATCGTTGATGCCCACCAGGTGTGGGAATGCCAATACCTTTGACGTTCCACGTAGTAACTACTTGAATATACTATATTTATTACTCATGTTTTCAAATACTACAAGCTTGTGCTACTGTGTTGCTTACATTTCTAGCGAGTTATTATTATGGAGTTATATGCAAATGATGAAATTGTTACTTTATGTTGATATACCACTATTTAAAAATCAATGGCTAAAGACCCACTTGTTAATAAGCAAGCTTCGCGTCAGCCGTAAGCCATTCCATTAAGTCATACTAAGTAATTAGTACTCAGGGTTTGCCCCCAACTTTTGAGTACATGTACCGACGACATCTGGACAAGTGCTTGGAGGAGGGTAGTACCGTTGGGCTCGGTGCTGCTTGCCTCGATCATCATTGCATGAAGACTATTAAAGTATTTCGTTTCCGCTGCGAGATGTCTTTGAAATCGCTTTCGCTATCTAATTTGTACTTGACTTTCGCTATGGCATTATGTTGAAACTTGTATTTTATTTCGAACCGGTTTGTAAAGTATGTCTACTTGTACTCTATTTCAACTGCCTGTGATGATGTAACTATTGTGGCTCCATCGTGGGCTGGATGTGTATGATGTCGGTTCCTCTGGGATTTGGTGTTATCGGGGGTCAAATGACTCTCGACGGACGACCGAGTTTAGTTCGGTCTAATTACACTGCAAGCCAGAGGTCTCAGGTATGCTTAGCCTGGATTAAATCAGCGGTTCCGCCACAAGGGCGCGGCACGCTGCGACAGCTTTTGTAGCCGGCGAGGGGGGGATGGCACCGGTGCGGTGGTGGTGTGGTGAGGCGACGCGGTGGGGACTGGGAGGGGCGAGGCCGGTGCGGGGCCAAATGGCAATGCGGCGCGGTGGGGGAAGGGTGGCCGGGAGGCCTTGGTTTGGGTGTGGGAGGCCGGGGGGTGGCACTGCGCGGGCCGGCGGCGTGATGCGGCGGGGTCTGGCGCGATGCGGTGGGGGCCCGAGCTACACGTTGCCGGGCCTTGGCGCGCCCGGGGCCGTGACGTGGCGCGGTGGCGCCGGCGCGCGGTGAGGTGTGGGCGTAGCGGACACTGTGCGCCGAAGGAGGGAGAACGGGTAGCGCTGGCGGGCGGGGACCGTTGGGTGGTGACCAAGGTGTGGGCCCGAGGTGGCAGGGAAAGGGCTGGGAAGGCGTGGGGCCTGGTTGTCAGCGAGAGGAAGGGAGGGGTGGCTGGCTTCTTGGGCCGGTTGGCGGCCCTAAGTGGGCGCAGGGGAACGAAGGGGTGGAGGTGGGCCGCAAGGGGAGAGGGGAGTTGGGCCGAATGGTAGGGCTAGCGGCCCAAGGGGGAGAAAGGAGGGTATTTTCCTTTTTCCAATTTGAATTTTGAATTAGAATTTGAAGGAGATATTTGGTGGGGATATATTTTGAATTATTGAGCTCATATCAATACATGCAAGGCAAACAACCACGGTTTCCGAAAATTGATTTTAATTAAGGAGAGGTTAGAAGAAAAATTTCGGCCTTAAGTTTTTAGGGTGTTACACAAGGTCGGATTACAAGATGAGAACTCGATCACCAAGCAGTTACCCATTTCCTACCCACTAACTATAGGGTTAGATCACTCTAAAACCCTCTAATCTTGATGCTCTTGCTTGGAAACAAAATTGGCTGCCTAAACCTAAGTCTAAGCAAACACTAAACCAGCCAAGTGAAGTGGCTAATGGCAACCACCTTCTTATTTATACTACAGACTAAGCCCTAAGGCATTTTTGCACTTGACCCCCTATATTATAGACGGTTGACACTACGAAGGCCTGTAGGGGATAGAAAAGACCGCAATAACTCAAATGAACGACCACGATGGGGTCCTTAACTTTTTCGGTTTCTCTGCCTTCGCTTGATGTCCTCCACCGTGTCTAGCAGCTCATCCCTTTGGGGTAACTCTAGTTTTTGGAATATCGGCAACCTGCTCCTAGTTTTGTCAGTGGAACCAGGAAACAGTTTTGGCTTCGGGTTTTGACACTCGAACCAGGAAACAATAGTTGGGCCCGGTTTTGATGCCCGAATCGGTAAACGTTTGATGGGCTTCTTTTGCGGTGATTTTATGGCTCACTACACTGTCTCGCACCCAAGGTCACACTTATAGGCCAAGCCTAACTTGGACCGTAGCCCAAGCCACCTGCCAGTCCACTCAATAAGGATTTTGTCACACCAAGTCCACTCTGGTGCCACCACCAGGTCACACTTAGGTGGGCTTCTGCTGGCTCGTCCTTCACCAAGTCTTTGGTGTTGACAAGTGCTCATCACAACCAGGAAGAAAGACCAGACTCGGTACACTTGAGTCCCTCAATTTCTTATACTTGCCTAGTGTGGTGTACCTTCTTGCATACTATATCAAGGCTTCGGGTCCTGTTGTTCTCAAGTTATCTGATCCTTGCTAGACTTGTCGGTGCTATAAGCTTTCCTTAGGCTCTGACCTAAGGCTAAGTTAGTTCTCACCCTCTGATCTAGGAAGAACGTTAGTGATCAAGCTTTGCTTGATCTCTAGTATAGCATGTTATCATGTCCACTCAACTCTGGTTGGTAGGTCCTCTTGGTGACAATGGGAGTGTGCCCTCTGTATTCTGACCCCATCTTTTAGCATGCCGGTAGGTGTTAGCTAGTTGCCATTCGAAGGCCTCCTATCTACCCCCTGGCGTCCTCGGTGAAGTCTAGAATTTTGCTCGACACAAGACCCTAGTCTGCTTTTTGATAACTTGGTTGAACCGCGAATAAAACTTAGCAGTAAGTAAGAAATAGAGTTTGGATTTCTTTCTCACTTGTTGTCCTCCTAGATGGCTATACCTAGTTGCCGACTACCTTGATCACTGCACTGTTCTCGTGTATCTCACCATACACTATCTTGTTTATCTTACCCCCTATTAAGAATAGTGGGCATTATCTAAGTTTGCAGTACCACTTAGTTCGAACATATCATTCCACCTGATCGCCACTTCTTCTTTGTTGTTTTTTATTATACTTGGAATACTCTAAGTGAAAAAGCTACATCAAATCTCCATGCGCTTGTGGAGTAAAATCTGTTATGCTAAGAGACGTCAACAAGGTGCAAAAGAAACCTGTCATTCATTGGACTACAAGATCCTTGGCAGTGTCCACAAATACATAGGTGGAACGTTGTACACCAGTCTACTAGTTTCGATATTACCCTCACCGACGAGTAATATGGATCATCCATTTTTGTATCACTGCTAGCCCCTAGTACCTCCAAAACTGGTAGGCCATAGAACCAAGCTGCTCTGTTGTTGCTGTAGCACAGGCACATCCTACGCTAATGATGTGTGTGTTGTGTGTGTGTGTAGGGCAGCGCTATTCAGCGCGTTGCATGTTGAATTCTATTCAACGCGTCAGCCTAGCCTCCCAGCCCGCAACAGTAAAGATTCACCCACAATAGCAAAATGCCTAGCTCGCAACCGTAAAAGTTAGCTCTCAGGCTTCAAATTTTCCTTAGAACGTATTTTTTCTGACATGTAACCATAAAATCCAACATTGAGTGTGTCAGCCCAGTCTCACTCCCGTGGTAGTAAAATATCATCCATCAACCATAAAGTTAGCTATCAGCCTTCAACCAAGATGTAATTTTTCACAAAACCATAAACTTTGTTCGTTATAACAGTAAACTTCAACATTTAAATATGTCAGCCTAGCCGCTCTCCTAACATTATCCCTCAACTGTAAATGATGATTGTTGTACAACAGTGAAATTGGGTGCTTTGCGTCAAATCTTCATGAGGTACTAAATGAATCAATCATCCAAAGCGTAAAATGCTTCTTTTGGCATTATAATCATTCGAAAAACATCATCCAACATATGGGAGTTCTACACATTATTTGTACACACCTCTTTACAATTAGCAAGTACTTCATCTCTTTACAATTTGCAAGCATTCATAGAAGAAAAGAAACTTAAAAACTCCTGTATGCGAGAGGGCACAAGTCGGAGAAACCCATAGTTCCTAGTGCGGAGAAAAGGGAGCTTGCCCGATTGGGGCTTGGTGGCGTGGAAAGGGCTCGGCCCCGCTAGGGCTTCATCGGCACACAACCAATGCGGCGAAGCTTGGGGCCGAGGTGGCACCATTGCAAAAGGCTGCAGGTCGGGAGGCCGAGCCACCACGGGGCGGCGAAACTCTAGGGCTAGGGCGGCGAAGGTGGGGGGCAGCGCCACCGCACCAATGCAAGAGGCTGTAGGTGTTGGCGGTCAATAAAACCCATTTCGACCACCAACATTTCATGTCTTAGAGTATGCTTTACTAAGTTTTCACTTATTTCTAACTAGTTCCACGAGTTGTGCATGAAAGTTGTATGCAGGAGTTCTTCATATTTAAAACAATGGAGGATTGAACAAAATAGAGGCAATGAGGCAAGGGGAGAGGAAATCGGATAAACACCCATGGCCGGCCTGACCATCTCCAGGGTCAGCCGACCTCCTCCCTGGGTCGCCTGACCACCTCTAAGGTCGGCCGACCACCTCCCTGGGTCGCCCGACCATCAAGAGAGTTGGGCAGCCCACCAGGCAGCCCAGGCCCAGGAGGCATGGTCGCTCGACCATAGCCCAAGGTCGCCCGATGCTGCCACATTACCAATCTTGGACTTGCATGCAAAGAAACACAAAACACGTCAAATACAACCATTGGATCAAGTATCCAATGCATCCAAGCATCGAAAGGCCATCATACAAAGAATTGATGACGTCAGCAATCCGAGGGGAACAACATGCAGCCAATCAGGTGGCCGCCCGACCATTCACCATGGTCGGCTGACCATGCACCGACCTCGTTTTGCACGTGTATCAACAACTCCAACCGCCAACTAACTTGGAGAAGCATTCTCAGTCATCGGATGCACTAAGTCGGTAAATCATGCGGTCGGCCGACCATGTGACTTAAACGTTTTACATGCAAACTGACTTGGGCAACCACCAACCGACATTAGGAGTCAAGATTAGCTATTGGATGGCCAAAGGCGGTTCATCGGATGGCCGCCCGACCACCCCAAAGGTCGGCCGACTTCCCCCAGGGTTGGCCGGCCACCGCCTTGGTCGGTCGACCACCGACCTACACCCACAACCGACCTGGTGCACCTATAAGTACCCCCCACCTCGGTCTCCAAGCTATAAATACCCCCCAGCAGGTCACTTGCAAGGTGTTTGGTGGATCAATAGAAGAATAGTGTGGTTGTGTAGTTGAGTGTAGAGTATAGTAGTGAGGCCACCCTTGGCATTGTGGAGAGAGCCAATTGTATCAAGAGTGAGCAGTGAGTTGTAGAGTGAAGGAGTCAGATTTCTCTCTGGTATTCTGTTCCCGAGCTCTTATTCTCAGAGGAATTATTACTCTATTTCCAGGATACAGTAAAGTTCCTTGCCCCTCTCCTTTATTTATTTCATACTTGCTTTATTTACTTTCTCAGTTCTCTGCTCAATAGTTTACGAGTGCCAAGTGTGCTTTGTGTAGTTTAGCTATATGGTTATGCTTGCTCTCTGGCTTCGAACCAGTGTAGTAGTAAACTCATTCGTGTAGACGTGGTGTCTAGACTAGAGTTTATCTTGGAAGGTGTCTTGTCCCACACAGTTTTGGTTGGTAGACCCACCTGCTGACCGCGGGTGTGTGTCCTGCGTAGTCCAACCCCGTTTTTCGGATAAGTAGTCATCAACGCATAGCTGAGGCCTATAGCACCCGCCTTTCTCGTCTAGATTATCAACACTCTGGTGCTCGGAAGTGGTTCTACAGTATCGGTGTCCAAGTAAACCTGTTGAGTAGAGTACTAGTTTGTTGAGTAAAGTTAAGTTGTTATATTTAAAGTAGTGATCCTACTCTTCTCTATTTTATATCTCTACAATCGCTGGTTTTACTGTTCGGTTCTATCTGTTCTACGTTGAGTTACTCCTCGTTCCTCGTGGATTTCGATACCCTAGAATACTCTTGGGTGAAAAGCTACAACGTGTCTTGAGGATTTATTTCAATAGGCTAAGAAACGCCAACAAGCTTTTCTGGCGCTGTTGCCGGGGGACGATAGCTAATTTGACTAGAACTCAAGATCGTCCATACTCACACCATACACAACCACCACATATATCCCCACCAAATACCACATATCACCCTACCATATGGATTCCATGCCTATCTATCAACTCGCCGCTCCAAAGGGTGATTATTTGGAGCATCCACCATCATCTGCATCTATCACCACAGAAGGCTATCAGCTACGTCCTGGCTTGATAGCCATGGTTCGGGAACAATCATTCGGGGGATTGGAAACTAGAATATCCCTACGCACACCTCCGGGAGTTTGAGCAGTTGTGCAGCTGTTTGGTCATCTCAGGAATGTCCGGCGAAACACTTCGATGGTTGCTTTTTCCGTTTTCAATAATGGGGGATGCAAAAATCTGGTGCAAGCAGGCAGTTGGTAAAGTAGAAGGGAGTTGGGAGGACCTAAAGGCCAGTTTTTGTCTTCGGTTTCTTTCCGCCAAATAAGGTTGTTGATCTCCGTTGCTAAGTTTTATCATCTCGACAACGAGAAAGAGAATCTTTGGGGGTAGCTTGGGCACGCTTCAACCATCTAGTCTCTTCAGGACCAGACTTGGCAATTCCAGAGGCAATGTTGTTGCAACACTTCGTCCGAGGTCTCTCACCAGGTGCCAATCTCTGCCTCGACTTAGCCTCAGGAGGATCGTTCTCACACCTAAAACCCTCTGAGGGAAGAAAAATTCTCAACAAAATCCTCGAGAAGGCTTCTGACCTTGGTACATTAGAAGAACCACCTCCACAGAAGCCACCCAAGTCACTTGAACATGAAGAGAAGACAAACACCATCTCACCCATCTCCACCATCACCCCCTCGGATCGAGGAGGTCCTAGAACCATCAGTCCTGGCAAACTAAGAGGGTCAGTTTAGCCTTGACGGTTCCTCCGTCGGCACCTCCGTTCTCCTTTGAGGATGAAATATTCATGGACTTTGGCGACGCCTATCGGTTGCCCAAAGAAGACCGATGCTTCAACAGGACCTCACAACCAGCATACGTATTACCAGATCATAAAGAACACATGAAGGAGGACCTGTTCTGGCTTTCAGCAAGCTATTAATCGGGATTGGCTAGAGGAGAGACATCTAGACACAAGAGCAATCAAATTCTATCCAAACCCCAGTGTCATCCCTGGCCAGGTATCAAGGCTTCAACCGCAAGATATTATCTATGACCCAAGGGTAGGAGTCAATACAATCCCTAAGCACTGTAATGGATGGCTACTACCCTGACACAGCTGCTATCAAGGTCTACCATGCATCTGCAAATGGACAAATGGCAATTATTTGAAATGCGAAGGTGTTCTGTGGGTAATTCCAACAACCTTGCGGGATACTCAGGTGTTCTTAGACTTCTACGTCTTTGACATCCCTGAGAGATCTACACCGTTGATTATGGTCGGGATCCCAATCACCACCCTCACCAGCTCAGATATATATAGAGGGAGGCTGCAGCTTCAGCTTGGTAATGAAGAAATCAATGTCAACATCGATAGGCACTCAATGCTAAAACTGAAGCAAAGCCAGAGATTGACCCTATAGAAGAAGTGATGAGCCTTTCACTTGAGGAAATGGGTCAAGATAGCCTAGAGGAAGAGGGTGTTAGCGACTTCAGTATGGTAGAGGAGCCATGGAACTTTGAAGAACTAGGTGAATCCTTACGGCCCGAAGCTCCGAAGATAGAACTAAAGCAACTACCGCCTGGCCTGAAGTATGCCTTCCTCCACGGGAATGAGGACACACTGGTAATCATCAGTGACAAGCTGACAGAGAGTGAGAGCCAGGGATTACTTTCAGTTCTGGAGAAGTATAGATCTGTGCTTGGATACTCTCTACAAGATCTAAAAGGAATCAGTCCCAACCTATGTACTCATCGCATCCCTATGGAGGTTGATCACAAACCAAAAAGGGAACCAAAGCGTCGACTTAACAATGCGATTAGAGAGGTAGTCAAGAAGGAATTACTAAAACTACTTCACGCTGGAATCATATGCCCTGTGAGCGACAGCGATTGGGTCAGTCCGGTACAAGTTGTGCCAAAGCAAGGAGGGATGACAGTTGTGAAGAATCAGAACAAAGAGTTAATACCACAGAGAACTGTCACCGGTTGGCAGATGTGCATCAATTATAGAAAACTCAATGCCACCACCAGGAAGGATCACTTTCCTCTTCCTTTCATTGATGAAATGTTGGAATGACTAGCAAAACACTCCTTCTTTTGCTATCTCGATGGCTACTCTAGATACCACCAGATTCCTATTCACCCGGAGGACCAGAGTAAGACGACTTTCATATGCCCATATGGAACTTTCGCATACAGGCGAATGTCGTTTGGGCTATGCAATGCTCCAGCATCATTCCAGCGGTCTATGATGGCAATATTCTCTGATTTTATTGAAAATATCATGGAAGTATTCATGGATAACTTCTCAGTTTATGGCAAAAGCTTTGATGGATGTTTGGAGAATCTTGAAAAAGTTCTCCAAATGTGCAAAGAAGTTGATCTTGTCTTGAACTGGGAGAAGTGCCACTTCATGGTCAGAGAAGGAATCGTTTTGGGACACAGAATCTTAGAAAGAGGCATAGAGGTGGATCGTGCAACGATCAAGGTCAATGAACAACTACCTCCACCCACCAACATAAAGGCCATCCGAAGCTTCTAAGATTGTGGCAGTTGCAACAACAACATCAGATATTGCAACAGAAGGAGGCGAGGAGAAGAAGATTGCAACAACAACGGAGTCGCAATCCTACAATAACCCTGAGTCATAACTGCCACATTACCCCTTCACCCGAGTCGCAACTGCCAGCGCGTGGGAGTCGCAACTACTACAGTTCAGTTGCGACCGCTACAGCGCAGGCCGCAGAGAGTCACAACTGCTACTGTGGGGTTGCAGCACCTGCAACGCACGGGTTGCAACTACAGTAGCAGTGAGTTGCAACATGCTACATTAGCAACTGTTGCAGTAGCAATAACTACAGTAACAAAGTCGCAACTGGTACAGTGGGAGTCACAACTACTACCATTCAAAAATCGCAATTGCAACAGTGCACACGTTACAGTTACAACATAAGTGGCAACAGATGCATGTGCGCACCATGCATGGGTTGTGCACATGGGTGCACAATAAAAATCTTCTCTTTCTCTCTCTTTCTGTGTGTGTATCCATTAGTACCCTAAGTGAGAGAATTGTAACCACTCTACTGGGTGGATCGAGTGGTCTAACTTGGAGGTCATGGTGTAAATTGACTACAAAGAATATCTGGGGCTAGTCAGGTCTAAGTGAGTTTACTGATAGATTTGTTCCCTTTTTCCAAGATTGTATACTAGCTAGGACTCTTTTGTAACCGACTTGTAACCCTAGATTCTTAGCTATATAAGGAGAGCTAGGGATCGATAGAACACATGAACATACATACGAATAACACCATCCACAAATCCCAATCACGACGTAGGATACAACGATTTGGACGCCCGAACATGTCTCAATCGTTGTGTTCATTGTTCTGCGTGACCTTCACGATCTCATAAACCCATCGCGTGATCTATCTCAGTCATGAGCTGAAGGCACTAAACACTGACAACTGATGTCCAAGCTTCTTCGCCTATAGCCTAGGCAACTCCAGTGCCACTACCACCCATGATCCTCCAACACCATCGCTACCTAGGCTTAGGAGCCTTGCACTAGCATCCTCTATGCATGGACGAATAGCATGTGTTCTTGTGTAATTAGGTTGTGGCTACGCTTATGTCCAAAATTGGGTCAAATTGATATAGTGGTGTGCTCAATTGTTAGATAAAATTCATTTTCTAAGACGAAGCAACCATATATGATTGCTATCATTTCTCAATTGTTGATTGCTACTACGTATATATTTCCATATATGAGTAGCTTGCTACTAACAAAAAATGGATATTGTCATCCTACAGAACGTGTTGTCACTGTGATGTGCGCCAAAGATGGGTGTGTGTGTGTGTCTGTGTCTGTGTGTGTGTGTGCAATGTGCTAAACTGAAGTTGTAGGCACGTGTTTGTGATTGGAGAAATCAAAGTATCACATTAACGGGATCAAAGAAGATCATGACATTTGTTTATGAATGATATTCAGAAGTGCAACAATGCTTGACAAAGCAACCTGTGCCATTTTTGAGGTGGTTCATGATCATTTTTGGAAGCACCTTTCCTATTGTATTTGGGTCAAGTCTAATGGTGAATAAGTGGAACTCATAGTTTCAAGCATCATTAATCTCAACATTCTTGAGAGAATAAATATATGGGGGTCCTTTGGTTGTCTTCATACAGATATTCAAGGTATTTTCAACACCTACAAGTCCTATGTAGGCCATCATCAAGAAGATCTAGAAAATATGTGCCTGATTGAAGGTGGGGGAAGACAAATCAACTGACCCAAGTAGGCTTTCCTAGGATTTTTCACCATCTACTCACATTTATGTTTTGTCAAGATCTTGTCCAAAGAAAATCAGCATGATCTATGGAAAGAAATTTGAGTTTCATCAAGGTAGAATGTTGGCATGCAGAAATCATCATTTTGCTAGCCTTTCCATCAACCCCAAAGACAATGAGACAAGAAGATCCACATGCATTGCGACCATGTGAAAAATTGCTACATCAAATCTTCGCTAAAGGCTATCCAAGAAGGGATTCAAGATTATCCTATAGACACTGAAGATGGTGAATATTAGATGAGAAGGTGTAATGCAACAATGTAGTGTACCTGTATAATATGACAAGCATCAAAGATTGGTCTGGTGACATGTTCAAAAATGAGAGCTCTAAGGAGGAAAAAAAATACTATGAAGAAGAAGACTCTCAGGAGATAGAGTTTGAGGAAGTCAAAGATTCCAAGGAAGGAAATAATCTTAGAAGGAGAGAATGAGGTGATGGGAATGGAAGTGAAAGAGAAAGCATATGGGTCACTAAGTGTCGTCCTTGTCCCTCTTGTTTTTAGGATTGCAAGAACAACACTACTAACACCAGAGAGCTAATGTGACTTAATGCTAGATCCAAAGAGGCTAAGTCTGATGGTTTGACCAAAGGGGGAATGTCGTACATGTCCACAAGGAGCTCATCATTATCCACCACTCGAGATGCATGCTCAAGGGTGTTGCGGGGCCATGGGTTTGCCACGACCATACTGCCGCTTATCTTGGTTGCCTTCCGCCAACCAATCCTTCGCTGATCGGTAAGAGATAAGAGATTGTGTCATAGGGGACGGTAGTAGGTTGGGCCTCGACCATCTAGAGTAAGGGTTCCTTTGTGGTCACGGTTTGCTTTATTCACAATTATTCCCAAATTCCCATGGCCAGCTTCGTTCCCTCGGCATTGATGGTTGGTGTTTTCCCATTGTTGGCAGTCCTATATAACAGATTAGTACTCTTGGGCCTTGGTACACTTTCCCTAATCTTTTTAATTAGCACATGTCATAGGGTCGGTATAGGCGTTGTGTAGAAATAGGTGGTTTC
Source organism: Paspalum vaginatum (assembly GCA_030272315.1). Lineage (NCBI taxonomy): Eukaryota > Viridiplantae > Streptophyta > Magnoliopsida > Poales > Poaceae > Paspalum > Paspalum vaginatum. The sequence continues at coordinate 31,698,140 of CM059019.1, read as the reverse complement.
TTGGTGCAAAATTTCCAAGACATCCCAAACACGTAGCTTCTAGTATGTTTATCTTTGTCCTATGAAGTGGCTGTATAATCCAAAAGCCTTCCTCGAGGTGCTTCTTGTAGATTTTTTAGGCCACGCATGATTTCTCCTCCCTCAACTCCTCGACCACTCCCCTGACCTCTCAACACACACCTTTGTACACCTTCCGCCATTGCCTTCCTCCACACCAACCTTTACCTTCCACCCTCCACAATCACCTCCCTCTATAATGCTCTCTGCCATCACCATCATGTACCATAGCCTCTTTTTGTGCCATTTTTATGCCTCCTTTTAGTCGGATCCCCTCACAATTTTCTCAGTTGACCCTAAGGCTCAACCAGTATCCATTACTTTAATCGGTTTCACTTCTCGGTTTGTTTTTCAGTTGACCTAAACCCCACTCCGGTTCAACCGGTATTAGTCACTTTAACCAGTATCAGCTCTTAGATTTCTCTCACCCACTGAAACTGAATGAACTTGCCCCCACCGGTTCAACTAGTTTCTACTGACTTCGCCCTGTCACAGCTAGTCTGAGAGGGATTGTTATATATACTCTTCATACCCCTTCATTATCTCACTCTTGGCACTCCATACAACCTCTGACTAAGTTTGAAAGAGCATTCACTCCTCCAACCTCCCTCTCACTCACTTGAGCTCAACTCCATCAAATCTTTGAGTTTGTGAGGATTCTTGAGAGCATTCAAGAACTCCATCTCCATTCTTTGTTATTCGTTTGAGCTTTGGTGGCACTTCGTGATGGATTTGTTACTCTTGAAGCTTTGGGATCCTAAACGGATATGCGTCGCCCATTGTAGCACTACCCCCTCACCTTATGTGTGATGGTTCTCTAGGAAGTTTGTATCACCCCAGCTTGTGAGAGCAGCATAGTAAGTGACCTCATCCTTGATCCTTGGAATAGACCGACTCTTTGTGGGCTCCTCAACGAGGATGTAGGGCTCCTTTGTGGGGTGAACGAACCTCGGATCTAAATCTTTGTTCCTGCATGCTTTTGTTATTCTTGTTCATTTCGTTCTTGGCATTCTAATGTGCTTGTGGAGACACCTTCAAGTGGATCTCTTGTTGTGAATGTTTCTAGCCAAGCCCCTTGCATATCTACTAGGTTGAGCATCAAGAAACACCCAAAATACTATCTAACTCGTGGATCCAAGTTTGTGTGGTCAAATTCATAGAAAAATTCAGTTTATTGATCCCTTTATAGGTTGGTCGGCCTAGAGGGTTCAATCGGGGTGTATTGATTTTGTTTGATTTTGACATAAGTTTCAGATTACCTATTCACCCCCCTCTAGGTAACTTTTAGTCATGTTGGTCCTTAAACTCACAAAGTGTCATGCCATTCCCTAGAGTTGTTTTAGGTATCATCAGAGGACCAAGCAGGTCCCAACCTAGCCCATTGGGTGATGTGAGGTACAATTGAGCATAGAGCCCAAATGCATGTTCCTATTCTCTCTATCTAACTTCTCTCTCCCTTCTTCATCTCCCTCTCATGCATCAATGTTGTCAAGCTTGCCACCCATGTTCCACAGTATGCTCTGCCTCATCCTCCACCTCACATACATCCTACCTTCCTCTTATTATTCTCCTCTCTCGTTCCCTTGTCCTCTCCCTCCTTTGCATTACTTAAGGTATCGGCGGCAGCTGACAACAATGCATGGATAGCGAGGCGGGCAACATCAACTAGTGGATGCGGCACAAGCAGCAAGGCGAGCACGCGACAACATTATGGGCTGCGAGGTGGGCGCACACAATGACATACACAACATTTGCGACCGGTGAGGTGGGTATAAGCACAACAGTGGTCGGGAATGTGTGGGTAGCAAAGCAATGCTTAGGGATGATCGCAGTGATGTGGCAGAGGAAGGAGGCAGGAATAGCATTGAATAGTGAGTTCGAGGAACAACCACTACCATTGTCGATGTTATGCACTGGAAGCCTAAACATGGATATTGGTCAAATGGGATCAATGGTTTCACATAACACATGGGACACACCATATAGATAGGTCCTCTGAGATGAGTAATATCCTACGTCCTATGTCATTGTTATTGTGATGTGGGATCTAGGTTAAAAGATGAAGAAGATCTCACGTACTCTCTTAAGCCTAGGATCGGAGTGTTGCATATGAGTTTTTGCTTATCCCTAAGGGATCCCTGCCCTAACTTGTTGGGAGGGGGTAGGGTTATAGCTTACAAGGTTCGATCGGATCCAGGTTGAGTTTGTTCCCTACTCTTTTTTGGTATTTCTTTCCTTACTTTAGTCGACTGGTTGTCCTCTCGTGTTCATCAAGCCTTTCCCAACAAGTTTTGCTAGGTTGTAGAGTTGTAGCTCTGCTCGGCTGACCTGTCAGACATGTCAGCCGATCAGTTTCTTCTTCCTGTCGTGCCATATGGGTTTATCAACCACAACCACCAATTAGTGTGTCCTCCTACTGCTCTGTCTCCACTAGGGAGCCAATGTTCCCATTGTCGCCCCTCCTACCACCTCCATGTTCACCTTGTTGTTGCCTTGCTCACACTATCCTATGACGTCTATCACTTTGCGACTACCTTTGTGCTACCTCACAAGGTGGTGAGGTGAGGTGAGGTGGAGGAAGGGACATTTCCATAGGATCGTTAGATGAAGAGTGTGGAAACGACGGCGTTAGATGAAGAAGGGGTGGCGGGGCGGCCATGGTCCTAGACCGAAGGTACTAAGGTGGTGCACATGGTTAAAATAGCGGGCTATGAAAAATATGGCAACAACTTTTTTTCTAATCATTACAAGGCTATTGCTCTGCTGCTATGGCAAATAAAGGTTAAGTAAAAATATAAAAACGTATATGAATAATTGATGCAGATGTTGAACACAAATATGAAATCCAAGGTAAGTGACCCAAGGGCAAGTATTAAGTTGACATTACAAGTTTTCATAATAGTAGCCACACAGTCACATGCTCAGTTGTTCGTTGCAAGAACAAGTTTGTTGTACACAATGTCTACTAATATGATAGAGAGCAAACATGCATAGTTATAATCTTAGTTCAGTAGTTCCATGACTAATAGATAATACCATAATAAGTTTTTTTTGGAACCAGGAATAGTGTCACTACTTTCATGGTACCGTTATGGTGAGCCTCTAAAGCGTGCTTTACCAGTCATATAGCACCAAAAATCAGAATAACCTCGTGTCTGTTCTTCCAAAACGCTATAGCACCACTATAACCCGTTATCTAAAACCATGGTCATGTGGGGAGAAGAGTGGCGGGAGAGGGGGTTGGGCTAGGGCGGGAGCAAGGTTAGGGGAGAGGGGGTGATAAAAAGGGAGAGCTAAGATATCGACGACGGATGAAGGGGCTTGATCAGCTGCGCTTATTCTAGATGCACAGCACAACCACTGCAGTGATTAAATAGGTTGGAGAATGTGCAGCAACTTGTAGCTTTATGGCAGCTGATCGCCCCAAAGAAGGTAAATGGGTTGATATGTGGGCTATGCTCTAGCCTCTAGGTTATTATGGTGAGAATGTGATCTTATTAGGCTAATATGATACCTGAAATAAGGCGGTGTTTGGTTGTTCCTGATAGGTATAGTGAAGTATTATGTGCACAATCCAAGAAAATATGATGGAGCCTTGATAGTATGAGATTCTTTGATGCAGCACTGAAACTTAAAAAAATAAAATCCACTGTGTTTGGTACTCTCGTAGATACTAAAATCAAGTCACCAAAACAAGGCACAGAAACAAACCAAATGAAGCCTAAGTTCAATAGAGCAGCATGTCACAATGAGTTTATGAACCAAATTGATGTAGTTTGACAAGTTTAAGAAAAAGCTAATACCTCACAAACCCGTCTATTTCACCGTCAAAATGTAACGAGCCGTTTGGATTGGAGGAAGATCAAAGGAAAAGTGTAGGAATAAAAACCGGAGGAATGAAAGTCAAAGTACGTGTTTGGATTGGAGGAACGGATGAACCCCTTTTCCATGGGATACTGTAGCTGGTGAGCGATTTCACGGGAATGAAAACATCCATTCTGATCCAATGTTTGACATTCCTTCGCGGAAGCTTGAGAAAGCGTTGCAGCTCGCTGAGAAAAACAGAAAGGTAGAACCTGGGTTCGCCGTCGCCGTCCGCCACGCCATGGCTCTCCCATCAGTCAAGAACACAACTACATCATTCCAAGACCCTCCTCTCTGTCTGCTACTGCCTTTCTCTTGCCTTCCGCCGACACAGCTATCGTTATGCGGTTGAGTTCGCTAGATGCAAGTTGGGACAGAACGGATAAGAACGAGAGAGAACGAGATAAATGAGGGACCAACTAGATGGGTTTTTATCTTATTTTTAATAAGAGGATACCGATAGACGTGAGAGAACGAGTACGAGATAGATGAGGGAGATAGGTGAGGGACTGGAGTACTTTTTTGGGTCCACATGACCGTAGCAATTAAGATAAGCTAATACAAGTAAATATGTCCCGGTTGTTTTTGCTAATGCAATATCTCACTATTCCTACGTGACATCGTAAACTTTCCATGACTGTGTTTTACAATCTTTTAGTTTTTCACTTGTTGCTCTTGCCTATTATTATACTTTTTTTCACTCCTTTGTTTTAAATTTTTTTATTCCAAACAGTACCTAATTTCGTTTGTAACGTGCTGTATATGGACTCTATGACCTTAGCTTCTCCCGGCGGATCCACATGGCACGGTGGGTAAAACCAGGAAGCGCAGCCGGGGCGACATTGCTGGCGCCCGGACGTCCGACATCCGGGGCTGGAATCGGACGCATCCATCTCCGTTGGATTAAACAAGTCAAGCAAAACCAACCGTCTGTACTAATTAAAACAGAAAGATCCCACCACAACGTATCTACTTTGTTTCTCGCAACATCGATAGGGTGCATTGGCCCGACGTCCGATGGACTCATCCCATCGGATGCTCCGTGCAACATTGTGAAACAGTATTTTCAACATTGAAGAAACAATACGCGCAACATTAGAAATCAATTACTGCAACATCGACGTTTAGAAAAAAAATCACCGCATCCAATCCCATTGAAGGAAAAAAAAACCCACCACAACATCGGTGAATGTTTCATACAACATAAAAAACACAACGCAAATATCCGTGCAACGCTAAAAATGCATATCTTCAACATCGAAAAATAACATTCGCAACACTCAAATTCAATTATTGCAACACTAAAATTCATCCGATGAAACGTATTATCTCATGAAACATCTCAAGTCACAAACCACAACATCTAAAATCACAAGTTGCAACATGACCCGCCTGCCCAACTCAGGATCCTTCCTTGCCCTTCTCCTCGCGGGCCACGACAGAGGTGGAGGTGGCCGGGGAGGCGGAGCAAGACGCATCGGGGCTGGATCCGGGACCAGAGGAGCCACTGCGCCGGCGACCACTCCGACGGCCGCCGTGGTCTTCCTCGGCCATGGCACAGCAGCGCTGGAGGAGCGGAGCGGGAAGGGAGGGCCGTCGCGCAGCGGCATGGAACGGGAGGAGGAGGGCGCGGCGCACGGCGACGGCGGCAGGGTGGCGCAGCAGCACCGGAGGAGCGGAGCGGTGGCAGGGTGGTGCAGTAGCTTTGGAGGAGCGGAGCGGGAAGGAAGGGCGTCGCGCGGAGGCACAGAACGTGAGGAGGAAGGCCGTCGCTGTCTCGATCCTCGCGTCACCGCAGCCAGTCCGCCAGGCGACCAGCACCCCGCCCGCCCGTCCGTTCCATTCCACGTGCTCCCCGGCAGCTTTACCACCCCGCCAGGCGGGGCCCGGGCGCGCAGTGGGCCCGCCTGTCTGTGGTAGAACGCAGGCGGTGGCCTGCGACGCTGCGTAGTGCTTGAGCGGGCGAGCGGGCCCACCTGACTCGTCCGCCCAGTGCGTGGGCCAACCGGCCAGCCCAGCTGGCGACCTTTAGAACAAAGTCCAGCATATCGCATGTGTCATCCTCTATATACGAAACTATAGCTATACTATAAATAGATTAAAATTTAAATATAGAAATATAGACAATAAAATAAATAATTTATTGAAGTTAGCTCTATAGCGGTAGCGTTTTCTTCTGAATATAGTATAACGCAGACGTTCATACAAACGCATACATTCACCCTATGAACACACGCACATTCTACTTCTATAATCATATTCTTAGGCTTAGACCGGACGATATCTCAAGATCGATAAAGTCACCACGTAGCATTGACACATATGAACATCCCTGTTGAACTGGGCTAAACCATACTAGTCTGTACGTATAGTTTCAAGTCACCTGGATTTTAATTTGCACCAGGTAGAGTGAAAAAGAAACCATATTCGTGCATCGTGCTACGTGAGCCAAACAAACAAGCCTACAAATTTATAGCAGCTTTGTACCTACAAATTCAATCCGAACAAACCATTGTATTTAAGCTTTTTAGGTACTCTTTGGAACGCAGAAAGTTTAAAAGAATTTCGGAGAAATTTCACATAAAAAACGTAAAAACGTGAAAAATTCTCTCATTCCAGATATGCTTTAATAGTTTACTAGCTTCCTCCATGAGTGTCTTGCGAGTCAAATATCCATTTTAGACCGGTGGAAACATCCTCTTACAATTAACAAACACTGGTCCATCAACCCGTGTTCTCGCACGGGCTAGAATTTAAGTGTTTATTCATTATTTTAATCTATTATTTGTAATGGCATTATGATCGAGTAATTTTATATGTAAATTTATGAAGTATTTAAATTTATCTTTCATGACAGCATATTAGCTAATTTATATACAAATTTAGGCTTATTTTAATTCAAATTTTACAGTGGCATGGTGAGTAATTTATATGAAAATTTAGGGGGTAATTTAGTTCATATTTGTAAATGCATATGGCTTTGTATACAAAGTTAGAGGGTTATTTTAAATTGTATTTATAATGGCATGGTTTGGTAATTTTTATATAAATTAGGGGATTATTTTATCTCATCTTTCATAATGGCATGGTGGGTAATTTTTTCGAAAATATAATAGATCTAATGGTGGGTAATGTATATGCAAATTTAGAAATTATTTAAATTTATATTTTATGATGGCATATTGGGTACTTTAGAGCTAGTTTGGCAACCTCATTTTTCCAAGGGATTTGGGGGAATGGAGAGAAAATTAGTTCATTTTTCCTCCATTTTCTCAAATCCCTTAGAGAAATGAGGTTGCCAAACTAACCTTTATATGCAGATTTAGGTTTATTTTAATTCATCTTTTATAATGACATGGTGAGTAATTTATATGCAAATTTAGGGGGTTATTTTGTTTCGTATTTCATAATGGCATGGTGGGTAGTTTTATGCAAATTTAAAGGGTTATTTAATTTATATTTCATAATGGTATGGTGGGCAATTTTTATACAAATTTAGAGGATTATTTTATTTCATCTTTCATAATGTCATAGTGGGTCATTTTTTATAGAAACTATAATAGATGTAATGACTATTATTATTAGAGATATACGATAGATGACAGGATGTTTCTGATTTTTTGAGAATTTTTAGGATTTATCTTTTTCTTAAAAAATAGATATATTATTAGAGCTACATGATAGATGATATGATGTTAATTACATAGAACATATTTAAAGATTTCAATCTGCAATCGATGATATGATGTTTCCCATTATTGTGAGAATTGATATGATTTTATCTTTTATTTAGCGCATTTTGTGAGGATTAATAAGAATGTTCTAAAAGGAGTCTCCAATTAGGCAATTAGTAATAGCAAGATTAGGCACAAAATATCTGTTTCATAGAAATGTTTCTAGCATCTTTATAAAAAAAAGTTACGGGATCATTTAGTAATGTAAATTTGTAAATGGAAAAAAATTTAACAAAAAACTGAAAGTAAATTTGAAAATAGAAAAAATCTGCCAAAAAAAAAGAAATTTGTTGTAGTTGAGAGTTGAACTCAAAACCTTTCGTAACGGCAGATGTGGGTAATTACTTAGAAAATAAATTCAAAATGGGAAAATCTGCTAAAAAAGAAAAAAAAATTCGTTAAGAGTTGAACTCAAAACCTTTCGTAATGGCAGAGGTAAGTAATTACTTAGAAAATAGATCTAATGGCTATTAATATTCCAATCTACTAATTGATGGTTGGATGTTTCTGATTTTTATGAGAATTTTTAGAATTTATTTTTTTCTGGTGCGTTTCGTAAGGATTAACGTGGAAGCTTCAAAAAACCATCTAATTAGTAACAGTAAGCCGTCGAGTTGATTACCTCTAGCACTTCAAGTCCTCCGTATGTCCTTGAGATTACCACGTTAATGGTGAGGATTGAGTGCCTCTGCAGATGGGTCACTGACGTGAGGACCCAATTGTACAGGTGACAACTACAGTATGCGGAGGAACTGCTTTCAATGGTCAGGCCCGGCTGTTGCGGATGATGCTTTGATGAATAAATCCCTGTCGAAATAGTTCTTCTGACAACGTGCGTCCATGTGTGTCGAGTAACTCGCATATAGTGATCCAACAAAAATGACACGCCATTATCATTTCTTTTATGTGATAGGAGGGGCTACGCCCACATTTGAGCTTCCAAGGCTTCAAATGGCTGTCAACTGTCAATTGACATTACATGTAATTCAGTTTTAAGACTAGACCCGTGCCTAATCTTCTTCAGTTAGATTCATTTTGTTTTTATTGTCCTAAACTCTTATCCAAGATGTCCATGTGAAGTGTCTAAGCCCATGCGGGTCGAGACAATCTTTGTTCAAAATGATCCATAAATCAAAATGGTTAATAAACGAAGTCGATCGAGGATCCGATCGCTCCTTGTATCTAGTGCTTAATGTATGATACGGCCCGCACTCTTGGACCCTCTTTGGTTGGAAAAGGTGAGGCTCTACCTCCAAATTTGCATTATAGACGTAATGTTGAGCCAGGGGCGGATCCACAGCAGGGCAAGGCCCGGCGGCCGCCCTATCTGGATTCGATGAATTTATATATTTAGCTTGTAGTCTGTGTGTTTTATATGAAGGTGCGGGTGCAAGAAATAGAGTAACATGTTGATTTTTCTATATCTAAATTTCTAAGCTGGTTCTGCCACTGTGTAGAGCTTAGAGTTGGGTGTTTGGGTCAGGCCATTTAGACTAACCCAAACATATCACGATACGGAGTTAAATGGATATGTTTGAGCTAGTCCAAATGTCTTACCTTAAAAACTTGGCACGTTTGTAGGCCATGCTTAGGTTAGCATGGAATGAAATAAAGCACGGATTAAAAAATAGTGTTTAGTGGTCCTTATATGTTCGAATGAATTAAAAACTTACTATTCATAAAGGTTGCAGAAAACTTCTACTTCTAGACACATTTTTCTATATAGACGATTTCCATCTAAGCATTAAATATTTTTAAGTGGGTAGGATAATGTTGGGCCATTGCTGCCAACTATAGTAATCTACATTTTAAAAGATATTTCCTTTCTCGAGATTTTTATTCAGATAAAAGTCAGAAAATTTCAACATGCCTCGTTTTCACGTAGACAAGATTTCTCAAACTAATAACCTATGATTTTATAAGTTTTGTTATGTGTTGTTAGTTTTTCGTAAAGTGCTTCAGGCGACAAGGCAGGACAATAGCTCATCATGCTTTTGGACCATACCTAATTTTTTTTGTGGGCAAACAAGGCACATCACAAATTTATATTATTCATAAAAGTTGTAGGGAACTTCTAGACACATTTTTCTATATAGATGATTTCCATCTAATCATTAAATATTTTTTGAAGAGAGTAGGACAATGTTGGGCCATTGCTGCCAATTATAGTAATCTACATTTTTTTTTTCCTTTCTCGAGATTTCTACTGACATAAATGTCATAAATATGCATCGTTTTCATGCAGACATGTTTTTTTTTAAACTAATAATCTGTCACTTTATAAAATTGATCTGTTATCTGTTTTTTTCTAAAGGTTCTTACACCAGCAATGCACAACAATAGCCCATCGTGCTTTTGGACTGTCTAGATTTTTTTTCTTAGGCTAAGTCTAGTAGATCGTCTATATGACCATATTTACAGTATAAAAATAACACTATAGCTATACTGAATAAAGTTTGAATATAGAATAGACGATTCGCTAGACTTGACTTTAGGCAAACAAGGCACATCACAAAATTAATCTATAATGTGCCAACAAAAACAACTTGACTCGAAGTACAACGAAATAGGGTCGTGCCAGCCGGCCATGGCCCAACTCCCAGAGCTGTACATGTACTGTAGCAAGGAGCTTCTTTTCTCTACCCCGTTAAAATACGCTGCTCTTAGATTGGGGTCACCGGTCTGTCCATTTTGGCGTCTATTGTTTGTACTATATACGCATACAATGTCACATATGGGAGTTTAAAATACGAACGGCAAGATAGATAGTCTCGTGAGAATAGTCTTATGTTATGTAATTAGAGAAGCCTGTGAAGTCGGGTTTGTTAGCTTATTTGGCTCTGCAAGCAGTACGTGAATATTGCTTCAGCCAAAGCCATACAAATAAAGCCTTGCCGAAGAGAGTTTCCGTAGTAGTCTTCACTTGCTTTTGTGATGTTTGGATTAAGCAGTTCGGTGAACCGAGAGAGGGGGAAAAGAGGCGAACAAGGACTTTTCTACGAAAAGATTTGCAGCCAGAGCATATTTGTAGCGTAACAGATGACTAACATATATTCCTTCTTTCTTCGAACTTTTCTTTGAAAAGATTTCCATGCACAACTTTTCTTCGTGCAAAAAGATTTCGATGATGTGCATCAGACGTGGGACACCTGTAGATTTATATACGTTTTCGTAGGATTTTGTCCCAACCAGGCTGCGATCCACCGCCCTTTTCATCTGAGAGGACGAAATTGGATGTCACTTTCCTGTCTTTTCATGTCATACCACCACTACCACTTGTAAAAGTACCTGGGAGAACGAACACCATTTGATCCCATGTTTAAGTGCGCGAGCTTAGTTGCTTTCTTGAGTTGAGATGGAAGCTCAGTTGCTTTCTTGAGATGGAATAGTAATGCCCTTATCATTTAAAAAAAAGAATGGATAAAACTAGAAATAGCTTTTTACAAAGGAAACAAAATCAAAAAATAATTAAGAAAGGCAAGTACATCATGTGGACAGGGGGGCTCACAGTAGTTAACTCGTGCAGAAAACGATTTGGTTGTTGAAATGGTGGGAGGAAGAGAAAGGAAACACGGGTTAGTGAGCCGAATTAGGCCCAATAGAACAGTAAAATAGAGGAATTAGGTGGGTGAAGGGAGGTTCCATTATACTCTGTCTTCTTCTTTTTAAGCGAATCTTAGGGGCAAGTTTTTTTTAAGAAAAAGAAAGGAGAAAAAAGTTTCATTCTATCTCCGAAGCCAATGGTGGGCTGAATCTCTAAGAAGCCCTAGTAGGATTACCATGTCCATAAGTCTATAACCTTGTGAACACATCTGCAGCCCCATATCGATATGGCGGCCTCATTATGTTTGCATGCCATGAGGTTAACATATGGGATCACATTACCATGTGGTCACAAAAGTTGGGTTTGTTTCAAATGTGTTAAAATAATTGTTGTTTTTTAAATAGGATCTATAGGTTATACTATCTCGGTTCTCAAATATTTGTCGCATGCTCATTTTTTAAATGTCATAATAGTTGGATATTGACTTAGAAATTTATGGCGCTGGATTGGCAGGTAGAGATTTTACTTTCTTTTCTCCAGTGTGTCTCTAACGGGAGACTAGCTGGCTGATTTAGATTGCTGCCTACTTAGTTGGGATAGAGGACATGAAAAGAGAGTGTGCTGGCCCCATTTTGTCTCTGGTTCACAAGCATCCCAAGCACCTAGGCCGACGCAATGCAAGGGAAGAGATTGTGAGGAGAAAATTGCAAATAGATAAGCTCCATGAAAACTTTAGATAGTGTCCAGACTCCAGAGACAGATTATCAGACATGATCTCTATGCTACCAAGGAGAGACATGGATCCATGGCATTGCTTAGGAAAAATTAGAGCTAAATAGAGAGGTCACTCCTTTTAATCTATAAAGACTGTTTTGGCCTTTCGAAGTTTTGATACTGATGAGATGATACCCATCACGAAAGTGCCAGTTATTTTCTTGGGCTTAGCGTAGTACACTGCTTTGCATGAAAACCGCACATCCGGTGGTGAGGTCACCAACATGTTGCTCACAAAAATCTCGACTATGGAAGTCGCGCACTGATGACTTGACCAGAATCACCCATCTGCCACGACTCGAGATATGGAATGTATAATAACAAGCAAATAGCGAAACAGCTGTATACATCTACTGTCATAAAAAGTGGTGCAAGAAAGCACACCATATACATGATCATGGTTTCAATTTTCATGGCCTTCAGCGGGCAACAGTGCACCTTCGGACAACACCTAATGTTAGTATTTCTAGACCCTCGTTAGAATGCAGGAACTTTACAAAAACAGTTCAAAAACACACAAAAACGGGATCTAGAAAATTTTCCTGTCAGATAAGCCAACTGTATTATCAGATTTCCAAGAAGAAACAGAACAAAATTTCATCATCAGATAAGCCATATTCAAGGATTGCAGGGATGCATGCCGCTGGTATTTTCCGCAGAGGATCAACTATTTTTACTGGAGACAACAATCTACATAATTCCAAAAGCAATGCCAATTGTAGATAACAGAAGTTGTACCTTATTAGAATGCACAAAGAATCAAAGATCCAGCCAGCAGTATAAAGCCATGGTTACCAATGCACCAATATAATGCAGATGATGGTGCATCACAACATAATCCGAACATGACAACGAAACAGCAGAAATAGTCATCCATCATGGGTATATATCTAGAGAATGATCTCCAAGATTCATTGACCACAACTCGATACAATTAATTAATTTTTTCTAGTAAAAAACTGCACCCTGGCCTTGCAATTAGCTGCCGGAAGGTTCGAACAAATGTATCGATACCAACTAAAAGAATGGGTTGCAATCATGTCGACGACAAAACTTTGTGGACAGCGGAACCTGTGGCACCACATATTCGGAATAGTTTTCCTTCTCCCTAATACCAAAACAACAGAAAACAAAGGAACCTCGCAGTTACTGCAGTGCTCACCACAGCCCGATCATCTTCCACCAGAAGCCTCCAGCACCAAGCCAGATGATGATGTTTACGACAGAGATAACGAACCCATAGCCCCACCATTGAGCCAACGGGACATACCCAGCGCCATAGAAGACAGGAGCAGAGCCAATGCCGTAGTGGGTGATGCCACCCATGATATTAGAGAGGAATGAGAGAACCATGGCAGCAAAGAGTGGGGGGGTGCCCAGGGCACTCGACACTGACAGGAATGCAGTGAACATTGCTCCGATGTGTGCGGCACCACTGGCGAAGAAATAGTGGGAGTAGAAGTACAGCAGCAGCAAGACACCAAATGAGTATTGCCATGACAAACCAAGGCCTCCAACAAACTGTAAGAAACAAAAAGACGTGTCAATACAGGAGGAATCAGCAAAACGAAAAGGCATTTTATTCAACGATGTTGACACCAGTCTAGGACTCTGGGTTAACCAAAGAATAAACTCATTGGGACATCAGGCCCAAAATTGGCATTGAACTGTCTGCAGAAAAAGATGGGCACTGAACTGCATGCCCCAATTTTTTTTATTAATATATGAGCCTACCATTCGGCCATTCACCCAAATTAAGGTAAGAAGAATCAATAGAACCATTTCTAACTCTGGTCTAGCAAACCAAAATTCTTTATAGCATAACCACGTAGCATATCCCATCGTGTTGATAACACTTCTTTCCAAGAGTGAGCTGTGAGCAGATGAAAAGCAAAATGATAGCTCCTAGTTCCTATACATATTTATAAATGTTATTTAGTATCAGAATTCCTTGCAATGTTCGCCTTGGTGGAACCTATACAAATGTTACCAAAAAACAGCAGCAAACACTATGATTTGTGTGGCATCAAGTTCAGCACCATGCCATACTGTAACAGAGAATATCCATCATGATCAATGCCTATTGCAGTTACAAATCATTTTAGAAATTTGGATGCAATCTGAAGTTAATTCTGATGTGAGGAGAGATTTACAGGAGGAAGAGTTAGTGTACCTTAACTACAGTCTCACTGAACCAAGAGATCAGCCCGTATTTGTTGAGGTAGCCAGCCATTGCAATAAGTGCAGCAAACCATGTAAGGGTGTCCCATGCCACAGACTCTGCTAGACACTCTTTCCATGTGACAACCCCTGAAATTAAAAGAACAGCTAGGCCAAGAATTGCTGCAGAGACTGCATCTACATTCAGCACTCCTCCAAAGATCCAAAGACCAACCTGGTTACATGCAGAGCAAGAGCAAAATGTTCAGTGAAGAAAAATTCCAGTTCCTATTCAAGTTAGATGTAACAAGGCAACGAAAGAAACGTAACCAAAATCAGGTTCACTTAAGAAATGCAGAGAGCAATGTTCAGTGAAAATACGCACACAGCCAAACCCTGCCTATGCTATCTCTCTTTTTTCCTTTGTGTGAGAATCAGGTTCTCAATCCAGTGATAATACAAAGACTGAATTAGTGAATTACAGAACCAGCAGACCACCATACAGCGGTTTCTAGAAATGTAAGTAAAATTCAGAGAGGAATAATACAAGATAACAATATGGGGGATGTATTCAGTGACATCGACTGTCACAAATACTAAATATTACCCAGTCACATGTCAGAGTAAAGGCCACGAACACATCGTATTGTAAGCATCAAGTTTCCCATGCCAAACAGCTCTACTGAAGCTATTTTTAAGCACTACTACTACTATATAACAAGACTCCAAGTGTCGCATATATTCAAAATAGAACACTACTCCTATAAATTATGCAAGATGGTTGATGATTTGAACCATCACAGGATCCAAAGCATAAAGAACACAAGACAAGTTGAAATAAAAGGGCGAGTATTGTATTTATTATACCGTGAGCAGCAGCGTGCCAGCCATGATCTTCTCCGAGTTGGTCATGGGCCCCATCTTGGCGAGCCGCTCCTTGGCCAGGCGCGGCGCATCAGGGCTGCTCTTCACCTCGGGCGGGTAGATCACGTAGAGGATGAGCGGCACGAGCACCAGCGAGAGCAGCCCCGGCACAATGGCGGCCTTGGCCCACAGCGTCCACCCAATCCCCTCGCCGATGGTGGTCGCCGTGAGGTTGGCCGACAGCGGGTTGGCCGCCATCGCGGTGAGGAACATGGCGGAGGAGATGACGGAGGTCTGGAAGCACGTGAGCATGAGCCATGCCCCGAGCCTGCGCTCCGTGCCGTCGCCGGAGCGCGACCCGCAGGCCTCGCAGAGCGACTTGACGAGCGGGAGGAAGATGCCGCCGGCGCGGGCGGCGACGGAGGGGATGGCGGGGGCGAGGAGCGCCTCGGCGAAGACGAGCGAGTATCCGAGGCCGAGCGAGGACGATCCGAAGGCGGCGACGAAGGCGTAGGCGACGCGGGAGCCGAGGCCGGTCTTGATGAAGCCCCGCGCGAAGAAGAAGGCGAGGGCGATGAGCCAGGGGATGGGGTCGCCGAAGGCGGAGAAGGCGGCGGCGAAGGTGAGCGTGCGGGTGAGCACGGTGGCTCCGAGGCCGAGCAGGGCCACGGCGCCGAGCGGCAGCGGCTGGGTGATGATGCCGACGATGGTGGAGAGGAAGATGGCGAGGAGCTGCCACGCGTTGCGGGCCACGCCGGCGGGGGGCGGGATGAGCCAGATGAGGACGCCGGTCGCGATGGAGGCGAGCAGCGGCTTGATGGCCGCGCCCTGCAGCGCGGGCTTCGGCGGCGGGGCGGCCGCCGCGGCGGACGCGGAAGCGGAGACTGGGGGCAGGAGGAGGCGGCGGGAGGGGGAGGAGGAGGCGGCGGCGGTGGCGGCAGGTGGGGCCAGGGAGGAAGACTTGGAGGGGAGGGAGTGGGAGTGGGAGAGGGAAATGGGCTTGTTGGAGGCGCGGCGGCGGAGGGAGAAGGAGAGCGAGGGGAGGCGGGGGCGAGCGCTGACGCCGAGGTGGTGGCAGGTGAGCGGCGAGGCCGCGGTGGAGGACGCCATGGCGGCGGCGCGGCAGGGAAGTGGTGGTGGAAAGTGGAGGAGGTGGGCGAGGGCCTGAAAAGGGGTGGGGTTTCTCTTTTGGGCGGTGGGTGAAGCATTGGGCGTATCGGATGGGATGCGTGGACCCGGCGTTGGTGCACCGGTGAACAGTGGCAGAGCAAGAGAAATTGCCACAGCAAGAAAAAAAATAGAATAACTACTCCAAAGTGCCTTACACCCACCATTTTTTATTGTTTAGAGTCAAAAAATTTCAGATTTAATTATAAGTTTTTATTAAAATATACTAACTATATATAACATGAAATGAGTTCTATTGTTATATCCACCATATAATTTGTTTTGATACTACACCTGCCAATAAAGCCTTTATTTGGTAATATTTTCTGAAATTATCAAAGTTAGAGGTTTTGATTTAGGATAAACCCATATGAACTTTGATTTAGAACGGGACGGGTATTTATTACATAAAGTAATA